>CM052456.1:3425862-3512245 GCA_028533085.1 Varecia variegata
TAATGGGATTGCTGGATCAGAAACTCTGCATCTTTATTTATGCTTCCTTTAAGCCTTGTGACCACACTATCTTCAGTGTCTGTCTTCTCTACAGTCATAATCTTATCTTGCAATAGCAGCCACCTATCTTCAAAAACCTTAAGGGTTCCTCCTAGTTATATTTTGGTACATTAAGTGTGTTTGCGTGTGTTCAAGGGAATTAATAAGACATTTGAAGTATGGCTTCATTTGAGCAGAAAACTGAATTTCCAATTAACTTTATGCAGGGGATACTTTCTATCTTCTGATCTAATTTTTTCCCCATACCCAGTGGGTGTTTTTTTGTTTTGTTTTGTTTTGTTTTTCATTTAACTTCATTGGCTGTTGAGCCTTATCTTGGCATAGGAAGAAGAAATGACTGGCTTAATTTGGTGTTGCTGGCCGGGTACAGGGGCACACATCTGTAATCCTAGCACTCTGGGAGGCCCAGGTGAGAGAATCACTGGAGGCCAGGCATTTGAGACCAGCCTGAGCAAAGGCAAGAACCCATTTCTACTAAAAATTAAAAAAAGAAAGAATTTGGTGTTACTGTTTTCTTCTAGCAACAATTGTAGCTTATAGGAGTTCTGATCAAAGAGAAAACATGATGCAAATGTTTTGAACTTTGTGGAAAATGAAGGATAAAATTATTAATAGTTAATACCTAAACAATGTTAAGAAAAATAAATAAATTCTCATTTGTAGTTTTTACTATATTTTCTTTGTTATATTGTTTCTAATATCTATGTTTGTGGATTTTTTTCATTCCCTCTTCCAGTTAATCCAAAAAAGTTGTTTTCTGTTTTTCATTCGTGGTCAAAATTTTACTTGGATGCCTGCAGACCATCTACAGAGGTATAAGTTTGATGTCCTGTGAACTACAAATTCTGTCAGTCTGACTGAATTCATAATTCCTTATTCTGTGATTTTTAGAGGTAGTAACATAGCAGAAGCAAAATTTTCACAGCTACAAATTGAAAATTGAGAAGGAAAGTCATTTTTCAGGAAAGATGGTTGATTTTGGCTACTTTCAATAAATAAGCTCACCCATCTTGTGGTAGCATCACCCTGCACACACAAGGTACTCAGTAATGTTATCAGACATTTTATTTTTTTAAAAAAAGTAGATTTTTGGAAAAGTACAAAATATAGAAATTTTTTTAACCTGCAGTTTGAATTAAGAGAGAGGCTTGAATTAGTCATATTCTTTACTTCATGGCCCACTGTTGTCTATCATTAGTTCATGCAAAGCCCTTCTCTTATTTAATTTATTTATTTTTTCATTGCCTATTTCCTTCCACTGTCATAGCCAGCTGTTTTAATATGTTTGATAGATATCACTGAAATTGAGTGTTTGCCTTTTTTAACATCTGGTGGTTTCATTTGTGTATGTTTGCATCTATCACTCGTGATTTTAAAAACATTGAATTATCTTAGTTAAAATGAAAAATGAATAAAAATTTTGGTGGTTTTCAGTTTATAATCATTTCAAAGACTAAGTTTCTTTTCCTCATAGCTCTTCTCACTATTTGAAATTATCTTATTTGTTTGTTAATATATTTATTCTCTGCCACTCCCTGCTCCCCCCACCACAGGCGTACTCTAAAACACAATCTCCATGAGAACAGAGATTACATTATACAGCAAATGCTGCAGAAAATTATTTTGGCATCCCTGAGGTAGTAGAGATGAGTTTGTAAAAACTCCTATCCAAAACACACTGTTGGTAAAAACTCAGTTGATGTTTTCTGCTGAAGCAGTATGTCTTCCCACACGAAATTACCATGACAGAAATTAGTTTACAAGAAGGAGAAACTTGAAATTTGTATATAACAGGGACATACTCTCTTGTCAGAATCAACAGAAAAGAACTGGTGATGTTAGCTGTGCGTTGAACTTAAATGATCCCTATGAAACAGTTGTAAAAATCGGCAAGGATTGTAGTCCTTGATATGCTGTATTTAAAAACCACCACAATGTGAAGAAGATGAAAGGCTAACAAACATAGAAACCGGGAATATTAACTGGTATGTAATTGGTCTAAATTTGCAATTCTGATTTCTATTTTTCTTGAACACAGGATAGTAAGAAATCCAGATAGTCAATGAAACCCAGAGCTAAGAGATAGTAAATGAAACCAAGAACTAACGTAAGGTAAAATTCAGGTCAGCCATTGCAATTGTGATGATGTTAAAGCATAATTTTCAAAAAGAGGTAAAATTATGGCTCCCAAATATAAAATGAACTTGTGTTAAAAATATTACTTAACTCATCATTAATGAGGGAACCCAGCAAATGTTACAACAGGGTCAAAGGTGAAATAAAAAAACCAAAAATGTTTACAGAGAAGATATGTTGAAATGGATTTACAAACTGGCCTTTTCCACAGGCAGAGGAGGAAGTCAGTTGAACCTCCACTGGAACAGAAGTTATTCTTATAGATAAGAATAATTTTGCATTGCTCTCAATTATCTGTAATTTACAGACTGTGAAACAGCTCAAAGACTATGAAGGCTAAACAATGTTCTAAACAATGCATAGTTTTCCATGGAGACACTCAGTAGTGTTTCTTTTTTTCCCTCTTATTCTAAATTGAGAAGAAAGAAAGAATACAGTAATAGAAAAAGACAATTTCTTAAATTTGCTACAAAAGTAGATTAATATGTGGATAGTGAGGGTACTTAATTAATCTCTTCCTCTGCAGTGTCTTGTGCTACTAGAAAATATTAATTCTATTTCCATCTTCTTCCCTGGTACCATTGAATGCATACATTCAATATACATGTGAAAATGCATGGTTGATATATGTGTGAAAAGCAAGTATTGATTTCTTTTTGACATTCTTTCTGTTGAGTTATATAACTAAAATTAACCTGACACTGAGATCACTCATGAAAAAACAAATGTTGGTGAGAACAGGATTGCTGCTCCAAGGATTCCGCATCTATGTCTAACTTTTATATTTCACAGAAATCCCAATCGTTTGTTCATGTCATCCTAGTGTATTTCTTCATGTGTTGAGTGGTAACTGGTTTTAGAGACAACTTTGTCTACTTTGTCTACTCAAGAGTTTCACAGGAGTGTAGAAGCATATTTAGATTAAGCTTGTAAATTTAAAAAAGGGCAAGAACGAAGTGATTTTTTTCATAGAGAATTAACCAATTAGCATAACCGTCCTTGCTATCAGTGTGAAACACTTGAGAAAAATTATATGAAGAAAAAAACTAAATACCAAACTTTGTTCTTTATCATTTATTTTCTTAGTTATAATTATTATAGTTTATTTAACAGTAATATAATGAAAAAGCATAGTAGTTCTGCTATTTCTAGACGATAATACTTATTTCTTGGAGTTTAAATAATTAGCTATTGGGAAATGAAAGTCTTTGGGCATTCTATATTTGGCTACTATTTTAAGACTTCAGTTCCTCTAACAATCTGGCCATATACTGAAGGTATTTTCTTTCTCCATTTATATCATATTGAACATCAATTGCTTTAACAACTGATTATAACCATTGTATTATAGAAGGGTTTTTTGTATTTACTATTTGTTCATTATTTTTTTGGCTAGCATGTACTTTCTTAATAGTTTTTCATCCATTCATTTAAAAAATTCATTAAGCTCTTATTATTTCCCAGGCACTGTGCTGGGCCAGAATGCAAAGAAACAAACAAAAACAGGCCCAGATTTCTCCTCTCATTAATCTTGTGTTGTAGTTGGGAGAGAAAGACAATGAATAAACGAACAAGTACATCAGCGAACAAGCACATCAGTGGGGTTATAAGTGCTATGAAAAAAACTAAAAGCAGGGAATGTGGGTATGGGGTAGAGTTGCTATTTTTAAATTGTTATTTCTTTTTCTTTTTTATTGATACATAGTATTTGAACATAGTTATAGGGTACATTTTGATGGGGTGATATTTTGATACATGCATACAATGCATAATGATCAAATCAAAGTATTTAGGATATCTGTCACCTCAAACATTTATTGCTTCATGTTGGAAACATTCCACGTCTTCTCTTCTAGCCATTTTGAAATACACACTATACTGCCGATAAATACAGTCACCCCACAGTGCCACTGAAGACTGGAACTTATTCCTTCTATCTAACTGTATGTTCATACCCATTAACTAAACTCCCTTCATACCCCTACACACGCACACACACATACACGAACACACACACACGGTTTTGCAGCCCCTGGTAACCATCATTCCACTCTCTACCTCCATGAAATCAACTTTTTTAGCTCCTGCATATGAGTGAGAACATGCAATATTTGTCTTTCTGTACCTGGCTTATTTCACTTTTATGTAAGATAGTCATGGAAGAGCTCACTGAGGTGATAGTTGAGCAAAGACCTAAAGGAAGTGAAAATTATCTACTTGCCTTTGCCTCTTGTTTTGCTTTGACTTAGAGGAGGGTAGAGCCAAGTTCGAGGCCCAGTCTTAGTAATTGTGGTAACATATCTTTCTCCAATCTAGATTCTCAATTCTTTCTCACCCATCCCCACTTCCAGTTCTCTATATTTTATTCATTTGTTCCTACTGTAAGCAAATGCAAGTCCTTTGTGAAACAATGAAAGGGAAAAATAAATTAATTAATTATGGACTTATTTGAGTTAGCAAATTTCATCTTTTAAAAAGTATATTTCTTAAGGAGGATTATATAATCACACCTTATAATGAATTTATTTAAAGATTTTGCTTTGTTTTTAATACTGGGTTCAATTCCTTTGCAATAAGAGATTTAGAGGTTTGATTACTGGATATGAAGATTTGAGGATAAGAAGGATGATGTAAGTTATTTAGATTAAGCACATTTTCCAAAAAAGGTATTTTGAAAAAAACTATGCTAAAGTTTATTAGAATGAGCTCAGAATTTGTTGTCAGAATACTCCTGGCTGGCTGGCTGATTCTGGAGAAGTCCCAGAGTCTATTAGCACTAACCTCACTGCATTTTTGTGAGGAGCAAATGCTTGGAATATGTATTTAATAAGTTTATTGAACAAATGGGTAATAAGTAAAGGAAAATGGGAAAAAAATCAAATTAAAACTACAAAGATTTTTTTCTGAAAAGATCAAAACTACTGAAGCCAAGGGGTTTGAGGCCAGTATGGGTGATATAACAAGACCCCATCCCTCCTCCAAAAAAAAAAGAAAAAAAAAATAGCCGGATATGGTGGCATGCACCTGCAATCTCAGCTACTTGGGAGGCTGAGGCAGAAGGATCATTTGAGTCCAGGAGTTTGAGGCTGCTGTGAACTATGATTGCTCCACTCCACTCCATCCTGGGTGACAGAGCAAGACCTCATTTCTATTAAAAAAAAAAAAAAAAAAAAAGAAAAGTACTTCACTAGTACTTTTCTCTTGGCCAAGGTATGATTTCAAAATTAAGAGTCTTTAGCATATAAACTATATATCAAAAAATCATTGGAGAAGGTGAAATCCCCATCAGAAGAGAATATAGAGTAGAATGATAAGGTGGCCCACAGATAAGTCCCTGAGAAGTTTTAACACATAAACTCAGAGGGAAATGAGCCAGCAAAAATAAACCAAAGAGGACAAAGGAGATGAAGACATTTAGAATGAGTAGCAGGTTTTTGGCTTGCACTGTGGGTCGTGCCATTCACGGAGGCAGCGGATCCTAGAGGAAGACCTAATTTAGGGCAGATGATTCTGAATTTGGTACTAGGCATGATGAATTTGAGGTTCCTACAAGACATCCATGTGGAAATGTTGAATATGTAGCTGAGCATACAAGTCTAGAAACCTGAAGAGTTGCCTGAGCTGAGAAGTAATGCTCAGAAAGATAAGAAGAAAACTATGAATCTTTTATAAAACATGGGTCATTTTAATTAGGAAGGGATAGTGCAGCAGTGTTTTGGGTATATATCTTTCTTTATACATTAAGCAGCTTAATAGGGAATATGGGTTATTTATTTTGTGCTACTGAAAAACACTTACCTTGCTCATGGTAGGCATTCAATTATTATTTGTTGAATTGAACTGAATTGACTAACGTGTTTTATAAGCCAGCATGTTCTGTAAATCAAGAATTATGAATTATTGGAGTTGGAGTTTAGTAATCAAAGATCCGTGGTACTCAGGGAGGACGTGACTCATACCAAGAACCAGAGTGTGGTTTCCTGAAAGTAAGCAGCCATCAGTCAGTCTGGCAGATCAGTCAGGTCTGTGCTGGCTTGCCACAAGCAGGGCATTTTATGCACATCTTGCATAAAATCAGGTGCAAAACTTGCTGAGAGGAGAGGATCATAACTTTGGAGTGTGAGTACAGACTTTATCACAGTAAGCAGAAAACTTCTAGTAATTTGCACTGTATCACCTAACTCGTCTAAAATTAAAATAACTAATATACTTTGTTATAAAATAAGGCTTTATGTAGGTATACTGTTTTTCAAAGAATTTCTTCCATAAGAAATGTCATAGACACACATCCTTTTTTAATCTAGAAGACTAGATTCCTATAGATTCTTTAGTGCTGTAAATAATGAAAAGCAATTAAACTTGTTTCCTTACTTAGTCCAAATGATTGATAACTTAATAGACATTTCATTTAATAAGAATTACACAGTGGTGATTATTTCAGAACTGCAAAGAAAAAAATTAGCCAACTCACTGGATTTGACAAAAAGTGCAATGTACAAAACAAGAAGCTATTATTGTACAGGACACAATAAACAACTCCCAAACATTTGAGATATATGAATGGCATCTTCATAGCTTTTTGAAAAATTGTCAAATTCATATGTACTGTTAACTTTGCTATGAGACAAAATTCCATTATAGATCTTAGTAAGAAATTGCAAGTTAATTTTAAAGGAAACTTAATTCTAACAAGCATGATTCATGTATTTGCATATGGAAAAGATATATAATAGCACAAGCAAATAGAGTTTTCAAACTTCCATAAAGCTATACTTCTTTGTCCTAGATACAAACTTAAAACTCCTATCCTAAAATTTAATTTAAAAGAGAGTATTTACAAAGTCATAAATGTTGATGATTCTTTCGATAGGTTATTGTCAAACAACCAGAACAGCAGCATCAGTGATAGACTGACTGTTTTAAAAACCAGTCCTCATCTAGTTAGCACCTCACATTCTATCTGGTACCTATGACTTTGAATATCTTTGCTTTTCATGGTTTTGTCCTAAAAAGAAGTATGACTTGCCTAATACACAAATGTTCCAGTTCTGATGAGGATCTGTATTTTGCTTCTTTTGTCTTAGAAATTAAAAGGTATATGTTACAGTATAAAATCCTTTTTGTACTTAGATGACTGAATAAGAGGATTTAGGATTATGAGTAAAAGTTAACCTTGAAATGAAATAGCAATCTCTCTAGGAAGGAGTAGATAAAAGAGTGGGAAAGATTTGAAACTATCATCAGAAATTGGATGCACAATTATCCAGAGGTGACTGAAAGGATTTGGGAGTACAGAAAGAATACCAGGAACACTGACACGTGATTTTATTATGAGGCATCCAAGTTCAATATTTATCAAGACTTAGCAGCCTGGAAGAGGAAGGAGGATACCTGGAGACTGCTGAAAGTCAGGGACTAGGGAAGATCATCTATGAATTCATGATTGAAATTAGACTATAGATTCTAAACTGCAAGGACAAAATAAAAGCCAAAAGGGCTAACTATAATATATAACTAATCCAGAGGCTTTTAAAATGCATAACTGCTTCTTTCTTAGTATATATTTTCATGTGTTTATCTTCCCTTTCTGTATGATACTGTCTCACTGGTGTTTCACAAATGTGAGACTCCTACCCTTTTATAAGAAAGTAACAAGGCTTTTTTCAAAAACCTTCCCTTTGAGAGGTTGAGTGGGATAGTGGAGTGGATTAAGTGGAACTAAATTCCAGTTATTTTGGAGGAAAAGACTTTTTAGTCTAAAAATTCCTCTGAGACTGACTGCCAAGTTATTTCTTTCTGTCATTCTCCTTCCTCCTCCTTTTGGTCTCTCCATAACTGTATTCAATCAAAAATTGTATGATCTATAAAGGCAGCCTTTCCATGATCATTGGAGCACATTCTGCTCATATTATTACAGAAATTCATTGTTCTTTGCTCTTAGTCATTATTAAGTACATGCAGTAGTCCTCCCTTATTCATAGCTACATGTTCTCCCCAGTCCCTGACTTTCAGCAACCTCCAGGTTCCCTCCTTCCTCTTCCAGGCTGCTAGGTGTTGATAAAAATTGAACTTGGATTCCTCATAATAAAATGATGTGTCAGTGTTCCTGCTACTCCTTCTATATTCCCAAATCCTTATCCAGGGATACATTTCAAGACTTTCATTGGATGCCTGGAACTGAGAATAGTACCAAACCCTATATATACTGTTTTTTCATATATGTATATATATACACACACACAAACCTATGATAAAGTTTAATTTATAAATTAGGCACAGTAAGAGATTAACAACAAGAATAATAAAATAGAACAATTATAACAATATACTGGAATAAAAGTTGTGTAAATGTGCACTCTCTCTGCCTGTCTCTCTCAAAATATCTTACTGTACTGTACTCACCCTTCTTCTTGTGATCTGTCAGTCTGATAGCTGAGATGACTACTAAGCAACCAATGGGTGAGTAGCGTCTGCAGTGTGGTTACACTGGACAAAGGGATGATTCATGTTCAGAGCAGGACAGAGTGGGATGACATGAGATTTCATCACACTATTCAGAATGGCCCAGAATTTAAAACTTATGCATTATTTCTGGAATTTTCCATTTAATGTTTTCAGACCATGGTTGATCACAGGTAACTGAAATAGCAGAGAGTGAAACTATGGATAAGGGGAGGGCTACTATACTACTAAGGCAACAAAATTTCAGGGAGAAAAACAGTGGTTATTTTCTGGCCAAAAAAAGATACAGTTTTCTCCCTTAATTGGATATAGTTAGAAATATGGAAGAAAATATCCACCTATGAAGTGTTCTAGGAGGTACGGAGTCTTTATGCCAACTTCTGTTGCTTTTCTTTTCTTCCTGGGGGCAGAGGTGGTATTAAAAGATTATAAATTGGCTTGGTTTTTATTTTTGAGAAAAGGTGAAAAATTTTAAATCCTGGTCAAATAGTAAGTACCACAATTGAGACCAGGTGCTATATTATATATTGAGCCCAATGCAAAAACCACAAAACCATTTTTTAAATTAATTATTATTTTTGCTGAATAGAAGTAAATCAAGACAAGTGTAACTGTTTGAACTGCTATTAAAAACTGATATAGTAAAACAAAAGAATATATATCATCACAAGATTGATTTTTATATTCCTAAGAAAGCATATAATGTAGGGCTTTAGAATGTAGGCTTTAGAACCAAATTGCCTGAATGTGTGTCTTCACTCCACCAATTACTAGGTGATCTTTACTAAATTACATAATCTTTCTTCTTCCATTTCCTTTGTGTTTTGAAGATCATAGTACTTAAAACATTGCCCAGCACATACTAGAATTAAATGAATCTTAGTAATTTTTATTAATAAATGTGTTGTGAAATCAGTTAAAAACTTCATTTAAACATCATTTATTTGTTGTTTTCAAAGCATACATATTTCAGAGCATATCTACATAGGGCCAGCCTTTCAGATAAAGAGGATTAGAAAGCAAGAAATGAGTCTTTGCAGGTGACTAAATGCTGAAGGTGTTTCTGAAACCACAGATTCAGTTTGTGGTATATCAGTAGCATAAACAGCTATCCTATTATATAACAGTACAAAAGCAGTTAAACATATGATATCGCTTTTAAAAAATATTATCTAACTAAATATTTGAAAATATTGCATTAATGGCTTTTTTTTTGCCAACTCTCCTGATTTTTGACCAAATTGACCTTTTTTGAACTGAATGTCAAGCATTTTGCAACTCTTAAACACTGTCATCACATTTTGCCTTAAAATATACTTATTTGTATATATATGGTAACCACCATACTAGACTGTTAACTTCTGGAGTTAAGAATGTAATCTTATTTATCTGATACATTATATAGGCACCAAGAAAATGTTTGTTGAATTAAATTGGTTCCATAAAATAAAAGCGTTGTTAAAGCAAAATAATTATATATGTTGTATTGAATATAAATGATAGTTTCATGTAGTTTTATTTGTTCTTAGGTGTGTTGGTATGTTTATTTCTGTGTTGTTTTTTTCTTTCTGGGCTGCCAGGGATTTAATGTGAGGAGCAGAAAGGAGACCATTTTAATGCTCACAGAGCATTCTTGACTTACTTCTGACATTTCTACATTTTTAAAGCACTTCTCCAGAGGGTTATAAATAATAATAGATAGTATTTTAATTATTCTACAAATTGTTCTAAAAGACATACTTGGAGGTGATATTTAATGTGCTGAAAGCAACTAAGGAAAACTCAGGACTATTCTGAGATTTGAATTTCTGGTTAACTTTTCTTAGGCTTAATGGAAAAAATGAGTTAATTACCAGCTAAAGTATTTGGTAGGCTCTGCTGAACAAAGAAGGAAAATTGCCTATTTAATGCTATGTGTGAAAGGATAATGAGGAAGGAGAAAAAGGAAGCTATTGGTTTTTATTCATTTACACTTTAAGTAAATATTTAAGACTTTCTTATTTTTATTTTTTTTACTATGAAAGGGGGAGTGAGGAGGACAGTTCAATTTTTTTTTTTTTTTTTTTTCCGAGACAGAATCTCACTCTGTTGCCCTGGCTAGCATCCTCTGATTCAACCTTACAGAAATTGTCCTGCAATTCACCATCAAAAGTAATTAATGTCCAAAAACAGCCAAGGCAGGGTTTCAAAAATAATGAAGTAAGAAATTCAGCAGACTCTCTCCCCAGCAAAACAGCAGTTTAACTTATGAAAATTATTAAGCAAAACAAAATAAAACTATTTTTTAAAGTCTCTTGGAATCATCCTCAAGGCATACAGCAAATGGAGAAACATTCATTCAAGAAAGTCTACTAAATCTCAGTAAGAACAGTGAGTATTTGTGGCATTTGAACCACAACCCACTCCATTACCGCCCCCTCATCATGCTGTGTTACATACGTTCTACCTCAGCATATGTAGCCAAAAGGAGGGAGTTCACTCTCCCCTCACTTCCCAGTATAGGGCTATAGTTTCACCCTGGAGGGGTAGACCTGCTGTGTTTCTCATCTCTTCCCCCTCTCCTCCCAGTTTCATGTTATGGAAGCTCTATTCCAGGTAGGCATGGCTGAGAAAATCAAATCTCTCTTCCCACAACCAGCCCCTACTGTAGGCACAGCAAGCTAAGAACACTGAGCCCCAGTCCCCGCTGCTCACCCCCAACCCCCCGTAGGGCAGAGGTTCCACACCAGGAGAGGAAACCCAGGAAGACGAAAACAAATCAAACATTTATATGTAGTACAATCATCATGTGCCATCATATAACCCATGTTATCTTAATGATACTATAATTTTGTACTAGGTGGTGATTTTAGTATTATAATTAGCTAAAAGGTATTTTAGGACAATTTAAGCAATTCTAAAGCAGTCAGGGCTGGTTTGAGCCAGCCACCGCAAGCCAAAAAGTGCTGAAGAACATCTCTTGTGCCTGGTGGTTATCTTAATCTATTGTGTAACAATTTTGTTGAATACTCCCAAACAGCATAGTGTTTTTCTCTGTGTAGTGGGGAATTTGTATTTTTTCCTCATAGATTAGGAGAAATTAGAGGTCAGTAGAGTATAATCCCAGCAAAGTTGAAAAATAGTCAATGTAAGTAGTTGAAACTATGCTATCTATAAATTATTTCCCTTTTGCTTGGTATGCATCCTGACATGTATAGTGTAGTAAATTTACCTTCCTAGTTATGATTTCTGTGGGCTGGCATTATTGAGGCTGGCACTGCGTGGTAGCTAGAGAAAGCCAGCTAAAAGTGGCAAGGAGAAAGCAACATCTCAGTTTTTACTCTGTATTCTTTTGTGTTGTCTGAATATTAACAATAGCGATTTATCCATGTATTCTTATGTAGTTTTTAAAAACAAGTTTTTGAAGTTGTGTCTAAAAATTTCCACTTGGCTAACCCCCATTAATTTCTTTAATATTAGTAATACATTCTTCACTTACTTATTGCTAGTAACAATAAAACCAAATGAATGAGGAAGCACTTGAGCACTGTAGTTAAGAACACAGGCTTTGGGATTACCTAAAAAATACCTACTGTAATAAATAAGATTAACTAGCATAAAGAATCTAAAGTGCTTAACACAGTATCTAGCATATGATAAACATTTGATGAATGGTAACTATTATTATTATTGTCATTATCATCATCATCTATAGTCAGAACTCTTGGTTTCAAGTGAGAAAAATTCAACTCCTACTAGATTTTGGAAAATAGGAATTTATTGGCTCACGTTATTAAAAAGACCAGAGGCAGATGCACTAGCTGGATCCAAGGACTCAAACACTGTATCAATGAGACTCTGTCTCCATCCATTTCTTGACTTCTTTTTGTTGGCTTCATTCTTAACAAGCTTTCTCCTCATAGTAGTAAGATGCCCTACATCTTACCAGCTAACTAAGCAGTTTTGTTTTAAAGTGTCTCTTTTTTAATAGAGGTGATACAGCTTTTATTGGCCTGTCTTGGGTTACATGCACACTCCTTAATTAATCATGTGCCCAAGAAAATGGAATGTTCTTATTGGGCAGACATGGAGCTAGGGAATGGGAACATCTTCACCTACATGTGGACTAAGAGCAGGTCAGGGATGCCTTCTCCACAGTTAAATCAAGGTGCTACAAGTAGAAGAAAGTGAAATAAATACCAGGCAGGCAAAAACAGCAGATTTCCAATATTGCATATGTAATAACATCCATTAATACAACAACGTGAATACTAGACACAGGAAAACGGTTAAATGTGAATCTTAAATTGTTACCCACTCATGGAAAGCCTGTTTATAGAATGTAGCTCGTGCTCTTCTAAAAGTAAGTGAACAGAAGTTCTCCCGTGCTAATGTGCAGAAATTGTTCCATGGGTAAGGATGTTCCATAGAAAACATCCCACCTCAATTTCTATATAATTAAATTGTCATAACAATTGAAGAAAAATACAACTGAATTTAATTATCATGAGAGAGATGATCACTATGGTATTAATTACTCAGGCAACGTGGTACAAAAGAAAGAGAAGTAGAAATCACAGGGCATAAATTCTACCAAAAATATAGTAATAATAATAGTTATCATATATTGAGTGCTTACTGTGTGTATTCAAAAAGCTTTTTATCTGTTTCCTTATTTTATTATTGCAACAACTCTATGAGGTAGGTATTATTGGTCTCCTTTTATGTATGGGGAAACCGAGGGTCAGTGTGTAAGTAATTTGCCCAATGTCACATAGCTGATACATGACAGAGCAGAATTTGATTCTGTCATATTTCCTTCCAAAGCCTGTGTTTTTTGTTAATAGGCTGTGTTACTTAAACTCTTTAATCCTTGTTTCTAAAATAAGAGACTTTGGTCAGGCATGGTAGCTCATGTCTGTAAACCCAGCTCTTTGGGAAGCTGAAGTGGGAGGATCATTTGAGGCCAGAAGTTGGAGACCAGCCTGGGCCACAGACCCTGTCTTGGCAAAATTTCTTTAAAAACATTAGCCGGACATGGTGGTGCTTGCATGTTGTCCCAGCTACTTCGGAGGCTGAGGCAGGAAGATCTCTTGAACCCAGGAGTTCAAGGCTGCAGTGAGCTCTGATTGTGCCACTGAATTCCAGTCTAAGGTGACAGAGCAAGACCCTGCCTCAAAAAAAAAAAAAAAAAAAAAAAGACTTTGATATAATTATCTTTAAGAATCCTTCTCAAAAATTCCATGATTATTTAAGGGATCACCTTTAATTTCTCGTCAGTAATTTTGGATATCTTTTAAGAAGGATTTTGAATCAATTAGAATACCTGTTTAATCATGGAGAAAAAATATCATTATTTTGATGAAAACACTCTTTGATGTGCATGTCATAGTCAATACTCTCTGTGTAACCGTAAAGGAAACATATTTGATAAATGTTCTTCCATTGGAGCCTCACATGCAGAGAATAAAATTTGGCAAGGACAAAGTGATTCATGTTAGAACAGGGGAAAAAGCTCCATCCTCATTTCCACACCATTGTACTGTTTTATGTGTGAAGTATTATGGGTGTTTTTTTGTTTATTTGTTTATTTTGCCCTATTGCAATTTTGCCAACCATATCTCTTCATTCTGGCTTGGAGTCTTTTTTTTCACATTTGAATCTAAATTTCTAGTCACTACTTAAAAAGCTATGAAAATGTACTAACATGCTGCAAATGGCTTCACTTTGTTTAAATTTTTATAGAAGATTAAAATAAATATTTGAGCAACTTTTCTGCTTGATAAACTTATTTCTAAGTATATTATAAAAACAATAAAGATTGATTGATGTTCATTTTGCTGTGTTAAATGTACTCATTTTGTGTAAAATGAAAGTGTGTTTTCATAGCTTTTCCTTTTTCAGAGATACGTAAAACTTCTCTGAAAACTGAGCAGCATCAGACAGATGTTAGGTATTCACATAATAATAACTGGCGGGTGTATCATATGGGGATTAATGATGTGGACTCTGGACTAAGAATGCCTGAGTTCATCTCTCAGATCCTTCAATTCCTAAGTATAAGTCAATGTGTAGACATTTAATTCCTCTCAAACCTTATGGTTTCCTTATCTGTACATGGGAAATCACAGTGCCTCGCTCACAGGTTGTTGGAAAGATCAAACAGGATAATGCATGTAAAGCACAGTGCCTGGTACATAGTAGGCATGCAGTGTTAGCTCTTCTATTACACCGTTAATAACACTATCACTACTGTTACTCTGAGAATTACAAACATCTTGAGAGAGAATCTGGACCCTAAGAACTCATCTTTTCATAATAGTCTCTGCTCTTCAAAAATGCAATGGTTTAGGAATTAAGCTCAGCATGTAAATGTTAGCTAGCAGCTGTCATATCCTGTAATTTAGTCTAGAATTTATTTACAAATATTTGAAAAAATTTACAACTGTGCTTATGGGAGAATAAATATTGATGTTACATTTAAGTTTGTTTGTTTTTAATTTATGGGTTTTTTTTGCCTAATATGTTATTATTGTAGAATATTTCTGTTGTTCATCCAACAAATATTTATTATGAGCCTACAATGAGCCAGGCACCGTGCAATATACTAAGTATTAATGTACAATTTATAAGACATAGTTCTTGCCCTTAATAACGTTAACAGGTTCAAAGCTAGCTACAGGAAATAGATATATAAAGAAACAATTTTGTAATAAAATACTGTGGTAGGCAGAATAATGGGCTCCCAAAGATGTCCACATCTTAATCCTCAGAATTAGGGAATATGATACCTTACGTGGCAAAAGGAATTTTGTAGATGTGGTTAAATTTGAGGACCTTGAGATGGGGAGAGTATCCTGAATTATCCAGATGAGCCAAACCTTTTTACACAAGTCCTTAAAAACAGAACCTTTTCCTACTGTGGTCATAGGGAAATGTTGACTACAGAAGAATGGTCAGAGAGAGGCAACATTGCTGGCTTGGAAGATGAAGGAAGGGATCCAGGAGGCCAAGGAACATGGGCAGCCTCTAGCAGTTGGAAAAGTAGGGAAGTAGATTCTCCCCAAGAGCCTTCAGAAAGAAATGCAATCCTGCTGACACGACTTCTAATGTACTAAACTATAAAAGAATACATTTGTGTTGTTTTAAGCCATTAAATTTGTAATAATTTTATATGGCAGCAATAGAAAACTGATATAAGTACAATAAGTTCTCCTTACTTAAAGAATATATTTGTGGAGAAATAGAAGAAGATAAGGATCGCTTTCCAAAGCTGTACCAGAATTTCTAGGAAGAATTTTTTCAGAAGACATACAAAACTCATTGTTCCAAAGTGAATCAAAAACCAGCTTCTGGTAAAGAAAATATTACTCTTAGACCTGTAGGTACTCTTAGACTCTGGAGCTGTAGGTGGGATCACCTCACCTGAAGAATGTGGACTGGATTAAGGTTCTAATAAGAGAAAAGAAGAAATGGATGCTAAATAATGACCACATCAGAAATACTGCTAGTCCCATAAAAATCTATACATTGTTTTGAGACTACTATAATAAATAATTCTTTGGAAAATAAAGACCCTCTTTTGTTTAGCAAAAAGTGAGCAAGGTAGAAAATCTATCAAGTATTGCCCTAATGCTTGCCAGAAAGACACATGAGAAATTCTTCTTACTTATTGAACAAATATATTCATTGATCTCCTTCTATGTGCTGCTATTCCCAGGACATAGCCCCTGTTATATACTGATATCAGAGGATATCAGTGACCAGCAAAAATAGATATTGCCCCTACCTCGTGGAGTTTACATTATAGTTAGAGAGACATCAAATAATCACACAGACATTTACACTGACTGTGAATTCTAGAATGCATTGAAAGAGCATTGTCTGATTATATGAGACTGAGCTGAGGTTTAAACTAAGACTAAAAGAAGAGCATGACTTAACGAAGTGAAGCAGAGAGGAAAGAGTGCTTTAGGCAAAGAAAACACGTGCAAATCCCTGTGGCGGGCAAGAGCACGGCCTGTTTAAGAAGCTGAAAGAAAGACTGTGTGGCCGGAACGGAAAGAGGGAGGTTGATGACAGAATGAGGCCAGAGACCCAGATAGAAGCCAGACTAAGCAGGGCCTCATAGACCATGTTAAAGATTTTGGCCTCGATCCTAAAAGCAGGGTGGAGATGGCATGATTGCATTTGTAGTTTGAATCACTGTGGCTGCACTGTGGTATATAGATTATAGGGGAGCTAATGAACGCATGCAAGAGCAATGTTAGCAACGTATTGGACTAGTCCAGGCAAGAGATGTTAGTGCATTGTTTTAGGATTATAGCAGTAGATGGAATGGTGTACTCACTGTAAGGAAATATTTAGAAGGTAAAACAAAGAGGATATGGTCATAGGCTGGATATGGGACATATCCAAGAAGGAGGAGGTGGTCAAGAATCCTTCATGTTTGTGGCCTTGGGATCTGGCGTATGGATGGTGGTGCCATTCACTGAGCTAGGGAGCACTGGGAGAGCACCTCCTCCTCGCAAGTCACCCAGGTGGTTTAAATGTTATTTTAAATAAGAATTTCTAAAAATTATTGAATTGAATGTCCTTTTGACATCTACATGAGACAGACTAGAAAAAGCAAAGTGCTGTTACTTGTAGCAGTTTTGTGTCACTACACACATTTCATTCAATCTAACCACAGTCACTGTTCATCATAAAATATTTATTTCTTTATACAGTTTTCCAATTTCAATATATTTGTAATGTAGTGATTCTACTTAATTATCCCAACTTGTCCATTTCATAAACTTAAAAAAAAAAAACATAGAAATGTACCAGTTGATGGAAACAAGAGAGGGATCAAAATCATCAATTATAAACATGCAAGTCTTTATCTCAACTTATCTCAAGTACTGTTCCTACATGGAAGTGCTGGTGTTGGCTCCTATCAGACCTTAAAAGCTTAATTGTTAAAGTTTCAGAAACTTTGTGAGCTGGCTGTCAATAGTTTGAAATTGGCCACGGTTGGGAGCATTAAAACTATACAAACTGGAAAGCATTATAGAATTGGCAAAAAGGGCTTCCCCTGGCCCTCTACAAAGCCCATTGTTAAGCATTTATCAACATTCCACCGTCTGTATCCTTTAGAATTGTGGTATTTGAGGGAATACCCTAGATACATAGAGTACTGTAACGAGATTGACTGTGATCTCACTGATATAAAAATACTGCCCATTTTCTTTTCCCTATTCGTAATGTCTTCTTTTAGAATTGTTCGAACCCCTTATCCGATTCATTGCTAGATATCTTCGCTGTTTCTATAGAATTTCATTTGTGGAGATATGTTACTTTTAAGCATTCTAGTGAGATGTTTTTTTTTTTTTAACTTTTTCCTCTCTATTAGATTGTCCAGATGAAAAAATACTTTGCTAAGGAGGCAAAATTTTAGTAGTTACTGAATCTGGTTGATAGATATATAGGGGTTTATTGTATTATTTTCTCTAATTTTGTGTGTGCTTGAAATTTTTTATAATAATAAAAAAAGAAGCAGCAGGCTGCAACAGCCACAGCTTTGCCCACCCCAGTCCCCACTGGGTGTTCTGCTTCTAGTCTCAATGCCACGAGCTGTTCCCAGGATCTGAGATGATGTGCTCCTCACCTGGCCTGAGTCAACTAACTCCCGATCTTGATTTAAGTGTTGCAACACCCACGTCCTCCCCTGAAAAACCCACAAGCATTTGTAAATTTAATTCATTTTACAAAGAATTTAAAGTAAACCTTCAGAGAGTACCTACTGTAATCAGATTAGGGTAATTTCTTTGTACTAAAACCACAAAAATACTGAAAAAAAAAAAGTCTTAAAAAGCTTCAGTAACAACAGAAAACCCCAAAGTAAAATGAGTGCATAACAAGAAATTGGGAAGAGTAAAAAAAAATTTTTAAGAACTTTAATAGAAAATAAAAAATTCCAGAAACAATACCAACAATGCTAATAAACACTAGAGGAGTAGGGAGGGGTAAAGAACCAGAAGAATCACAGATTAAACCAAGGACTCTACAGATTCTACCCTGAAGAAAAGAAAGGCTTAGTATCAGGCAAGAACAAGTTTGTGTTTTTTTTAATGTAGTATATTATCATGGAACACATAAAAGCATAGGAAACCCAGAAACATAAAATAGACCCAATCACAGCATATTAGTAAAGGAAAAAATAATTTAGAAATAAAAGTTTTCTTTAAAAAGGGAAGATTAACAAATTACAATTTAATGGAAAACTATCAGTAACAAAAGAAGATCATATAAATACATTTTATGGATTAGAAAACCTAGGCTCAAGAAAGTGAAGTAGTCTGCCCAAGTCACTTAGCTAGTTTAAGTGCTGCAGCCTGGACTTGAACTACATCATTTTGTTTTTCCCACTCTTTTTTTGGTAGACAGAAGAGAAAAATCCAAAAGTAATTTTTAAAATTTTATAAAAGTATAGCTCAAAAGTAAATCTGGCTAGAACATACACACTTAGTAATGGTGCCCCATTGAGTCTCATTTTCTGTTACCTCATCAGTCTCCCAAAGTACTCTGTGCTTTACATAAATTACTAGTATGTGGGAAAAGCCCACTGCTTATAGTCATACTGAAAATCATTTTTTCTGACTATTTCAAACAGAAGTTAAATTTTCTTCACTCTGTCTTCCCTTGAAGATGTATTTTTAACTATATATGTAGAATAGAAAATAAGGCTTTTCGTAGCCCTCATTTTTAAAATGAAAAAATATTTTTAGTAGTTTATTGACTTATGACTGAAATGACCAAGCTTTGGTTTCTACTAAAGGGATGTAAGTTTGATTCAGATGGTTGAAGAGTGTCTTTAAAACTTCCTCAAATTCATTGGCTCTTTGTAGCATGTGATTTTTACGGCATTCCCTTTTTAAGATAATTTTGCTTTCCTTTGGCTTGGACAGCCTATTTAATGTTATTTAACACTTACTGACTTGTTACTCTGTGAAACTCTATATCTAAAGGACATTTTTTAACATATGAGGAATTCCCCATCTTGCACCTACTATGAGCAAGTAGATGTTCAATAATTATTTGACTTATGACTTCTAAAAATATATTTAATAAATTATAATTACAATTATGGCACCTCCATAACATAGTTTTTATTTTGTGACTGTACTGGAGTCTAGTGAGGAGAGAGAAACTATACCAATTATTTTAACAAAGATAAAATAAATAATTGTTAACTAGGTATTAAAGCATGGAAAAGGCAGAAAGAAAACATAAAGGCAATGTTTTCAAAGGATGGTCACCAGTCCAGCATTATAAGCACCACTTGGAAACTTATTAGAAATGCAAATTCTTGGACTCCAAGCCTCACCCCTGACTTACTGAATCAGAAACTCTGGTAGTAGGCCAAGCAAGCTGTGCTTTACCAAGCCCTCCAAGAGATTCTAATGTATGCTAACGTTTAAAACCACTGCACTAAAATATCACCAAGACAACAGCTGGGAGCAGCCACCACCCCTAGGACTGGGCAGCAAAGAAAAAAGATGGAATTATTAACATTGAGAAGATTGAGAAAAGGCCCCCAAGGAGGTGAAATTCAGACTTGCAAGAATGAGTCACTGCTCACCTGGTGCTGGTGTCTCTAAGTTCAGAGGAGAGACCCTATAGACCTGGGAACCAGATACCTGAGGACAGAGCACCTGTGAGTTGGAGCTGGTGTCTCAACAAGGCACATGGAGATCGGTTCTACAAGCGTTAGAAAACCCTGCAGATTGCAATTGGCTGCTGATACTAGAAAGAACTACTGCTGCCACAGTGAAGAAGTGTGCTAGAGTGAGACTAGACTAACAGGATCAAGAAACCCATCCGAAGGATACAAGAGCAAATCCTTCCTTCCTTCTCTACCTATGCAGTGTCCCTGTGGTACCTGTATTGCAGAGCTAACCCTGAGACAGAAATGTTTGCAGAATTCCAAAGGGTGTGTTCGAAGCTGAGAGACAGTAGCTTACTAACTGGCTTGATGGCCTTAATTGTAATAAGACTGGGAGATAATGGAAATAATAAATATTTTTGGTATGTATAATGGGGTACACATAGACATTTTGGGGGACACTAAGTTCTAGGTGGACTTTTGGCCTTACTGTAAAAAATTATTCCTATTTAAAAACTATTTGTTTCTCCTGATGAGATCAATAAGAGGCATTTAAGACATTTGTAGAATAGACAGGAAATTATGCAAAGGCCTACACTGGAGTCCAGTTAGCTGGACCTAAGAATAAAAGCTCACAGCAGTAATGGGTGAGGATTGCTCAAGAGTAACACCAAGACATGCTTCAGTGAACTGAGGCTTGGTTTCTTAAAGTCTTAGTGTCAAAGGAACACCCTAAAAAGAAGCTTACTAGGACACAGCAACCAGGAACTCTGCCTCATAAAACAGGAGGGTGGCAGAAAAGGTTGTTCTGAAATCATGGTTGCTGCCAAGAGAAATATAAACATGATTCTTCATTTAAGCAGCTGTCTTTGCAATTCCAGGATCAAAAAGAACATTCCCATTGTTTTTAGTTAATAAGTATTTATTGAATAATTAACAGAAGTATGCCCAGTGCCTTGGGAGATAAAGAACTACAAGATATAAGATAGTCGTTACTCTTAAAGACCTTTACATATTTCTCATTTTATGTTCATTTTTTTTTTTAAGGATGTTGAAGAATCACAAAACCACACTGGTGAGCCTGTTGGAGATGACTACAAAAAGATGGGAACACTTTTTGGCGAACTAAACAAAAGTCTCATCAACATGGGCTTCACACGGATGTATTTTGGAGAACGAATTGTGGAACCAGTAGTAGTCATTTTCTTTTGGGTTATGCTGTGGTTCCTTGGCCTACAAGCCCTTGGACTGGTTGCTGTTCTCTGTCTTGTCATTATTTATGTACAACAGTAAACATGGCCGAATGAGCTGTTGTTTCACATTTGGTAGCCATATATGTAATTGAAGAAGTTATATATTTCACTATTTGACAACCAAAAAAGTTTGCCTTGTTTCAAATTGTGTACTAGCTGTTTGTAATTAAATTTATATGTGGATGTTGTTTAAAACTAAACGCAACTCTTGGTTATAACAGGATTGAATATATATATTTTGAATATATATTAGCTTATTCAAAACTCTTGTTTCACTACTGTGATCTCTGTCCCCTTTAGACATCTTTATCCCCCTGCCAAATCTTAAATACCACCAAAAAGTGAGCAGGGAAAATAACAGGATATGGAATTCAAATCAAGCAATAGAGTTCTTATAAAAAGTTCCAATAAAACGTTTTTTGAAGAAAAAGGATAAACAAGTTAAAAATCAGTTTTAATTGGAAAACGGCTCCCCATGTACCCCCACCAAATAATCTCATATTATTTGGGCAATACTTGGATTTCTATTGTCCCTGCTCAGCCCAAACCAAGGTAAATGATAATTAGCATACACTACCTTAATATTGTGGTAAAAATCAGTAAAGCTAGCTCGTTTTCTAAAAGTTGAATATATTTATTATTGTCAGGGAAAGTTTCCAGGTTAAATATAACTTTTTTATAATGTAACACTGGGGCCTGGAATTACTTCAGTATATCATTTGAAGTTTTAGACAACTTTGGTGCTAATTACTTTTTGTGAGTTTTTTAAGTCTCCTAAACCTAGTTGATTGCACCCTGTGGTAATGCTATATTTTCTTGTCTCTGACAAGTTATGTATTTTTTTCCTAGAGAGACATTTTCAGTGTAACTTTTTTTCAGAAATTTATAATTTTATACTTTTTAATAACAATTATTCTGAGATTTGAAACAATGTATTTCCTATCTTGGCATGGATATTTTTCTGCAAAAAAATTATTTACACTTTACTGTTGTTTTTAGAAAAAAAATCAGATCAGTTTTCTTTGATATCTGTATTGGAAAGTACAATATTACAGTATAAAACCAAACACTTAAATTTGGAACTTAACAGCCAATTGTAATAATAATCTTCTAAGGCTAAAGCAAAGTCAGTAGTTGGCTAACCATGTTATTAATGTATCTTAATTTAGCACTTTGAGGTTTTATATTGAAATAAGCATTTCCTTAAATATATTTTGAAAGCAGAAAATGGCTTTAGTGATATTTTGGGTTTTATGAGAGCACCTAAAATCTTTACAATTTTGTCTCAAAGACTGTAGAAACAGAGGAGAGGTAGTTAAGATAAATAAGAAATTAAAAACAAGAAAAATGGAGCAGTGCAGCATTTTTATCTTTGGTAGGGCAATAGTTAAAGCATGTAGAGTGCTTACTACCCCACTTCATAAAGTTTTTACCTAATCCTATTTTAAAAATTTATTCTCTGAGTTCTAGTGTCTTCCCATTCTGAAGCAGAAAATAATGAGAAACATTTAACTTAGATTTCTAAAACCAGAAAATCCTAAATAGAAATATCAGTCGGGGGTACTAATAAATATTGTGCATTTATATAAATACAGGCCTTTTAAAATTTGACTTTTTAAAAACAAAAGAATTTGTACAATATCATTGTGTTTTTATTGGGTTTGCAATATTTTTATAGTAACTTTAATGAACTCAGTATATGTGTAAGTTGTTTGAAAAGGTGTTTTCATTTGTGCACAGTAGAATTGTGTGGTTTTCAGAAGTCATGAGATTTTATATATCTGCATAAAATATTAATAAGTATATTCTTTTCTAATGCTACCAGGAATTTTAATTTTCCTTTGGAATGCTAACAAAGATAGAGTGTACAAAATAACAGCTCTGGTTCCACCAGTGCCTAATGTTGAAAATATTTTAAAAGTAAATTTTAATAGTAATTATTTAGTATACTGTTGATACTATGCATCTGCACACTGCTGTTAATAGGCGTATATTAAATTATATAAAGAAATAAGATATTTTGCTGGTATTCTTTCTACATATGTTATTGGTTAGTGCAGTGTACCATCAAATCTTTTGCTTTGAAATAGAAAAAACAAACTTTGCTTATTTAATGGAGATAAAATATTTTCTTTTGTGATATACATTAGAGTGCAGATTACACTAATATCCTGAAATGAAACTGATAATTACTTTGGTTCATGGTATACAAAATTAGGTTGAAAACAATTCGTACTCATTTCAATCTCATATACAAGCCAATTTTAGAAGATGTTATTGCTAATGAATAAAGAAATAGAAGTTACAATGCTAAGGTTATTAGATTATATAATGTATATTCATACTTCCAGCCCTCATTTCAAAAGAAAGGGTAAAGGTCTACAAATAAACTGACTGTAGATCAGTAAATCAATTTTTCTTAAAGTGAAAACTCTATATTTTGTAGAACTCAGTTCTCTTATATCTTAAGCTATCATATACAAGGTGTATTCCTATTCCTGGCTACCAGTCAGATCATTTTTAGTTCAGTAGTACGCTGTAGCCAGCTCGTAGAAGCTTACAAGAGCCAACTGCATACATTTTTTCTGCCTTTAGTGACATCAAGTTGATAGTTTGAAATTGGCTATGATGGGAATATTTATACCAAAAAAAAAATTGTCACACACTACAAATCAGGGCTCTTTTTTCCTGGAGTGCTAGTTATTAAGCATACATCAGCACATCACTGATTAGCTACCCTACAGACCACATTCCCATTTCTATTCCTACCAGTATAAAAGGAAAGAATACATTTTGTGTAATAAGAGAAAGCACATGAGGTAAATCGCCATCGACCCATCCAAAACTGTATTTGGACCTTTTCAATGTGAGGGTTATGGGCCATGGTTATCTTCTGACCAGCATATCTCTATTCAATCACATGGGGTGTTGAGGGGTTTTTAAATAATTTTTAATTTATTTTTTCTTTATTGTTTCTATCAGACTCTGCTTGATACAATCACATGTTTTGACCAGAGAAAATCTCTCTGGGTTGCCACTGAGCTGCAAATCCATTAAAGACTATCCAGACAATCGGCAAAGGAGAAACTGGTACAGCACTGATGGAGGGCAAATTACAGTATACATAAAGGTCTGTTGTGATACATAAAGCTCAAGATAGTCAAAGCTAGGTATTGAGCCAGCGGGAGCTGTTTGTTTGGTTTGTAGATTATATTGTAAAAGTTATTTTACAAATGTTTATTGATTTAACCTTATTTAAAATGTTTTCATTACCAATTTATGGCTTTACAAGGTAAAGGAAGAAGAAAAAAATCAAAACTTTCAGACCTATTTGGTCCCTCTAGTAATGGACTTGGCCAAGAAGAATATAAGCTAATATACAAATTATGGCTTCAGGATTATTGGTGGATTTGGGGTCTTTTGTAAGTCCTATTTCTCTGCCCAACATTTAATTTTTGGTGTGCCCAATATTTGTACTTGGTTATTCCATAGACCTCAAATTCAGCATAGTAAATGACACAATCCTGTCCCTAACTGCTCAAGCAGGAATTGTAGGTGACATCTGTGACTTTTGTCTCTCTTATACTGCCTACGTATAACCAATTACCAAGTCCTGTCTATTTTATTTCTAAACATTTCTTTAATCTTTCTATTAATACTTCTCTTCATCCCCAGTTTCACTTAGTTCATGCTGCCACATCTCACCTGGAGTGCTATCTCAGAATCCTGATTGGCCTCCCTGCCTTCATTTTCCACTTTATGGCTACAGTAATCTTTCTAAAACATGACTCTGATCTCCTTGACCTAAATCTTTTGAATGACTTTCTGTTGCCATTATGATAAAGTCCTTATTCCTTAATATGTTTCACAGGGCTCTTCATGTACTGGTTTTTGCATACCTCATCTCTATATTATCACTTTCCATTTCCAACATTCAGCTACATTGAATGTTTTTTTTTTTCAGTTCCTTGAAAGAGACATGCTTTCTTATTCCCAGAACTTTGTACATACTTCACCTTCTTTGTTTAACCTCTCCCCACCAGACTGATCAACACCCATACAGCCTTAAGACCTCAACTTAGACAACATGTGCTCCAGGAAAACTTCGCTGACACCTTTAAATCCAGTTTTAGTAGCTCATTGTGTGCTTGGTTTCTCATTCCGTGGAACCCTGTACTTACCCTATTAGCACTTCTCATGCTATTACTTCTTGGTCAGCTTCTTCCACTAAACAACGGGCTTTACAGGCAAGAGAATATGTCTATTGTATCCATAATTGCATCGCTAGTGCCTAACACAATGCCTGCCACATAATGGGTGCTCAACATATTTGTCAAATGAATAAATCAACTCCATTTACTTATGTTCTCTCTATCGTCCACTAACAAAGAAGATCAATAGTTGGTTGTATTGTAGAGTTCTTTGACTCCAAAAATATGCATAAGGAGAGTGTATTGATGTATACATTATAAAGCTTATTCACTTTTGATAAAAGAATAGTGCTGTTATTTATATACATGCACAGTATTGCTACTATATACTTGCATTTTTTTAGGAGAAAATGTATTTTCAGTGTTGTGCTTGCTTGATTCACTGTTTCTTTAAAAAAAGATATTTTACAATACATATGGTCACTGCTGCTACCAAAATTTTATATTTTTTCAGTATTTTTCCATAGACCTTTATCTACTAAATTTTAATTTTTTATAAAAACAAAACTCTGAAGCTATAATAGGAATTCTCAAGTCTCTTATGCTTGGTATTTTAGGCTCCAGAATAAATTAACCACTAGAATGTCCTAGTAACCCAAACCATATATGTTAAATAATATGTATATAAAGTACTTTTTTATTCTTTCTAATAAATACTCTTTTACAACCCTGTATGCTGAATATCTCTTCTGACTCCCTATAGCATGTTCTATTTATCAGTTAGTGGCTGCCACATCCAGTTTGGAAACTGCCACAGCAACAACACACTTGAGGGTGAACAGAGCTTGTCTGTTTTCCTCATTCCTCATGCTGGAGCAGAACGCCAAGACCTGACATGTATGGCTTCCCAGGCAAAGAGAAGTAGGAAAACCAAGATCAAGATCAACCTCTACCTTCAAGCTGTGTTTCTTCTTTCTGTCACCTTGACTATTGCGTAAGTTAGAATTTTTTTTTTTTTTTTCTTTTTTGAGACAGAGTCTCACTCTGTTGCCTGGGTTAGAGTGAGTGCCATGGCATCAGCCTAGCTCACAGCAACCTCAAACTCCTGGGCTTAAGCGATCCTACCGCCTCAGCCTCCCGGGTACCTGGGACTACAGGCATGCGCCACCATGCCCGGCCAATTTTTTCTCTGTGTATATTTTAGTTGGCCAGATAATTTCTTTCTATTTTTAGTAGAGACGGGGTCTCACTCTTGCTCAGGCTGGTCTCGAACTCCTGACCTCGAGCGATCCACCCACCTCAGAAGCCAGCTGAAGACCAGAATGTAGTCATTTATATTCTTATTAAATTTATCTTTTCAGCAATTAAAGTTTTCTCATTTAACATTTTGTTTTCCCCAGTTATTATTTGTTTATTTATTTATTTTTGGCTTGAGGCGAAGGCTCAAAACTTTACATTTCATATTAACTCTGTGTCTTCGATTTTTTTTTTTAGTATTTGAGCTCGGAGGATGTTGTGTTGCAGCTTCAGGTATTTTGGGTTCATCTTTGATTCATCTCTGGCAGGGCCCAGAATCCAAGCACTGGGAGGATACAGAAGCATGTGTATTGTGTTTGTTTTCCAACCTGTCCTCCACAACTGCTTTTGTGGCAGTACTTGGATATGAGTGGTGCGTGGGAAGGGTAAAATGCTCCAGTTGAGTAATTTATTTTCAGATCTGGGGCTTATTCTGATCATTTAATGCTCTATCACACATTATCTCAAATTTGGCAGTTTAAACATTTGAAATTAAGAAATTTCAATTGAAATAAAACATTTAAAATAAAACAAAACATTTTATTATGCTCAGGGATTATATGGACAGGCTGGAGGTGACCCAAAGGCAAGGAGCAGGAATCTTCTGGAGCTGGCTCTAATCACACACTTGCTGATTGATGCTGACTGTTGGCTGGACCTCAGCTAGGGACGACCCAGAGTATCTTCACATGACCTCTTCTCACACATGGCAGCTATGGACTCCTTCCCTACATTACAGCCAGGTTTGCAAAGTCATGTGTCCCTTACCACTTTTTATGACCTAGCCTCAGAATTAACATGTCATTATTTCTGCCATTGTCACAAACTTGACATTCAACAGAGGGATCATGGACCCTGCAACTCAATGGGAGGAATGTCAATGTCACATTGTAGAAGAGAATGCAAGATGCGAGATATCGTTGAGGACATTTTTGGAAAACTCAATCTACTACAGACTTCTTCCAGATTGTAGTGCATCCCACAAGCCCACACTGCTGTCTAAATCTTGGTTGGTTTCTCCTCATCTCCATCTGTAGCAGGCCAACTGTCCATCCGCCCATATTTAGACCAGGCACCAACGCCCAAGTAGGAAGCTGCTGAGGCTTTCTATGTATTTGACTGTTTCATTTCTCTTTGAAAATCAGTTCATCTAGGCTCTCTTTTATTCACCACTCCTTGCTGACCTCATGCAAAAATACGACTTTAATTTTGTTGGAGTTTGTCTTGTTGTTACCATGTCTTTCATGTCCTACGTATTATTAACTGGAAGCAGAAATCAGCAATTAAACCAGTAATTGTTTAATTTCAACATCTTTATTTTTCATTGCTATTAGTTCTCTTTTATTTTAATTAACAATTCTTTTGTATTTCCCTGCCTTCTTTTTTATGACATTAACTATTGTGAACATGCTTATAGTGCCCATCTGATTGCTTTGCTATATTTACTCTATAAAATTTATGGGCTTTCTTCCCCCCTGCTATTCCTTAATGTCTGCCAATACGCAGTCGCAGCATTTTGTTTGTAGTATGTGATTGCAAGCTCATTTTCAGTGTGGCTTTGTATCTATGGGAATCCTGTGCAACCTAGATGGAACATATGTCCCCCCAGAGTGACTTTGTTTTTGCTTTCCAAGAAATCTCAAGGAAGTCGCTGCCCCCAAACCACCTTTTATGTTAATTTTTTGGCCTGGCGTTCTAAGGCTCTGAGGTTAATATAAATTCCAACCCCTTAACTAGAAAGAAGACAGGGCTTTTTCCCCAACCCTGATCTCATCAATATTAACAAACTTCTTTTTTATCTCCACTACTTGGGAGTGGGTGCCTGGTCTAACTGGGAGTGGGTGCCCAGTGGACTGTGTAGCTTCCCCCCAACCCTCAACCTCCACCCCCCATCATTTCCTTAAGGCTGAGTGAAATCTTCTAAGGGTTCTGACTTTACACAGGTTCTCAGTCTCAACTCCTCCCCTTGTGTGGGTCCAAGGCTTTGTCTCTTGTCCCAAAGTGGATATTAAAATTTGTGCCAGTTATTTATTACCCAACCTTCTTTGCCCTGACTTTTGATTCTAGAACCCACTCTGCAGACCACCTTTCTCTTTTACTGGCTGGTTCTATGTTAGGATCGTCCACTAGAGGGCGCTGCAGGGCCATTGTAAGGGTGGAAGAAGTAACATTCTTTTTCCACTGTGCTGTTGATACAGTGGCAAGTGGATCAGCAGGAAGGAGTCCTGGCAGTGTTTCCCACTGTGGCCACAGCCTTCCTGCGTCAGTGGTGAGTGCCCCCTGGCCCACACAGGTGAGTTCACAGGTGGGCATCTTCCATTATGCTTCTCCCTTACCACAGTGGTAGGCGGCATGTTTCTATGGCATCCATACATCTCAGAAACTTGAATATCTACCTTACAGGGACTTCCTCTAAATTTTAAATTCCTTCCTTGTTCACTTTTCCTTAGTTCAGGATGGTAGATGTTCCCTGCCATGGCTAGATCTGTTTGACCTTAGAGTTTCCTCCTAGCATTAACCACCACTGACTTACTTCATGATTCCCTATGTTAAATTTTCCCTGTTCCAATTACTCATGTGTTTTCCGACTAAGCAAGAAAGATATGAAACAAACTCTGCCCAGTGGAAGGACTGTATGTTAATCATATAACTGTTTCTATTTATCCCTCTCTTTGTGAAATGTAAATGTTGGGTAAGCAAAGAAGGAAGCAAATCACTTAGTGTGCATTGTGCTCAGTGATACTGACCAATCAATGAAGCTGAGCACAAACCCAAAAGCCAGAAAAAATGGGTTGCTGGTGATTGAGCCAAGAGTTAAGTAATTTTCCCTTGTATCTTTAAGCACACCTTTGTGTGCCTTTTTTCTTGGAAAATCACTCAAATGGCCCCTTAACCATTTAGTTATGCAAAAGTAAAGAAAAAGAACATCGTAAGAAATAAAGGCATTTGAGAGCAGTGATTTTAAAGAGCTAAATGCTCTGTGTGGTTATGTAACAAGTTATTTACATTATAGGAAGCATTATACATTATAGGAAGCATCTCTTTTTTTTTGGAGACACGTTTGTTTTTTAAGTAAGAATTTAAGTTGTGAGGTGCCTGCAAAGTGTTATTGATTCTTGTGAAAATGTGCCCTTGTACAAGCCATTATTGGGTGCTACGAGTAGCTGACACTAGACTTAGTGCACCTAAATTCTCGCTCATAATAGAGGTAAATACATACAGAAGAATTAGGCAGTGCTGGAGCTGGGTCCATTTAAACCTGAACTGGTCTATTGATTTTTCACATGCTACTATTTATTTAAGACTGAATAAATAAGACTTTTAGAACAATAATGATACTGGATTGTCACATTAAGATGAAATGATTCTATTTGGGTTCCCAGGACAAGATCTTGCTAATTGGTAAGGAACAAGGTTTTCCCTTAAATCAGTGGATATTCTCACTTTTAATTATCTAGAAAGTGGCAGATCATGGGACAGACAATGCCTGTGAGTTAGGAAACTTTTTTCTTCTGTCTAGGCCACATTTTCTTGGAGTCTAGCTTCAAGGAGTGGTGTGGAGTGTGCCTGGGGGCATGTTTAAGACGTTGAATTTTGAAACCACTAGCATTTTTCCCAGGGTGCCAGGGGTGTCGTTACAAAGGAAAGTATAATTTGTTGATGAGAATCTCCTGCAGTCTGTGGATAATGATAACAGCTAACATTTACATGTGTAGTATTATAGATAATTATAGTATACTATAGTGTATATATATTATGGGAATGATACTGTATTATACTAAGCACTTGATAGGTGCTTAATCATTTATCCTGACAACAAAGGTTAATTTTATTATCCCATTATCTCCATTTTATAGTGGTCATACCTAGTACCCTGTGTAAGTTTTGGTAATCTAAACTATGCCCCAATAAATTAAAAAGATGAGTTTATGTTCATGTTTGGACCAGTGTAGTAATGGAAAGCACAGAATTGTCCCCTGTGCAGGGACCACAACCTCTAGTACAAACATAGTAACAACTGATCTCAAAATGATAAAAGTAAATAGGCCAGGCGTGGTGGCTCACGCCTGTAATCCTAGCACTCTGGTAGGCTGAGGTGGGAGGACTGTTTGAGCTCAGGAGTTCAAGACCAGCCTGAGCAAGAGCAAGACCCATCTCTACCAAAAAATTGAAAAAAATTAGCCAGGTGCAGTGGTGTATGTCTGTAGTCCCAGCTACTCGGGAGGCTGAGGTAGGAGGATTGCTTAAGTCCAGGAGTTTGAGATTGCAGTGAGCTGTGCTAATGCCACTGCACTCTAGCAGGGTGACAGAATAAGACTCTGTCTCAAAAAAAAAAAAAAAAAAAGTAATAAATAGCCAATAGAGAAGAAATTCTTAGCAAAGAGAAGAGATTCAGATTGGGAACCACATAATCCAGAAGACAGTTGGAGGTACACATTGCGTCCTGACTGACTCCAGAGCATTTATGAGAAAAACTCCCCCTTCAACTTCAGAATAAAATACTAGAGAGAAGGGAATTCTGAAAGGGATGGGGAAGGAGACAGGTTCTGCCACCTGGAAGGTGGGCAGGTGGGGTGTCTTTAGCAAGCTGACATTAAGTGGCCATCACTGTAGATTATCTAGTGTGTGTGTCTCTTACTGGTAAATTGAATATTCTGCCTGGCCAATTGTCACATAAATGAACTCTCTATAGGTGATGAATTAAACACATAAATCTTATCAGAATGTAGTTGACTATGGTCTTTACCGATTTTATACCCATGCCCAAACATAAGGGTTGGGTAAGCAGTTCTGTACCATAGCAGGGACACAAGTCAGGAGGCCTGAGTTTCCTTCATGTTATTCTTTTAATTCATTGTATGACATTGGAAAAACCATTTAATTCCTCTGAGTACTCTTTCTCATGTGCAAAACAAAGGAGTTCATATATCTCACAAATATCCCATCCAGTTACGGGGTTTCTTCCTGCTAATTTTGCTTAGCTAATAGCAGATCATCACTTAATAATAACTGAATGATTAAAAAGTTTAAAGCTACATTAAATGAAGATCTTGATGTCAAATTTGGTGAAAAAGTACATGAGGATAAATTTCAATAACCTCTTAGATTATCTTGGTAATTTATCTACATTTCTATCCTGATTTTTTTCATACATTATTCAGCCAGCATTTTCCACATTAAAGTTTTTCCAAAAATATTTGATGGCTACACAAGGTTACAAGAATATACCAGCAAATTTAACCATCCTTCAATTCTTTAGCATTTAGTTTGTTTCTGACTCTTTTTTTTTTTTTTTTTTTTTTTGAGACAGAGTCTCACTCTGTTGCCCGGGCTAGAGTGAGTGCCGTGGCATCCTCCTAGCTCACAACAACCTCAAACTCCTGGGCTCAAGCGATCCTTCTGCCTCAGCCTCCCGAGTAGCTGGGACTACAGGCATGCGCCACCATGCCCGGCTAATTTTTTCTATATATTTTTAGTTGGCCAGATAATTTCTTTCTATTTTTAGTAGAGACGGGGTCTCGCTCTTGCTCAGGCTGGTCTCGAACTCCTGAGCTCAAACGATCCGCCCGCCTTGGCCTCCCAAGTGCTAGGATTACAGGCGTGAAGCCACCGCACCCGGCCCGTTTCTGACTCTTGATAAATATTTTCAAATGATTTTTCAGAATGAGTTTCACTATCTGCAGCAGTTTAGGAGAGTACCACTTCATTGCCCCTTGCAAATACTGAACATTTCATTGTAAATCTTTGTTAAGCTGACAAGTGAACAATGACTTCTCATTGCATTTTAATTTGTATTTTGCTTAGTGAATTTGATTTTTTCTAAATTATTTTTTAAATGAGATTTACTTTTAATAAAGGTTTATAAGAATGCCCTATCAAGTCCATAGCTATATTTTTTAATCAAATTTATTTTGAGATAATTGTGGCATCACATGCAGTAAAAAATAATATAGAGAGATCACCACATGTACCCTTAACCTAGTTTCCCCCAGTGGTAACATCTTGCAAGGCTATTGTGAAATACAACAACCAGGATATTGACATTAATATAGCCAAGATGCAGGATTTCCAGCACACGGATCCACTCCCCAACCCCCCGGCAACCACTTATTCTGTTGTCCATTTCTATAATTTTTTCATTTCTAGAATGTTATATAAATAGAATTATACAACATGTAAGCTTTTGAGATTGGCTTTTTCATTCAGCATAGTTTCCTGGAGATGCATGCAAGGTGTGTTCATTAATAGTGTGCTCTTTTTTGTTGCTGAATTGTATTCCATAGGATGAATGTACCAGTTTCTTTAAACATCTATAGTTGAATCGTAAAGACTATTTCATTAATATATTTGCCTAATTTCACAGATTGGAAGGGGAAAGAAAATGCAGTCACTATCCAGGAAGTTATTCAGTCATTCCACAAACATTCACTGAGAGCAGACCACTGGGTCAAATATTAACGTATGCTCCTGATTATAAAAACAATTAAGATCCAAATAAAATCAAAATTAGTTAAGTAGCATTGCTAAGACTGAAATCCAGATAGATTTCAAGAAGCAAGAAAATGAGTAGTTCAAAGGACATTTTATCATTAATGACAGTTTTCTAAACTATAACAATTCCTCTAGGTTTAATTAAAACAGGCTAAAAATTGATGTCTCTCTTTAGTCCCTAAGAGCATCTTCATATCCCCTGTACTGGGCGTCCACTAAACCATGCCTTAGGTCCGATCTTAAGGCCAACTGCTGACAAAAACCGAGTTTTAAAGTAGCACTGGAGGAGGGGGCTGCCGATGAGGACACGTCAGAGCAGCCTTCTCTTCTCGTCTACAACAAACAGTTCTGGGCCGCAGGCTTGGATTAGCAAGGCTGACGCCCCTGAAAAACCCCAGCTCTCTTGCCGTCTTCTTCTGGACCCTAAATTATTTGAAAGTGTGATTCTAATAAAAGAAAATTAGGCCAGTGGTGCACCATTAAGTTTCCCTACAATGTTGACAGTATGAAGACTGAAACACAAACCAGAGATTGGGGGAAAAAGAAATTCTCGGTGCGTTCAAAGTAACTTCAATCAGCTCCCCTGACTCTGTTTCCCATTTACGGTGCAGTATCAGCAAAAACTAATAAGCACACGCTGTCCCTTCACACTCCCCATGACCTCCTGAGGCTCTAGGTACGTCGCTCCCAAGACTTTGGGACAAAGTTCGAAGGTTAAGCCTTAACCTTGCGACACCCGGCGCGCTCGCGACTAAGAGGCTGGAAACAGCAAGGACAGGAAGAAATTCTCTAGTCAGGTCAAGGTCCAACAAACAACGTCCACAGCCAGGAACCGAGCCCCCTCCACGGCACAAGCCAGCGCTGGCGGAAGTGACGTAAGGCCCGGTCTCCGGAAGAGGCGGGCCGCCGGGGAAGCGCGCCCAATTGGGGCCCGGGAGAGGCCGGGGGTGTGGCGGCGTCGGCGGCGAGGCGCGGGCCTGGGCGCGCGGGAAGGCGGGGCCGGGCTTGCGGCTCGCGGGGACTGGCCTCCTCGGCAGGTGGGGGCGGTCACTAGGGCTGGCCTGGGAGCGGAGGCGACAGGGGCCATGCGGACAGCGAGGGGCTCCGGTGCCCGCGGCCCTGCGCTCCTCCCCCGCGCGGCGGCGGCTCGGCTCCCGCCGGAGTAAGCGCCGCCTTTGTTCCGGGCGCCTTTTCCCTCACGTCTCCTCAGACCCTCGCGCCGCCGCGCTGCGGCCGGCCCGCCCTCGGTCCCCGAACCCCGCTTGGGCTCGTGCCGCGCGGATGCGGCTGCCGGACCTGGGTTTGGGCTCTGAGCGGGAGGAGGAAGAGGCGGCATGCGATGGGGAACTGCTGCTGGACGCAGTGCTTCGGGCTGCTCCGCAAGGAAGCGGGGCGGCTGCAGCGTGTAGGCGGCGGCGGAGGGTAAGACCGCGGGGGAGGGGCCCGGCCCCGGGTGGCTCCTGCCGTTCGGCTTCGGCCTGGGAACCCCTTTCCCTGTCCCGCGACGAGCGGGGGTGGGGGCCGAGAGCCCCGCTACGCTCCAGGCTCAGCAGACGTCGAGCGGGTGGTCGTCGCGGAGGCCCGGGGCAGGGCGGGGGGCCGGGTCTCGGGGCCTCCTCCGGGAGCAGGTAGAGGAGGGGGCGGGGTGTCACTCCTGTCACCCCCTGCAAGGCTCCTGCCCGGCGCCCTGTCATGCGGGGAAGGAGTCCCGGGAGACGTCATCCCGGGAAAGTAAGGGGCACCGTCGCGCCAGTGGGCAGCAGGTCACCTGACACGCCCTACGTGGAGCCGGGGTTCGGTGCTCAAGCTGCCGTCTCTGCGTTTGACCCTTTCTTTAGTCCTGGCAGAGCAGGTGGGGACCTGGCTCTAAAGCCGATGCCTCGGATGGATTTTATGTAGAAGTCATTTGGGTGCTGGAGTAAAATAAGGTTCCAGACACTGATGAACTCTTTGATAGGTGCAAAGACTTGCCAAGTGGCTGGGTTTGCAGAGGGCATTCAGATTCTTGGTGCCGATAACGAGAGAGGCAGTGTGGAGTTTTTTCCTATTAATTTTTTGAAATTTCAAGAGGAATGCCATGTCTTGACTGCTCCCCACACACTGTAACTCTAGGTGAATCGCAGTCCTGAACTCGCTTCTTTTGAGTGTAACTGGACTATGCTTAGGTTTTTCTATGCACACCGTACACGGAATAGTAGAATTTCACAATTCCATTTTTGTGGTTTTTTTATTTCGTGGGATATTGGAAAAGTTAGAATAGATTCCTCTGGGGTTGGCTTTGTTGTTGCTGTTATTAAATATCCCCCAGGAATTCAAACCTAGAATTGAAAATCTGAGTCAAGCCACTTTGTATAAGGGATAAGAGTTATTTTCATTTTCTAAAACAGATTCCTAAAGTTTCAGGATTTGTCCCATTTAATCCGCATTATTAGGTAATAAGGTGTCCAGCATAAACAAACTAAGACCAAATGATCTATAATTTGAATCATTTGGTAATGGAGATCTTAAAATATGATTTTCTCATTCATTCATTGGGCACTGTGTCAGACCTCTTGGATACAAAGTAGCTAAGGTTTTACACTAAATATTCCTAGAACGGAAGAGTAAGGATTTTCAGATTTTGTGCTTAGTTTAATATTTTGATTTCCCTGATTTATGGGCTCTTATTGTTCATGGGGACATGGCAGCTTTTTTATCTTGTCCTCTAATGTGTGCACTTCCAATTCTTGTGTGTTAATGCAACCGTAAAATCTAGCTGCTTAAGTAGATTTGCTTAAGATGACACACAATCTTTGGCTTTATTATAATCTGTAGTTGTGTGGTACTAAATTCTAACACAACTTGTGTTAAATTCTAACTTTTAAAAAAGTTTCTTACATTCTGAATGGTTAAGAAAAAAACTATAGTTGGCATTATATGTTATCTGTGGGATTTTTGGCTTTTTTCATATCATTTTACGAACCAATTATGTTTTCCTTAGAGTATAGCATTAAAATTGTAGATTCTACTCCCTGAGCACATGAGCTTGGCAGCATAGGGAAGCAGCAGGAGGAAATCAGTGAATCACTGAGTGTTGATTGTCTGTAGATGTGCCATAAAAACATAATACAGGTTGGGTATCTCCTATCTGAAATGCTTGGGGACCAGAAGTGTTTTGGATTTTGAATTTTTTCACATTTTGGAATATTTGCATTATCTGAAAATCCAAAATTCTCCAATTAGCATTTCCTTTGAGCATCATGTTGGCACTCAAAAAAATAATTTTGGAGCATTTTGGATTTTTCTGATTAAGTATACTCAATCTGTAGTTGGATCTGTACTCTGTAGGCAAAACTCCTTGAACAAGTCCTGTTGAGACAAGGAGAGTCTGTGAATTGTTGACACTGTCATCTAAAACCATGTAATGGTGATATTGATCCTGTTACTTTTAATCCATAAACATAGGTTTTGACAGTTCCATTACTTGAATCTTCTGATTAACATATTGTTTAACATTGATTTTGATATTGTGTTAGCAGCTTCCAGTAAGCATGTAGAGACAGACAGATACAGTTATTTATGTAATAAAGTTAAACTTTGCCTCTCATTTTAGTTATTTTTTTTTTCATCACCTGTTACCTTTGAGTTTTCTTTCAAGCATAGGTCTCAATAGTTAACTAGTAAACTAGTAGTTCTTCTAAGGGTGAAAAAGTTTTGGAGTAATCACAAAAACTTGATTTGGTCTTGTATGTCACTGTAGTAACCACAGTTACAAGAGGGCATCCGTGGCTTTTTAAGCCTGATTTAAGCTGGACTTCACAGGAATGCTTTATGATCTGGGGTCTGGTTTCTTAGCCTTGCAGATTTCCCAGGGGTATCTCAAAATCAGATCACTCACTTTATTCAATCTTGAAACCAGAATTAGCAATTTTTTAAATTTATAAAATACTAGGTAACTTTAGTATTTTATATTCTAGAATATCTGACTGACCAGTCAAGATATAAATGTTGGTGTTGAGGTATGTTATTTGGTGATTAAAGCAGGGGAAATTAAATATCTTTAAAGAAGAAAATTTAAACATCTTAATGAGTCATACTTCTTCACTGAGGAGTTTTGCCTACCAACACATTCTACAGGGCATCATCTACTGGTCAGTTCTGTTTATCTGGGTGAGTCTTTCGTGTAGAGTTTTATCTTGTCCCTTTCTTAGGTTTTTTTTTTCCCCCTCATACTGAAGACCCAATTAAGTTTTGTTGTGTTGTATTTTAATTCCCATCTTTATATTACTGTATAATTCCACACAGTGGTTCCAGTTAAGATATATTACAGTTTTTATGTAAAGGTATGATTGTGTTTTATATGCTTATTGATATTTAACATTTGTTGGCCTTTTGGCTCCAGCAGCAAAGTACCTTTCAGGCAATAGTTTACAATGATTTGCTTTTCCTTTCCTAGTAAAAGTGATTTTAATAATAGCTGCCAACATTCAGTTACTTCCTATGTGCCAGGGCTGTTCAAAGTACTTTATATTATCTCATTTATTCCTCCCCACAATCCTGTGAGGCGGATAAGTACTATTATATACATTATAGGTTGAAAACTGAAGCTTAGAAAGTTTAACTTGCCCACCGTACCAGAGCTGGGATTGCAGCCCAGGTCCCTCTAAATTCAGAGCTCTTGTTCTTAACCACTAATAGCTCATGGCTCTTTATTATGTAGATGAACGTTTGGCTGCTGTCTCTCTCAGTGCATGATCTTGTACTTTGTCACTAGAAGATTTTAGGAATGTCTCAACAACTTGACACTTTATGCGGTGTAATAAACTACTCTTCTTTTTTATTTATTTACTTTTTTTTTTCTTTTTTGGTAACCCCTAAATGGACATATAGCTATTCTCTTTTTCTTGAAGCTATGCACTTGACCTCTGCAACATCATTTTTGTTTTCTCTTCTGTTTCTCTCCTGGCTGTTCTTATTCTATCTGCCTATTAAATGTGGAGTTTTCCTCTGTCTTTTCTCTTTTTTATTTAATTCCCTTCGCATCACCTACCCCTGAAGAAATTTCATCTATTCTTATGATTTCAACACCACCACTTCCAAATTTCAGACTTCTTTTCGGTTGCCTACTGAGGACATACTCTTGGATATTATTCAGTTTAATCTCTATGTGTTCTATTCAATCTCTTCTTATACATACTGAACCTATCTCCTTCTTCTGTACTTCTGCCTTAAACATTGCCTTTCAAGTTGCCTAGTCAGCATCTTCCAGACTGCTCTCCCTTCTGGATCTTTCATGCTTGAGCCCATCCTCCCTTCCTGTCATGAGTTACACTTTCTAAAACCCATACTGGATCTTAACATTCCCTTTCTTAACAACTTCCATCTGCTTCCTATTTCCTATAGCTAAATTTCACAATCCTTTTTCCTTCTTTGACATCATGTTGAATTACATGGCATTCAAATGTGCAACATAATGTCCATTTATATACTCAGTATTATATGCAATTCTATATTTGGGTATCTATGATATCACTCTTTGTTCTGTCATTCAGAAAAATCATGTCAGAATACAAATCAGTGAGAGAAACAGTACAACATTAAGATTGAAGCTATTCGAATTTCAAAAAACTTAACTCATTCATAGATATTAGTATGTTAACTTTTTTCGTAAATTATTACCCTCCAATAGATAGTATTAGGTTTGTCTTAGTCCATTTGGGTTGCTATAAAGAAATACCTGAGGCTGGATAACTTACAAAGAAAAGCGTTTTATTTGGCTCATGTATACTAACGAGCTCAGTCTTCTCAGTCTGAGCTCTGAAATAGTTAAGTGTCTCCTTTCCTCTCCCCAGTTATTCTGCTTCCCCTTCACTTGTATTCTCATCTTTACCTAGGAGCAAGTAGGGAAGGATTGCTAAGAGCCTCACTCCTCACTCTAGAATAAAACTGTGAAGTAGAAAATATAAAACATCAGGGTAATTTGTTATTTACCGCACACGTCTGGGGGTTCTTTGCAGGCACCAACAATGTTTGAATACATAAAAAGTAGACATCCATAATTCATAAATATATAAATGTATTGAAACATTTCTTAATTTATTTCAGATAAATCACAGGATAAAGCTCTTCTGATAAAAATGTTGCCCCTAAGTTTGCCAGATTGAATATTTACATTAATCTATCAATATAATCTTAGCTTTCACAGTTGCGGGAGTGACTATCTTTTGTGAACCTTAGCCACCCTTTGTGAACAAGGTTTCAGTCTGATCCATTTTAAAACGAAAGCTTGGATTTTTTTTTCTAAACTTACTTTGTTTTTTTATTTATCTTCCATTTTAATTGTTTATTGCTATTCTTAATTTGTTCTTTGTCATTATATCACTTAGACTCCTGTTTGTTTATTAGTTAGGACTTTGTGAGGACAGAAGCGCAGATCAAACTATCTTAGGCAAAGGTAGACTATATTATAGGGATATTAGATTTCTCGAGTAATAACCACACTGTGAGCAGGGCAGAGATGCAGCTGGTCCTTAGGGGCGACTTCAGTGCTGTCAGAGCACTTTTTCAGTTGATTTCATTCCTCTCATTGCAGATTGTCAGGAAGCTCTCTAGAGCTCCCAGGAGTATATTGTCTCTCCCTGCTCAGTTTCCATATAACCTAGAACCCATCAAATGAGGTCTTGGGGATCGACTGTGGTCTAGCTTGGTCGGGGTGCCAGAGTTATGTAAGAACATGCTTGTCCTCATTGTATGGATAGAGGGGACAGAAGGGGGAGACATTGACAACAGATAAACGTATTGGCTTCTATTAAAGTGAGCCTGTAATCTCAGTGGAAGAGAATAGAGTGTTCTGCAATCTAATGTGAGTGTAGTGCCACTGTTACTTCCCTTGGTTTGAACAGTGTTCGCGTAGCTTTAGGCTTTGCTCTAGTAGTGAAGTCATACTGATGGCTTATATGAAGATACTTAGTATTACTGAACTTTATTTCATTATTCAGTTATACCCCTCAGTAAACCTGTAATTGGAGGAAATAGATTAATTACAGACAGATTCTTCCTTCAGGGAAGAGAGTGATGATTGCTAGGAGAGAAGCATTGATGCTTGACTACATGTAAGTTTCTCTAGTAGGAGCTGAAGAGAATGATTAAAATAAAAGTCGATAATTGGCCCTAGTTGGAAAAATTAATGTAATGGATTGTTTGGTTGACATGTATATGCATTGTTTTTCTTCTTTTATTTGTGAGGGCATGGGAACAGAATAAAAAGCCTTGTATAAAGATATATGATTCCACCATCCAAAGATAGCTACTCTTAGCATATTGACATATATCCTTTTAGGTTTTTGATGTTTTACGTATGTTTAACAAAACTGGGAATATACTTTTATTATATATTATTTAACATATCAGTATTTTTAGTAAGGTATTTTACTTTATATAATAAAAATAATGAGATAAATTGTAAAATGTATTCTGTTCTATATAGTAAATAAATTATTTATTATTACAGGTTTAGTAAATATTAGTACCAATAGAAAGAAATACTGATTGACTAAACACTTAAACTCATAACAAAGTTTAAAAATGTGGACCGTTTTCTTAGGTAAATTTGGTTGTTCCTTTTTAGAAATATAAGATCCTATATATTAGAGAATTTAAAGCTGCTCTTAAGAAAATGTTTTTGTGCCACTGTATTAATTCCATTTTAGAGTTGTGTTTCTGGTTTTTTTTTTTCCCAGATCCAAGTATTTTAGAACATGCTCAAGAGGTGAGCACTTAACTATAGAGGTAAGTAGTCATGAATTTGATTGGATTAAAAGTAGCTTCGGAAGGACAGAAGGGACTTTTTTTGTTGTTGTAAAGGGGGAAGGGTCTGGACCCAAATTTAGTATGGACCGTATTTCAGTATTGCTGGTGCTAGTGAGGAGAGAAAGAATTACACCAGTGGGAGGGAGGAGTAAATAGGGAGAAATCTTCAGACAAAGGTCATGTTCTTCTTAAGATTTGGTTTTTGGTTTTATTTTTTTTTTCCCCTACACAAACCAGGCTGCAGGTATTCTTCTCTCAGTCCTAGTGGCTCACTATGACAGCAGTTATAAGGAAAGATAGTTGGCCTGCTCCATCAGGGAGGTGTAGCAGAATCAAGGCAGCAAATTGATTTTAAGAAACTCCACAGCAGAATCACTGAGTCACTTTATCTTTGTATATAAAACATAATAATAGATGCTGTCATTCATTCTCTACTGTGAACCAGCCACTCTGGTTCCATTATAGGTTAGGAATGTCGTTGCACATAATTCTTACTACAGCTCTATTGTAAACAGGTGGTAGTCACCCTCTTATATGGATGAGAAATCAGAGGCTTAGACAGGTGGAGAAATTGGGCTACATTACAAAACCTCAAAGTGACAGAACCTAAATTCCAGTCCAAAACTGCCTGGCTCGAAAGCTTGAACACTACTTCACTGCCTTCTGTATTAATAAGGAAGCATGTAAAGCAGGAATTAGTTTTTTAAAAAATCACAACCAGTAAAAAAAATAAAGATGATAATTTTGAACAGTTTTATCATCTCTTTAGAGAGATTCTTTCATTTTCTAAACCTTTTGAATTCATTGTTTTCTCTCAATCTTTAAACAAAACAATATTAATAATAAAATACTTTCTTTCAAGTGGTTATTTATCAAGTATATTTAAAATGCAAATATTTTAATAATATAATTTAATACTAATGACTTTCATTAGGTCATTGACATAATAGCATTAATTATGTTATAGGAATTGTTAACATTCCTATCTCTAGAAAGACATTGTATATGAGGACAGTGACTACCATCTAGATTTTCAGTAAATAATTGTATGAATGACTAGATGAATAATTATAAACAGAGAAATTTTTATTTGGTTATCTTTTTAGCCCTTGTTTCTTGAGTAATTTTCCTTCTGACATTAAATAATTTGTTTTGAACTGAAGTGGAAAATTCTGATAGTGTGGATTTAAAATACCTGTATGAAATATTCAATTCAGGTGAAAGTTTCAGTTCTGATTTATGTAGAAAATTACTGTAATTCTCCTATTTGATTTTCATTCTTATAAAGGCATAAATATACTACTGTATATTTGCTTGCATTGGCCATTTTGTAGGATTGTTTAAAATATTAAATGAGATGATATATAAAAAGGCACTTGACTTAAATATCTTATAAATATAAAGGTATATTATTTTCAAGGTAAAAAAGTGATATAATTCCTTGTGAGATATGTACTTTAGATAGATACCTCTCCTAACACTTACTTTTTTGTTCTTTCAGTTTGAGAATCTAGTAGAAAGTGATGAAGTAAGTATTTCCATAGTAGCGTAAAACCTGTATTTGTTATTCTCATTAATCATCTCATTAGTTCTAATAATTAATTATTTTTACAGTATTTTTAAATTTTGTTTTAGCATTTTATTTCTGGTATTTATGTTTACTTTTTAGTCTTTTCTGTATCATTTCCTTCTTTTACTAATTTATATTAGCAAATAATCCAGAACTTTTTACTATGTAACATATATAATACAGTACACCCACACATAAAGGTTTTAAAGCATTGTATGGAACTTGAACTTCAAAAAGTGATATTTCTAACCTCTTGCCATTAGGTTACCTCAATAATCCAGAATAGACTCTTTAATTATAATTTTCATGGATTTCTGGGGGTGGAATTTATGCATGTTTATTCTACAGTCAGTTTCTGACTTTAACCATTATCTCTTCTGATAAAAGTACTACAAAACAGGATGACACTCAGCTAAACTAAACACAAAATATGACATGAGAAAGGAAAAAGAAATAATGGTTAAAGTCAGAAACTGTAGTATAAACATGCATAAATTCCTATCAGTTATCTTTTATGTTGATTTTCTGTATTTCATCTCATATAAAACTCAGCCAATTTTAAGATGTAGCCCACATACGGAAATGTTAAAATATGAAAAAAATAATACATTTTAGAATCAGCAAAATGTAGTGTACATGTCCACACTTCATCTTAGCCAAAAAGCTGAGAAGCAATGTGGTATATATCTCTTAGGCACTGGCATAGCTGGAAGAGCTTTGGTTTGTGTGCTAATTTCCACCTTCACTAATTGTATGAGTTTGGGCAAATTACTTAACCTCCCTGGAGCCTATTTTCTACATCTCTAAATTTAGTTAAACCAGAACACTGCAAGTTCTGACCTTTTTCATCTTTGTTTCCTAGGGAAAGAAGAACATGTATTAAACCTTTCCTTTAAAAATTTAAATTATTATTTAGCCCAGCACTTCTCAGAACATATTTGGAATATTAGTCTCAAATCATAAATTAGCATATAAAAAGGTTCTGAGAAGAACTATGGTTAAACAAAATTATTTAAACTTGTTCAACTCAGCATTTCCCAAATTAATATAGGTATAAATTCTTTTTTAAAATAATAATATATATTTATGATCTCGTAGAACACATTTTGGAAACCATTTTACCTTTTGTTTTCTCACTAAAATGTCACCCATTTTCATGGAACCTATTTCTTTCCCTTCCCAAAGCTCACTTTAATCTCCATGTCTTTTTCTTTTAAAGAGTTTAAGCAAACACTGGACACATATTTTTAAAGCTTCTGACAAGTGCTAAATATAAGAGTTCTTCTAGCCTCCAGCATAGTTCACTCCAGCATCATACTGCTTTTCATAAGAACTTGTGATTCCATGTGTTTTCCTAAGATGCTTTTTATTTGGTTGGTTGATTGAGGGATTTTTGTTGTTTTTGCTAACCACTTTTTCCCCTCTCGTGTCATATTTTGTGTTTAGTTTAGTTGAGTGTCATCCTGTTTTGTTGTACTATTTCCTAAACTAATGTGGACCATTTAGAATTTTATTCCTGCTGTTAACTTAGTCATATATTTTAACTGCCAGATATAAACAAAATAGTCTAAATGTGTAAGGAATATGCATAAATCTGAATCAATATTGAAAATAGTTTACGGTTTGCTGTGGAGGACAAAACTATAGATAATTTATAATCCTGTGAAAGAAAACAAAAAGTTTATTTTTATTATTTGTTGTAATTATGTTCTATAAAGTCATCATAAATGCTAAATTAGTGAATATTGAAGCGTCACTCCTAGGGGAAATGCAGGGTTAGGATCCTGTAAGCCACTGGTCACAACATTTTCATCAACCAATCAGTATATAATATAAACTTGTTTTTTGTGTGTTTCTGTTTAAGACACCTTATTTAATATATATTGTTGATTCATTAACTTTGAACTTACAGGCAACAGCACTAACTCATCCCTGAACGAAGCTTAACTAACGTACATATTTTCTCCAAAAAGGAGTATCGCATCCGTTTTGCCCTTAGGAACACTACTAGACAGCACTTCAGTACTATATTTGGGGGTTATTTCAGACACCAAAATCACCAACAGAAAAGCACAAAACTGCAAACTTGGCACTGCATAGACTGTAAAATGGACACTTGTTTGCAGTGTGAAAACTGAAACAAGAAGGTTGAGTGCCATCTTGTTCTGCTTCAGTTGGTAATGTGCACATTGTCAGGCAACTCAGAGTTTTCACTGCTTTGGGCATGTCTTCCAGTGGCCAAGAAAGCTTACAACTATGTTTTAGCAAGTAGGCAAATTTGCAAATATGGAATCCAATAATGAGGATCAACTGTAAATGATGAGGACATAGAGAATATGTTGTCTAATACCATCCTGACCCAGTTAATTTGGTATAAGAAATAATTGTTAGAAAAAATTAAGAAATATCTAGCAAGTAGTTGTTATATAATTAAGCTAGATATTAAACTAAATTTCACCTTTGAAAAATAGTAAAATTTTAAAGCTTTTTGTTTCACTTTCAATAATGAAATTTATTTACTGTGATAAATATAGGTTAGTAGAAATTTTTTAGCTAAATAAAAATGTAATTGTCTTAAATAGAATTCAGCTAGTGAATTTTTTTAATTGTTCAATTAATTTTTGTACAGGGGGAGAGCCCAGGAAGCAGTCATAGGTAAGGCTTTAAAAAAATAATAACTTTTATTTGAACTGTAAGAAGTTCTCTTAGAGTTCAGGCTCTATCATTTACTGGCTTTGAGACATTGAACAGTTTACATTTCAGAACCTTAGTTTTTTTCTTTCTGAAAGGTTGAGGCAAGTAATGTGTCTCTCAACAGATTGTTTTGAACATTAAAGAATTTAATACATATAAGTGCCTAGGTGCTTTCCTAGAACCTAATTGTCATGTGTTTTTTAGTTTTCTTAAAACCATTTACTATTGATAAATATTTTAAATTTTTTAACTTTTTCCCCCTTTTCCTTCCTTATGACATTCTCAAACTAGATCTATTAAATCTTTTTACATCTTTCAATAGTAACTAGAACCTCGATACTATAATTTAAGTAGCTTTTTTATGTTTTTTACGTGCACTACTTGAAAAAGAAGCATCTATCTTTAAGTCAAAAAAGAGTTCTTAATTTCAAGAGAATATTGTCATAAACCGTATCGTATTTTGAATGTATTTTCCTATTTTAGTGTAGCAAAGATTTATTAAGAAACTATCATGTGCCAACCACTGTGCTAGACACTAGGATTTAAACCCCAGACATGGTTTTTAAACCCCAGACATGGTGTCTACATTAGAAGAAAGATCATCAGTATTAATAGCTAAGCTGGTGATTCTTAAAATTCTTATAATTATCAAAAATGGGGGCCAGTCATGGTGGCTCACGCCTGTAATCCTAGCACTCTGGAAGGCGGAGGTGGGAGGATCACTTGAGGTCAGGAGTTCAAGACCAGCCTGAGCCAGAGGGAGACCCTGTCTCTACTAAAAATAGAAAAAAGCCGGGCATGGTGGCGACATGCCTGTGGTCCCAGCTACTCAGGTGGCTGAGGCAGGAAGATCGCTTGAGCCCAGGAATTTGAGGTTACAGTGTGCACTCTAACCCAGGCTACAGACCAAGACCCTGTCTTTAAAAAAAAAAAAAAAAAAATTAGAGAGAGATGCTAATTAATATAGCAATGTCCCAGAGAATTCTCTGGAGTGGGGCAGGGGGGTTGGCCTCGGTGATGAATGTATCAAGAGTGTAAGTGTAATAGGTGACCCTCAGCAAGTCAAGAAACATCACCTCTTTAAAGGACGGAGGGAAGAAAGTGGGGGATAGAATTAAGTTAGTAGGGGAATGGCAAGAAGTTGAGGAAATTCATGGTTGATGCTCCCCATTTCTTAAAGTGGGGTGAAATTGTCTTTTAAAAGTTTGAGTAAGGAACTTGAGTGTGTGCAGATTTTGAAGCTGTTGACGTAGGATGTGAGAGGGAGTTGATTCCATGTAAGGCAGTGGGCTTGCCGGGGGCTGAGGGCCAAATTGACCTTGGTTTTTCTCTCGCAGCCCACGGCAGAAAGGGCTAATCGTGGGAATGACCCGTGGTCACACTGCGAGTACACTGCGTGAATGTGGTGTGACGATGGGAGTGCGTGACGGTGGATGTGTTGGTAATGAGCTAGGTCAGCTCTGCCAGGCGTCCACGGTGGGCGTCCGCGGAGTGAAGCCAGGCGATGACGGGCTAGATGGAGTGGGAGGAAAGGGAAGGACCAAGGGCCTGGGGAGGGCAGAGGGATGGAGCAGGGTACGGATGAGGGTTAAGGGTCCAGAATGGTGTGAGGGCTGAGGTCACAGTGCAGCGCACTGAAGTTTCTATTTCGTGATAAGCACTTTGGGACACAGTTCATTGTATGCACCTGTAGGCTGGATGTAACGCAGAGCCAGAGTGAAGGTCAGTTAAGTTCACTTTTCTGAAAAGGTGGTTGTAGTGCTGAAAACTACTCTGATAATCTAGCGTCTTCTCAGTCTATATGCTAGAATATAGCAAGTATTAGAATGTACACTTTACTCTTAACTATTAAAGTTGTATCAAATTGCTTGAATACATTATTTACAGCAAAATTTCAGAATTTCACTGGCTTTTTGGGTGTTTTGTGTGGACTTAAACTCATCAGAAGTTTTCTTTTTTTTTTTTTTGCTTTTTCTTTCTTTTGTCCCCCTCCTTTTTGCCCTAGGCCTCTTACTGAAGAAGAAATTATTGACCTAAGAGAGAGGCATTATGATTCTATTGCTGAAAAACAGAAAGATCTTGATAAGAAAATTCAAAATGAGGTAAATAGTCTTTTATGTGGCTTCAATATATGTTATCATAAGGCTTCATTTATAGGGGAGAGTTGTCCTTACATAATGTATTACATATAGTCATTGGATCTGTATTTAGATATACAGATGAAAATGATTTAAAAGTAAAATTATTCTAGCCTATTATAATTTCTTATAGTTTGGTTTAATTTATCAGAAATCATACGCTGCCAAAAAATGAAGATGGTACATTCTTTTAAAAAAATAATTTCTTAATTCACAAGTAGGAACTCTGGCAAGAATATACACCTTTGTGTTTAAAACCAACTTTTAAAAATATTACTGTTTCACAATAGGTAGTTTTTTTTAAAGTGTTTTTGTTTCTCTTGCGTCTGTTTGTTCTCAGTGAACCAAGTACTTCTAACGGTCATAAGTGTTATAGTTATTTAATATATTTATAGAAGTGGCCTGTAATTACAGTTTTGCTATCACTAGACTAAATGGAATTAATCATATTCTATTATACATTAAAATGTCTATTTAGTGCCAATTAGTGATTTCAAAAACATTAACTTCAGCTACATAATAGATGCTAATATTAGTCTAAGGAAAAAGACTGTTGAAGTTTGACTTTTAAGTTAGCTTTGACATGCAGTAGATATCACTAAAGCAGTTTGTATGCTGTTATAAGTGGCAAGAACTTAAATTTGAAGGTAACTTTTGAATAATTTTATAGTAATAAAATTAAGGAGATGTTAATTAGATGGAAAGACATGAATTTTGTAAAAGCTTAGTTCACTTTGGTAGATGACAGTATGATTGATTTTGGTCTTAAAGATCTTGCTTTGGACTTACGAGGGCCAAAACCATAAAACTTGTCAGGGTGATAGGTGTTGGAATGATTGCAGAGAATGAAGATCATTGTGTAATACATTCTAAAGAAACTGTTCTGTATTTATACAAATTACATGCTACTGCTTTGTAACTCAATTTCTAAAGAATTCAATAATGTGTTTCATATCATTTGGGTTAGTATGTAAAAGGAGACACTGAAATGAACAATCACAAAAATTTCAATTCTGTTATGCTTTGTCGAGATCAATTATTTTTTAATAATTTATTTTTTATTTTATAAATAGAAACATTTTATTTGTAGAGCAGTTAGACAGGTTCTGGTTTTTGTTAATCCTTATCGTTTTGTTCATGTGCAGTTAGCCTTACAAGAAGAGAAGTTAAGACTAGAAGAAGAAGCTTTATACGCTGCACAGCGTGAAGCAGCCAGGGCAGCAAAGCAGCGAAAGCTCTTGGAGGTGAGGGGAAAAGACCCCGACACATATTAGGGTTGCTTTTCTCCTTATTTTCTCTGGCAGATCGTAGGACTTTTTTTCCTCTAGCATCGAGGGCTTCTTGTTTAACACCGAATGTATTTATGCATATACTCGTAGGAATTTTAGAGGCAAATTAGTCAATCTTCAACATGAAAGAACATGCTTGATACACAATATAATTTAGCTTTAGATTAGGAGAAGCTAATTCCTGTTTATCCTAGAGATATATTTTATCGCTATAAAATTCAGAATGCTTTTCCAAAAATAAATACACTCTTAGAGTGAAAACATTGCAAAACTAGCCTTTAAGTATAGTTTCCAAAGCATTTCATAGTGTTGTGTGAGGTGTTTATTAAAAAAAAAAACAAAAAACTGCTTAAACTGCTTGGATTTCTTGTGCTTCCTAGAATTGGATAAGCTGTGTGATTTTGCCCTATAAGGATTTTGTTTATTTCTCATCTTTATCTTGTGTCCTGGGAAGATGGGGAGTTTGGGTCTTGACAGATCTTTGGCATATTATCCGGGAAAGCAGCAGATTTCCCGTAGCTTGCCATGCTGCATGGTAACATGGCAGCATCATAATGCCTCACAGCTGTGAATGACAGACATTTATGGAGCCCTGGCTGAGTGTCCGGGACTATTCGAAGCAGTTGATGTGCTTTACCTTGTTTAATCCTCACAACAATCTGAGGAGATAGTGTTTTCAATCCGTGTTTTATAAATGAGGAAACTGAGAGGCAGATATGTTTTCTAGCTTGCTGGAGATCCTGCAGCTAGTAGGTGACAGAGCACAGCCGTGCTCAGTCTGTATCCTGCTTAGTATCGTCTTCCGTATTTTGCCTGTATGGATTCACTATTGTAGTGTTAACTGATGTAGGACAAAGATCACGTCACCTAACAAAACTTAGAGAAACTGAAAAATCACCTCTATCGTATTACTGTGTGATTTCTGTGTGAACTGTGTCTTTTCTCTCGCTCTCACTGTTTCAGAAGATCAGTTAAATTATATAGGGGAGCGTCTTTTTTTTTAGTCAGTTCTAAATAATGGAAAAGTTTAAAAATTAATTTTTACCTTCTACTAAGCAATAAAAGTATTTTTCTAGTTATAATATCAGTACTCTTTTTACTGTAATAACTTGTTTACTGCCTGCCTTTGAAAGACAAAGCCTTCCATATGCACCATCCATTTGGGTGATTTCCAGGGTTCTCTGAGTTTTTTCTTCCCAGACTAAATATTTGAACAGGAACACATTACAGTCTATACAGCATACACTGACACACAGACACCCACTAATTCATTTGATTTTCATAATAACCCTGAGTTTGCTAGGTCAGTAATATAGCCATCTGTAATTTACAGATAAAGAAACAAAAGGTAAAGGCCATGCCAGGGATATAAAGCTAATAATTGTCAGATCCACAAGTCTGACAGTTCTTCTAAATCCTGGTCAGTTGCTTTTATTATTTTGGAGTCAACTTAGCCAGGTCTTATAAATCCTTTGTTTTATTGCTACTTATTTCACCCAGAATAGAACTTCATGTATTGTTTTAACTATTCCTTTTCTCCTCCTTATCCTTCCAGTTATTAGCAAGTTCTTAGGTATACTAAGAATGTTAAGGGCATCAATATATATCTGTTTAAAAAGTTAACTTTTTTTATAATACTCTTCATATTCTGACCACTTAGGATTATGCACTGCTAAATTGAGAAAAATTCTACCCAAAAATAAGAGAATATAGAATTGAATAGTGATGAATTTGAGGAAAAAGAGTTCAACAGAATAACTTTAAGTTTTTTTTTTTTTTAGAAACTAGAAAAAATACTTTTTGGTATCATATGAGTGGTTTTAAAAAATATAATTTAACAACAGAGTGATTTTGTGTTACATTATGTTTCTAAAGCAAGAAAGGCAGAGAATTGTGCATCGATATCATCCTTCCAACAATGGAGAACATCAAAGGTAAATAGTGAAACACAACTTCTTCCCTTTGTGATAGAAAATTTTATTTCCACATACAGCACAGTTCACCTCAGGATGTTTTTACATATTCATATTTATGCATTCCCTAAAAATTATTGCTTCTAAAAGACACTGTCTTGGGAGAAGTGAGAGCATTTGTCTTAAGTTGAAAAGTGATCATCATTCATTTAAATTGTCTTTATTGGATTTTTAAGAGTGATCACCTCTTCCATGTAGAAAGTGATACAATAGCTGAATTCCTTCGGGTGATTTGTTTACAACTTAGTTGTTTGTGATTTCCTTAGTCCCTCTCTTTCTTTATAATAATGTTTATCTGTGAGCATTTTTTGGAAGAGATGTTTCAATGTCACATTTCCTTGAGTATCCCTACTCAGAGAACCTTGTTCATGCTTCATTATTGTAAATTGTAAAGTTGGACTTATGGCTAAGCTTTGGAGACTTGACTTCAAGATTACCCCAAATTAAGACCTATCTTCATTAGGTTATTCTAACCATACAGCAGTTAGGAATTTGTGTGAGATAAGTCTTGAAACCAAAAGGCTATCATTAACTTAAGCATTTGTTATGTTGCATCTGCTGTGAATATATACAAAAATTATTTCACTTTTATTACAGTTCAGGACCAGAAGATGACTTTGAATCTTGTTTGAGAAATATGAAGTCACAGTATGAAGTTTTTCGAAGTAGTAGTAAGTCTTTGAAAGTACTTTCTGTACGTTTAAGTTTTTTATGCCACAATAAACAGATATGGCAGATTCTGGCTCTGTTTCTATAGAAGAACTTTCTGCCCTTCAATTTGTGTTCCCTAGATTGATCAATTTACTAGTCATTAATTATACAACATCATCCTCTTCCCTTTTTAAAGAGGAGTTGGAGCAAAGAAAAATCTCAGGCTTTTTCTGTAGATCCATACAGGGAGTCAAGCATGCCTTTCCGTTCTGATCCCAGCCCTCCCCTTTCCACAAAAAAAAAAAAAAAAAAAAAAGGTGAGAGGAAGAACAGAAAGATGTATGTCTGTTCTTACTAATTATAAATTGATTTATAAGATTGAAATGTTTCCTCAAATTTCAAAAGTCAAAGCTCCTATGCTTCCCAGTAATGGAAGCATAGTAGTCATGGTTCCTTTTGAAAATGTAGGCTGCTTTTCATTTATCTTTTTTTTTTTTTTTTTGGTTTTTGTCCCCCTTTGTAATTGGCTGTTAAAAATACTACCTAGAGTTCATCATATTTGAAAAGTTTATAATTCATTTAAATTTGTGTGTTTGTTGTGCTTAGATGGTAAGAAAGAAGGAAGGAAGGAGGAAGGGAGGGAGGAGGAAGGGAGGGAGGGAAGAGGAGAAGGAAAGAAGGGAAAGGAGGGAGGGTGGGTGGGAAGGAAGGAAAAGGAAGGAAAAGAAAAGAAAGAAATCAAACCCTTATACTGTTCGTAACAGAAACTTACCAATGTCATGACTTTAAGAAATGTTTCTTATGACGTTAAAAGGAATAGTAATATTTAGAGAGAGACAATTGTTGCAAAAGAAAATGGCTGTTGTGGTAAAGGAGCACAGATGGCAGCATTTAATTGTATTTGGCATATATTCTAGGACTCTCCTCAGATGCCACAGTTTTGACACCAAATACAGAAAGCAGTTGTGATTTAATGACCAAAACTAAATCCACTAGTGGAAATGACGACAGCACATCCTTAGATCTTGAGTGGGAAGATGAAGAAGGTATTTTATAATTCACAATTCTACCTGGAAAGTTTAACTTAATCTGCATGTGCAAATCTTCTATGTTGGTCTTTTACTTTATTTAATGGAAATTAAGTGTAAGACCTTGAAAAATCATATAAAATTTTTATTGTATTAGTGATTATCATTGTTGACAAATTGTTTAGAAAGTTGCTTAATTTTTTGTTTCTTGAAATTTAGAAAATATATGTTCGTTAAGGTTTTTATATTCCAGCCCATGATATTACTCAATATGAAGGATTATTGCTCCCTTGTGGGCAGTCCACAGCCAAAAGTTAATTAACTTTTGGTTCATTATAAATTAGTGATTTAATTGTTAGTACTTTTGGTAGAACAGAAACTGTAACTCAGATATGAGTTTAAATTTTAGCTGGTATGTCTTCATAGCTGTAGTACATTAGGTAGATTACTTAGTTTGTTGATCGTAAAAAGGTAATACTAAACCTACTTTAAAAGATAATTTTTTGCTGTTATAATATTTAGGGTCTTAAAATGCTTGGCACATAATAGGCAATCAATAAATATTTGAACAAATGAATGGATGAATGTTGTGAGGATTAAGTTTCATATATATAGATATATGTATACACACACATAATTTTAATGCAGCGTATAGCATACATTAAGTACTCGAAATTGTAGCTAAAATGTTGATTTTTTTTTTAAAAAAAAAACTATTTCACTGAATAATGCCCAAGTTTTTATTTTCACTTTAAGAAATAGGCAATCCAAAAAAGAAGACTCAGTTATAGAATATAGAGCCTTGAGAAAAATAATAAACGTTAAACATTTCATAGAATTTTGAGATAGAATGGACGTTAGATATCCTCTAGTCAAGCCATTTGTTTTATCAATAAAGAAACAAATACACAGGGAACTTGAATACTTTATTCAAGATTGCATCAGCTTTCTTAAGTCTTCTCAGCTAACACCGTTTTCTCAATCCTGTACTTAACATTATTGCATATTTGGATCCCAATCATGAGACTTTAAGTTTATTATGACTTTAGCATCTTGTTCAATTGTTCTAAAGCTTTTCAGATCTTTTAATTACTGTTTCTGTCATCCATATTGTCAGATTTGAAGATAACTTTCTAGGTCATTATTGAAGCTATTATCAGACTTATTAAACTAGACTAGGTAGAGAACAGAGCCCACTGGAAATCTGCTTCTAGGTTGATGTACATAAATCCACAGAAACAAATCCACAAAATTATATGAGCATCTAGCTCATATTTTTATCTTGTCAATAGAAATAACTTGCTTTACTGGGTTGAGTCTTTGTGATTTTTCAGGAGTGACAGATGACAGTGGTACAGATTTAAGTGTTCTTTTACTACAGTAGGATCTGATTCTTTATGGTCAGAAAACACAATCATTAAATGTATGTAGGGATGTTCTCTTATCTCTTTGCCAATCCTAGATTTAAATTCTGTTACCAGTGTTGATTCTGTACTTAGAAATGCAAATTTCTTTTCTGTCCCCTTTTACTTCCTTCTGCCAATAAAATGACATTGTTTTTTTCTTCCAAAATTTTTTACACTTTCATTTTACCAACCAGTTTCATTCTGTTCAGAATTAGATCTAAAAATTTCCCATAGAAATATCTCTACTTTGTTGTGGTATAGAGTCAGAAATGGCATAAGACCGTCAACTTTGGAGCCAGAATGGATTAAAATTCTTGCTCCACAACTTTTTAGCTGTGTGACTTTGCACAAATCACTTAACCTTTCTGCCCCAGTTTCCTCACCTACAGAATGAGGATAATGATAGTACTGTACTTCACAGAGATGTTGAAGATTAAATTAGTTAATATATGTAAAGGGCATACAACATTAATGGAAACCTAGTAAGTACTGGGAAAGTGTGTGTTGTTGTTATTACCATTAGAGTGATTTTCATTCTCTGGGAAATGAAATAATCATCTGGGTAGACATACCAATTTGGTTATCTAAGACTAATAGCAATTGAAATCCTTCATCCATTCTGTTTTATTTATGGCTCTTCAGAAATTTCATCTTATCAGATGATCAATGTTGCACCAAAACTGCCCTTTGGTGTATTAATATTTATTTTTATCTAAGGCATGCTTCAAGATTAAACCCCAACAATTTCCCTCAAAGGCCTCCATGGGACTGGCTCTAAGTTAATTCACAAATCAAGTCTGATAGTTAAATAAGAACTGTAATGCTAAACTAGGAAGTTTCTTAACATAGCTTTTTATCTGCACTGAGATTTCTGAAAACCCTGTTCAAATCATAGGAATGAACAGAATGGTTCCAATGAGAGAACGTTCCAAAACAGAGGAAGACATTCTCCGGGCAGCACTGAAGTACAGCAGCAAGAAGACGGGAAGTAATCCTACCTCAGCCTCCGATGATTCCAACGGGCTGGAGTGGGAGAATGATTTCGTTAGTGCCGAAATGGATGATAATGGCAATTCCGAGTACTCTGGATTTGTAAATCCTGTGTTAGAACTGTCTGATTCTGGCATAAGGCAATTTGATGCAGATCAACAGACTCGATAGGGTAAAATCGTGTGACCCTGTTTATCAGTTACGACCAAATGTTCAAGACCAACTAGAATGTATAAATGGTTACGCTGAGCCTTTTTGTACGGGGAAGGTAAGAAACCATGTTGTAAATGCTTATTTTATTAGAGAGGAGTAGGGATGATAGGATGGATCTGAATTGCTTCAGAATTAAGTGCAATTTCATCATCTGCCTTCTGCTTTTCAAGACCACTTTAATGGTCCTGTCATGTTACCAGTTAAATTTAACTCTTTTCTTTGTAGCATTCCTGTTAACCATTACCGATTTTCACTTTAAAAAATTTTTTTATTACTTTGAATGCTTTACTAAGCCTATTTCATTATTTAACTATGAAAAATATTAAGACTTTTTTTTGTTTAATTCTCAGCAGATGTGAAGGGAGCGTGAGGAAGGATTGTCAGAGTCAGATTTAGAATAGTGTTCCCTTTTTCCAGCATTATTTATTCCTATGGCTTCTTTGAATTTTGTTATCTAACAGTAAGCACAATTAATTTGAGTAGATGACTCTAAGAAATGCTAAAGTGTTGGCTTCTTTTTGTACTTATTACGCATCCTAGTATGATAATGTTGATTCAATCTGAACAAAGGCTAATATAAAAATGAACTTTCAGAATTTGGACATTTCAAGTTGGTAATAATCATAAATAATATTTAAGAAAATATATATATTTAGGTTTTTCACTTCATCTTACATGCCACTATATTGACTAAGTTAATTGATATATAGTATTAAGTTTCTAGGTACCATTATTTTTTAAAAATTCTATATTTCCAATAAATGATCTTAGAAAGATTTTACACAGAACATATTCTCTGCATGATTTAAGAAAGGAAAACCTAAAAAGATAATACGGGTATTTCAAAGTAAATAAAAGCCTTTCTGGTATGAAAGATTCCATTGATTTTCTTAAGCTTTTCTCTGCCTTGTAGTACAAGGTGCTTTAATGGGATGAAACTAAGGATATCAATATATATAACTGCATTTTGTGATAGGCAATTAACTCTTTCTCTAAAATTTACGTATCAGTATAAAAGGCCAGGAATATAAAACACTCCCTAATTGCTTTCCTTGATTTTGCTGAGGACTGAGTATGATTTTAGTAAGCAAACTGTTTTTCAGTTTTTCCTTAGTGTTTTTTTCTTTTCTTTTCTTTCAAGAATGACAGTGCATGTTTTCAAAAATATAGGAAGGTCCAGATATAAATAGTAACTAAGAGTTCTTGCTGTACTTAAAAAATCATGTGGCCCTTTCAATATTTGAACTGCTAAGCAATGACATCTGTAGTTTTATCTCCTTTTTTATCTCCTAGGAATAAATATGACTTTAAATATGTAAATATAATACATTAGGTAATGCTGTTATTTATGTGTCTTAAAATAATTTAAGTCGTAGCTATGTCAGTGGAAATATTTTAAAGGTATTCTATATTCACATTGCCTGTGTTAATGCTTTTTAAAGTTTGTATACATCAGATGTATATTTTTGGTTTGGCATAAGCTACTACTGTAATTTTTCTTGGCTTTTTGTTCATAAAGAACTTTTTGAAGGAATGGTAATTTCTCAAGGATTGTGAATAAACACATTTTTACATTTAAAGGTAATAAATTATTTATTACTGGTTTTACTCCACGAACAGGCAAGTATTCTGATTCCTGACTTACAATTATTTTATTAAGCCACTGCTATGCCCACCATAGGGAATAAGCAGGAAAACTAGACACAGGAACTAAAATAGTTGTTCAGGCCACTTTGTGTGATAACAAATGTGTCACTCTACTGGAATAGTCCCAGGATTGGGGAATGGATGTCATATACCACAGCCCATGAGTGACCAGTGTCTAAATCAAGAAAAGGTTTAAAACCTCTTTTGTAAGAGGCTGGAGAGTTTTTAAAATATTTTAAACAGGTTGTTACAAAAATATGGACCCTTACTGCAGGAAATTTTATTTACCTGGAAAATTGTACAGGGAGCCTCACTACCTGATAATGCTAGAATTTAACTTAACTAAATGGTTACCATTATCTATTTAACATTCACTAAACTGCCTTAGTGAAAGTGCGTTGAATGAGAATCTTTTAAATAAAGACAACTTTTTCTGAAGATAAAATTTTAGAAATATTTAGGCATTTATTATAAATGTTCACATATATTTACCTACATAAAGTGGCTTAAGAACGGTTCTTTCCCTTTTTTAGAAAGAGTTCCAAAGAAAATGGTTCGTAAATTACATTTAGACTTTATTATGAGCGAGGATGCTATTAAAAATGTTTCATGGAATTTTAAATTTGTATATAGTACATAAAGATCAAACATCAAATTTGGTAAAAAAATAATTCTAAACACAGTGGTTCTTTAAAATGTTTACATATTGGTTTTGAATGCTGAATATAGATAAGGAGAACTGACATCTTAGGAATAAACACTCTACAATGCTGTAGAAAGAAAATCATAGAAAAGCAAGGTATTATTTCTCAAATAGGTCTTCCCATACTCAGACCACAATGACACAACAGACACTAGACCAGAACACATTCCGGGACTCGGGTACTGCAAGTACCAACAGGCTACAAACCCCAGTAACAACCTGCTTGGAGCCTTGACCTTGAAAACCAATGGCTGCTGTGAAATGACATGACCAAACCCAGAGACGGTTCCTTACAAAAACAAAACAAAATATGGGACTAAAATCAAGCAGAAAGAGAAAATAATATAACCTTATTTTTAGAACACTATTTTATCACAAAGGATTTCTTTTTTTTTTTTACATTAACCCTCACAGGTTGGTTATAGATCCAAGAAGGCAACAGGTGACTAAGTTGATGACTAATATAATTCACAGACTTTAAAATGATAAAACAAAATCCCAAATTTGACAGCATAACAGATGACTATAGTTGACTGCACTAATAAACTCTTAGTAGTGTCTATAAAGCATCTACAGAGCTCTTCATCCTTCGTGTTTCTCATCTCAGACCCTGTGTGAAGGATTCATTTTCATCCATTTCTTCGGGAGAAGAGCTTTGGGTGGAACAGGATGAATAACTGCCGTCCTCGGGTATGGGAGTGTGTGACGGCCAGTTGTTTTCTTGTAAGAGTGATATTGAAGAAAAAATCAGCTGAGTCTCAAAATAGTCCAGTGACTCTCCATCTTCCTTCTCCATCAGGAACTGAAACTCCCCAAACCTGACCATGCACTTGTAGGGCAGGTCCAATTTATTTAGGTAGCCCAGTTCTCTATTGTCAACAATCAGGCTGGTCTTCTTACTCATATTTTTAATTTCAAAAGACAGAACGGAGCTGTCGAACTTTTTAAAGGGCTGCAGAGAAAACTGAACTCGGGAAACCTGTTTGTCCTGAAAAGCATAAAGACAGACCTTAGAATTTCGCCCGAAGTTCACCACTACGCTGGAAGGGAGTTTCTTTCGGCTACCGAAGTTTATTGATTGAAATATTCCACTTTCCAGCTGCCCGGGATGGTACACAGTCATCCGGAGACAAGTTAATGTCTCTTCTGTGTCAGCATCTTCAAAACTGGCCATGATGTGCACAAGATCCACCTGCCATAATTAAGCCACAAAATTAGTTCCTGGCTGTACGGGAGGCATCGAGAGCTTTGATCCTAATATTCTGCTGAGCAACTCTGACAGGTGATTTATTTAGACCTTAAGAAAATACATAGAATACTTTAAATTAACTAGCAATATATGAAATCTTATACCAAGAGCCCTATGAGAACTGGTGTATTACCTTTTCCCATCTTCTTTATTTTTCATTTCTAGTTTTGATTATAAAACCATGCATACAATCTGGACAATACCAAGGAATGATCATTGACAATAAAATTATTTGGGGAAAGCATAAAGAAACTTTCTCATTTAAATAGAGTAACTTGGGCCCAGAGAAAATATGACAGCTGTGTTTTAAAAAGAAAATCAGGAAATAAAAAATCCTTTTTGGTTTGAATACCCTCAGAGGATATATACATAAAGAAAACCTAGAGTTTATTTATTACAATTAATTGTATTACGAATTGTGAAACCTGGCTAAAGAAATTTTAATAATTATAAACAAATAATTGCAACATTTATCCTTTATGTCTTCAATTAGATTTCTAGTAGGTAAATGATTAAAAATAATAAATGCTTTAAATGGGTATTCTATAATTTTAAAATTTAGACACTACATACTTTTAAAAAAATAAATCTTCACGGGGTAGTTCTAAATATCATAGCCTGCACTGGTACTGGAATTATTTCTTTATATCAGTGGTTCCTAATGACTGGGTGGACAAACCATCCTTAACCACAAACAGCACAATCTAACTGCCATTAACTGCGTTGCTCTATAGAGACTGGCCCTGAGTTGCCCGCCACCTACACTTCCCTACATAGATCTTTGATAATTGGTGCAGTATTTAAAGACGTATAACAGGATAGGAGAATTAGTTACGAAAATTTTTGAGCAGTTATTCTGACATGGAACTGCTCTTTGAAAACTAATTTATCTTTTTAAAATGACATGCGCATGATTTAAAAATCCAAACAGTAATAAAGGATTTAAAAAACATGTCTCTCCTCCCCAGCCCACTTTAACTCTTTGTCTTCCTCTGCGTGGAGTCAATCATGGTAGAAACTGCTTTCATCTTTACAGAAATTTTCATCTTTACAGAACAAGCATAACTGTGTGTGCATTCACACACATACACACACACACACACGCATGTCTCTCTACAGAGAAAAATTTCCTTACACAAACAGAAACAGCATATTTAGCTCTGGACCTTGCAATACATAGGGGTGGGTTTTTTTTTTTTCCTTATCTGCATGTATAAGTATACCTCATTCTTTAACAGCTGCATACAATTCCTTTTACTTTAGTGCAGTGATAAATTATACAAGTATGAGTGCTGCCCGCATTTCTCGGACAACCCTCGTGTGCTTCTGCTACTGGACTCTATCTGCTTATACTAATTTGGGGTTTTGGGGTCGATAGTCTTAAGTGAGGTTAATCTGTAGTTTTATGGTTTTTTATTTGCCATCTATATTAGATGTTGGTATCAAAATTATGCCGAGCTGGGAAAAAAAAAAAAAAACCACCAGAATTTCCCGAAATTTCCTTTCTATGCTTGCTGCTACTTACTTTTAAAATACAATATTTCCTTTGGTTTTGCAAAGTTATGCTGCTAAAAATCAAACTCTCAATTTATTCAATTATTCAACCAATGACAAAGCTAAGTAACATTTCTACTGATTTGGAAATGCATCCTTAATGTTAAATTTATATCTGTAATATATTTTTTGAACATTGTTACATCCTATCGCACTACGCCAGCAGACAACAGATGTCTAGCTATATAAGCAGAAAAAGTGACAGGAACCCTCAAAATCTCGGGCCAGGGGTGGTAAAACCTGTGAAACCAATGCCAGCAAGAATGAGCACACAATGGGTAGAACCGGTTAATCCATCCTATGTTGTGATTGGAAGACACTTTAATTATGATAATAGTCTCATTATTCCAGAAGCAGACAGCAGAAAAGAGAATAATTATAGTAAGTCATGGGAGGATGCAGTTGGCTGATGACAAGCAAAGGATGTGCTGTTGACAAGAACCTAGAAAAGCAGAGCAAGAGTCCTCTGGTCATCTCCAGCTTGGTCCAGGGTTGGCGGCCATGATTGCAGCTCATTCTTGGACATTGGACAGTAACAGCTCCACGTGGAGAACCGGATACAAAGAGTCTTTTGGTCACATCCAAATTCTGTGTGTCCTTTACATAAACTGTTAGCTTATAATTCAGTCTTTTGAACAAATCCACTACTAAGAAAAGTTTGTCCCATATAGGCTCTTATGCCTACCTAGTCCCCAGGGCAAAACAAAAATATTATTCACTATAAGGGGGAAAAAAACTGGCATTCTGGTTTGTAAGTCACTGGCTATGAGTGTCTTGGTGTGAATCAATCCTCAGGGTTTGAGGAATCTCAGGGTTCACGACTGTGACTCCGGCCACCAACACTGAGGTGGACCGTATTGCTGTAAAACACCCCAGGCCTACCCCTGCCAATCCTGCCCTTTAAAATGCTGATCCACCCCCGTTAACAACCATAAATGGAAGTGACACAGAAACTTACTTCCAAGCTCAAGCCTAAAAGCCCGGTGTAGTGCCTTCCCTCTGTCCCTTGCCAACCAGCAGCCCCAAAAGGAGCAGCTCGGCCCGCGTCCCAGAGGGACGGCCCAAAGACAGATAAATAAAGGACATATCACATGAGCAAAAAAATCAACCCTTCTGCCTGTGAGCCACCGAGTGTGTGCTACAACCAGCAGGACATCAGCCTAGACTCTAGTGTTGGGGACAGAAATACCCGGTTAGTGCTGCCTTGTAGACGGAATAGCTCTGAAGCACCAGGTCACTGTGAATATCAGTTCTTCCCACAGCCTGGGTCTATGAATGTTAGCATGGACCTAGCACTCAGTAGTAATCGTGGCAGGTTTGGGTAGCACCCAGGTTGAATAAATCATGGCCTCTGACCTCAAGGAACTTAGAAACTAATCGATTTATTAAACCCCAAAGCCGCAAGGTCCCTCTGCAAAGTGGCCTGAATCCCCGGCATTTCAGACTGGTCAGCAGAACCACAGAAACTAACAAATAAGTGAAATAATACATTTAAAATTGGTAGACTTAAAAAAAATCACTGATATGCAGGTGCTCAAAACGGCTTTTTGAAATGTTAGTCACATGTTATCAAAGAAACTGAAGAAGAATGAGGATATAGTGGTAAGAGTGGTTATTTCTGGAGTGAGAAACTGGGGACCGGAGGTAGGAAGGAGAGTTATTTTTCACTGCACACTCGGTACCTTTGGAATTTTGTACCATGTGCACTTAATATCCATTCAAACATGTAATAACTATTTTCCTTACAAAATCACAAACCATCTCACTTTTATGGCATTGAATGGAGCTGAGGGTTACCCAAGTATCATCAAAGTGGTAAACTGTGGTGTCTGATGTTAAAAAGTTGTAAAACACTGATGATGTCAGACAAACAGGAATGTCTGTATTCACAAAGGAAGTGTAATAGGCAAATAAATATAGAAATAAAAACAGGTGTGCTACCAGAGGCTTTGTCTCTGAAAGCATAGCACAGAAGGCCTGGGTGCCGCATTCTGGAGTGTCCCGCTCTGTGCCGGACACCGGGAAGTCCTCACGGCCTGGGAGGCTGAGAGCCGAGAGCTGAGAAGGGTTAGATTCAAGCGAAGGCTCCTAAGTCCTCTCAGGGAAAGGAAGAGTGCGCATGTGCAGAGGTGTTACCTGCAAACAGCACCTCCACCTCCCACCCCTGCCCTGCCACACACGCACACACACACATGCACGCACACATGCACACATACATGCACACACGCACATACACATGCACGCGTGCACACACGCACACGTGCACACACGCACACATGCACACACGCACACATGCACACACACGAACACACATGCACACACGCACACACGTGCGCACACGCACACACAGGCACACACGCACACACATGCACACACATACATGCACACACGCACACACATGCACACACATGCGTGCACGTGTGCACACACATGCACACACAAGAACACGCACATGCACACACACGAGCTCTACCATCCTGCAAAGCCAAGATAGAGACATATCACCCTCGCCTTGCAGAAGGGTGTTTGGTCTTCAACTGTCATGAACAAAAATACATAGAGATATTTTTCCTAAAAGGAGCCAGATGTCTGAGCAGTTTCGCAGAAAGTTTGGTGGCTCTGGGTGACCACATGCATCTCATGCTTTGCTTTTTAAAACACGACTGACTGCCGGTGATACTGGAGTTTGTTCTGGACAGCATCAGGGAAGGTTCCCCTCCAACACTTTCACTTTCATCCCCCCCATGTCCCCGCCTGGGTCCCAGCACCGATGTTCTGGAGAGACTGTGTCCTCGGGCGTTTGCAAGTACGAAGTTTCCGTTCTTCCCAGCCAGCTTTTCTCCCTAACAAACCGCAAACTCTGCGCGAACACGAGGGGAAGAGGAACTCGGGAGCAGGAGGGAGACACAGGTCACCTCCGGCCTCACCCCTGTCGGTGTCACCCTGCAGGGTGGCTTCGACGACATTTGTGAACTCTGTCATGTGGAGAGCTGTTCAGCAGAATCAAAACTTACTAAAAGTCACGGGTCTTGAAAAAAAAAAAAACCCCAAAATTGGAGAAAACCAAACACCGACCTTAGGGGAAAGCTGGGCGTTTGTCGCGCGGGTGTCGTCTTTCGCCCGCTCGGTCCCCTGGGCCTGACACCCGAACGCGCAAGTCCCACCCCCCGGTGGCTGCGGACGTCCGGCCTGAGGTTCCCAGCGGACGTGGGAAATCCCTCCTTTCGACCTGAGAGCTTGAGAAAGTGCCAGAAAACAACCGATGGTGACATTTCTCCGAAGGCACCGGCCGGGAGCGAGGAGCGCCGCGCCGCTAGGAAACCTTTGCAAAGGACACAAAAGTACAAAGACGACACCCCCATCTCCAGTGCTTCCTCTCGGTGCCCCCCTCATTTATACATATTCATGTATTGTATAAAGCTAGGGTCACGCTGTCTGTGATTTCGGGGGGCCCCTTGGCACACCGTGAGCCGGGCCACCGGGAGCGGCGGGCGATGGCTTTGCGTGCGACACCCCGGGACCTCCAAGCCGCTCTCCTGGGGGACAAACAACGAAGGGACAGTCCCCACTGTCGCCACCCCCGCCCGCCGCCCCGCAGGTACCTGCGCTCGGGGGTCCGGAACTTTCCTGAGCGGCTTTGCTTTCAGGGCTCAGAACCGGGTTAACCGGGGCGACCGGGCGACCAGGCGACCGCCAGGCGGAGGCTCGGGGTCCCGCACGGTCACCGCGCCGCGCCCGCGCCCCGGCTGCTGCTCCGCCGGCCGCGGTGTGAGCCCAAGAGCGCGCAGCGGGGGGACAGAGCCAGGAAGGGGGCGTGTCGCGACCGAGCGGGGACGCGCGGGGACGTCCCGCCCCCGGGGACTTTGCGCGGGCGGCGGGGCGGGCGCCGAAGTTCCCAGACCCCGCCAGCCCCTTGCACTGGCCTCTCCGCGCTCCCCGACGCGGTGCGACCCGCAGGGCAGCGACAGAGACCGCACCTGCCCGCACAAGTGGCCTCTCTGCGGAGCACGTGACTGGCCAGCTGGGTTTTGAACCGAAGGGAACTGGATCTCTTCACCATTGAGGGCGACTTTCCCCCCAAAACGAGCGTGGCCCCGGGGCGGGGGCAGGAGAGGCGTTGAACTAATCTTCAGGTGACTCCGAGGGTCCCACGCAAGCCAGGTGCGTGGCCTGCACGAGCTCATCCAACCCTCAGAGACCCAGAGTGGGTCCACCTTACAGATGAGTAAACTGAGGCCCAGAGACCGGTTAAGCATCGGGAGGCTCAAGAGCAGGCGCAGGATTTGAACCCGCATCAGGCCGTCCCGCCCGTGTGCCCCGCAGGCCAGGCGCTTCCTCCCCTGCCCCATCCACCTGAGGGGACTTCTCACGCCATGCCCAGGGTCTGGGGTTCCACAGAAGGTTCCAGAGTGAACTTCTGCCCCAGGGAGAAGGTTCTGGATGGAATACACGTGGCGAGAGCCTAAAGACAACAGGTGTCAGGAGATGCGAGTGTGGACCTTGTATTAAGAAGAGAAAGGACTGAGACCAGAGGAAGGAGGACAAAACTTGGCTCAGGTCTTAGAGACTCACTTCTGCGTTTGGAAAACCCAATGCTGGTGGGTGAAAATGAACGGGAAGCCCCTCATTTGCCCGTATTCTGTCCTTGAGTCAGGAGAGTGGCAGGTCTGTGGTCCAGGTCCCCTGGTAATAAAATGACATCGATGCCTCGCCTGATAACGTTCTGCGGGAGAGGTTAGGTTTGGACTCAGAGTCAGGTACAACCGGGAACAGCAAGCAGGAGGAAGGAAGGGCGCACCTAAAAGTGAGGCGGATTCCTGTAAGGGCTGCAATTTGGTTCATTAATCATCAACATTTACTGTTTCTTTTCCGGAAGAGGGACAGCCCGGAGTGTCTTCTTTCGGATGAAGAACTTTAGAGCAGGTGGAAGATAGGACCTGCAATTCGACAACGCCTGTGAACTCGTGCAATAAAATAATATTACCAGAATTGGAGGTTCCGATCTCTGATCTTTAAAATGAAATCAAGTCAGATGTGAAAATGTTTTATAAACTGCCAAGGACTATAGAAGTTGGGGGTTATTAATAATACTAATAGAGAAAATGGCAACGATTGCTAAAATTCAAGGTGCTGGAGATTGTTCTGTCTTTCTTTGTTCCACTTAAGATGACGGACTTACTTGATTGGCTAAATGACCTAAAATGAAACTTTTTTTTTTTTTTTTTTTTTTTGAGACAGAGTCTCACTCTGCTGCCCAGGCTAGAGTGAGTGCCATGGCGTCAGCCTAGCTCACAGCAACCTCAAACTCCTGGGCTTAAGCGATCCTCCTGCCTCCGCCTCCCGAGTAGCTGGGACTACAGGCATGCGCCACCATGCCCAGCTAATTTTTTCTATATATATTTTTAGTTGTCCAGATAATTTCTTTCTAGTTTTTTTCTATATATATTTTTAGTTGTCCAAATAATTTCTTTCTAGTTTTAGTAGAGACGGGGTCTCGCTCTTGCTCAGGCTGGTCTCGAACTCCTGACCTCGAGCGATCCACCCGCCTCGGCCTCCCAGAGTGCTGGGATGACAGGCGTGAGCCACCGCGCCTGGCCTAAAATGAAACTTTAAATAAGCTGTTTATTCTGTGTTAGAATCTAATCTCAGTAACAATTGTCTTCCTCTGACAACTGGTTGATGAACCTTAAAACTGCAAGTGGCTCATGGAAAATGAGAAACAACCAAGCGACTTGACAATTTCTGTTCCTTACAGCTTTGAGGGGTCACTTGCTCATGGCTAGAATTGCCTGTCTGTGTTATTTCCTTTCAAATAACAGGCATGGACATTCACAGCAATCTGGCTTCCAAGACTTGGTTTTTTTTTTTCTTTTTTTTCCCATGGTGATTAGGAAAATGGAATTGTCCTCATCTGACGTAGGGGCCTGTGTCTTAAGCCCAAGACTTCTTGAAACCTGACAAAAAGCCCAGAAAACTTCTAAAAGTTTGGATAGGGCCAGAGCCAAAAAGAAACGTGCTTATTTCTCCTCTACTTTCAAATTTACTGAGCTTTCTGAACATCACCGGGGGACATTTATAAAAGAAGCGATTTGAAATCACCCATATCTAAATTATGCAAAGCAATTTGCAATATGTGCTTATTTACTATTTCTGTTTGCATAAAACCATTAAAAACAGTTATTTTTAAATGAAGAGATTATTTTACAGTTTCAATACAGATTTTACTTGTTTTATTTCTATTCAAGGTCAAAGTTTAAACAAACATAGTAATGGGAGCTTTCACAGAAAAACATTTATCATTCTTTAATAATGAAAAATGTCTTTGCTGTTAAACACAGTAGGACTTTTAATTATGCAGTGAAAAGTTACTAGACATTTCAGGAAGGAATTTCTACAAGTATTCTCATCTCAGGCTATGATTTATCTTAAAACAAGCAAATTACTAAAGTCTGAATGTACTTCGGCCAAAGGAACATCAGGTGGAAGAAATGTTAACGCTGCCAGCATGTGCTACCATTTCAATTCTGTTGATGAAAATCAGTTGCTGAAAATCAGTTTTGAGGCCCTCTTATTTGCAGGTTTCCCTTTTGAAAAGGAACAAAGTTTCTTTCGGTTTCAATGTGATTGTGTCATTTTGACAAATCCATCCTTTGGTCCTGAAGTGGCCTTAATCTGTGGAACTTTCTCTTGCACTTAGAATTACTCATTTTTATTTCCTGTTACCATAGACTTTAAGAATTAAACTTTCTTAAAGATTGAGTTGTGCATTACAAATACTATTTATTCATAATTGATTAAAAAGACAAAAATAAAATCATATGTGTGTGTATATATATATATTTTTAAACAGGGTCTCACTCTGTCACCGAGGCTAGAGTGCAATGGCATCATCATAGCTCACTGCAACTTCAAATTCCTGGGCTCAAGCAATCTTCCTGCCTCAACCTCCCGAATAGCTGGGACTACAGGTGTGTGCCATCATGCTCAGCTAATTTTTTTTTTAATTTTTTAGTAGAGACTGGATCTCACTGTCTTGCTCAAACTAGTCTCGAACTTCTGTCCTCAAGTGATCCCCCCACCTCGGCCTCCCAAAACGCTAGGATTACAGGCGTGAGCCACTGCACCTGGCCTAAAATGTTGTATTTTGTTGAAAATTAAACAGTAAAATTTATTTAAATGCATTTCTCAATGAGATTTATGGAGTTTTTAAAAAATTAGTTCATGGATGAATGTTAGTTATAGCTACAATAAAATAGTCTACAAAAATGCGTATATAGAAGAAGAGAGAAATTGTTTACATAAATAAACATAGAAAGAATTTTGTGATAGCAAGGCTATTTGGTTATTTGAACTTTTTCTAAGGTCCTATATTAAGAATTAGATAGTGATCTATCACAAAAAAATGTTTTGCATGGTCTAGCTGCTGACTACTTAATTATTTCCTGCTATTTTGTTAGAAACCATTCAGATTGCCAAAGGATTTGTTACCCAGCCATTCATTCCTCAGTTTCTGGGAAATATACTAAAGGCTTTACCAAAATGTATCAGATTGTTATTAATGAAACCTGTTACTCCTTCACTCTAGAGGAAACATCTTTCAGGTTCAGAAAGGATTGAGAAAATTAAAATAATATTGTTACCATCAATAACTTTTCTAATAAAATATATTTTGATAAACAGTTTTAAATCCTCTCATGTACTTTTGGTGTTTTTTTTTTTTTTGGCAAAATTTGGAGCTGCGGATTTCAGTTGTTCAATTGAAGAGCAATTGCACCACGTGAGCCAATGTCAAACCAATGATCCTCATGAGACTTTCTATCAGAAAAGTGCTAACTTGGTTTTGCAAATCAAATAAACCTGGTAATATGTGTTTCTCTGTGGCAAGCTCACTCTGCACTCCAAGAGCACAGAATGAAGCTTTAATGCGAGTTTGTCTTCTGATAATAGAGCAAAACAATGTCATGTTCATTGTTTCTTACTGACATGCTCTTTTCTTGGTTCTCAGGGGAATCTCTGTTCTTAGCCCAAATAAGAAATTTTTCTTGCACTTGCCTTAAGAGGAGGAAGCTTCTGGAGTAATACAACTCCCAGAATACCTTTCGGCAAAGCAGTCCCCAAAGGGGTGTGTCTTATGGTTCAAAACTGCTGAAAAGTCCCGGCGTTGAATTACACAACCATCCTCTGAGACAGTGATGGGATTTTTCTTTCAAATTTCTACTTCCTGAAACTGAGGCTGTTTATGAGAAACAGTATATTTCGGAGAGGTGGTGCTATAATTAACTGTTTGCAGAGTTAGATCTGCTGGCCTGAAAGTGTTTTTCCTCTTCTTCGAGATAAAAGTGAGTATCAGTCTTTATGTGACAGAAAGCAGATGGTCTAATGTATGAGGAAGTGTTTTCTTAAATCGTAGATTACATGGACAGGTGGACCCTGTTTCCACCTCCTGATCTTGTCTGTATTTAAAGAACTTTAGAGCTCAACTTCCCCAGAAAAGGGAGGGGGGTGGGGGGACGGGGTAGGGGGAGAGTGGGGAGAGAGGAGGGAAGGGCTACCTACAATTGTAAACCCCAGTTATTCTGAAAAGGAGAAAATGAACCCGTTTTTTATAAGGTTTTAATAACAAAATTCTTAAGTCACTGAGTTTCTGGTCTGGTCACTGAATCGAGATGTTTGATTAAAGCATTAAAAGGCTGTTGGGATTATTTATTTGAAACATAATATTCCTACGACTTTTGCCAGGATATAAGGTCTTGATGATAGAAGCTGGCACTTTTATGGCCGTGATAATAGAAACTAGCACTTTATGATGACATCAATGATTTTGCCAGGAAACAGATAGATAAGGCGCCAGAATTACTCATCACCAGTGGGAAGAACTGACAGGAATTCTGGGCATGGAGACACGTTGTTTGCAGAGGAAGCATCGAGAAAAATTAAATTCCTTTGGGTGTCTGTTTAGAAGAGTGCTTTCATTAAGAAAGTTTGGTGTTTGAAATTAGGGCTCTGGATGACCTTGCAAAGCCCCAGATGAAAACCCTTAACATTGTTTGGGATTTGCAGGTGGGGGAGGTACAAACAGAGGCAGGCTCAGAAAAGAGGATTTTGTGCCACATTGTGATGGCATCTCTTATTTTCTTTTTGCTTAGTGCTGCTAAAACTCGTGTAAGAGATCTCCGATGGTGAGATTTCTCTTCTTTATGGCAGAGCTATTTCAAAAGTCTAAGGAGAAATTTGAAACCCCCTTCCCTCTTTAAGGGAGACAGGAAACCAAAAGACATTTGTCCCCAGAGAAGCACCCTGGACAGGATCTGGTCTCCCTTGGTGTGACATTCCTCTTCCTTGTATAGCTAAACTGATGGAGAGTGATGGTAACTTCTCCACTCCCATCTGGAGCTCAGGTGCACGCGCTTCCTGTTTATTCTCTTATCTGGACGTCTCAAATAGCGCGCATGCAAAAATGCTCGTGACATAATGCAAGAAATAAAGAGTAGAGATTATTCCTTGTTCTGTTTGTTCTCTAATTATAACAAATGTCTCTGTGTTTAATGTCTTTTTCTTAGCTAGAAAGCTCTCCTAAATCAGGAATGGATTGACATCTAATGAGCACAGACTTTGGGTAAGTTTACTTTCGAAACTTTTGAATTAAGTTATTTTTTCCTAATTACATAGCAATACGTAGCCATATGTAAGAAATAGAAAAAGAAGGGGAAAATACTGGAAAAGTGCCACTCAGAGGCAAACACTCAACGTTTTGTTTTTTTGGATTATGCTTCATCAATTTTTCTAAATTATGATGGCGTACATGTAACATCAAATACACCATCTTAGCCATTTTTATGTGTACATTTTAATGGTGTTAAGTACATTCATTCACACTGCTGTGCTACCATCGTTACCATTCATCCACAGAACTCTTTTTATCTCACATGATTGAAATTCTGTGCCCATTAAACAATAATTTCCCTTTTCCCCCTCCCCTGACTCCTGGCAACCACCGTTCCAATTTCCTTGTCTATGAATTTGACTACTCTGGGTACTTCATAGAGGTGGTTTCACACGGTATTTGTCCTTTCTTCCCTTAGCATAATGTCATTAGGTTCATCTATATTATAGCTTGTGACTCAATTTCCTTCTTTACTGGGCTGAATAATATTCCATTGTATGTGTATACCAATTTTGTTTATCTGTTCACCCATCAATGGCCACCTGGGTTGCTTCCACCTTTTTGCTATTGCAAATAATGTCACTATGAACATGGGTGTACAAGTATTTCTTAGAGTCCCTGCTTTCAATTCTTTTGGGTGTATACTAAGAAGTGGAATGGCTGGGTCATATGGTAATTCTATTTCTAATTTTTTGAGGGACTGCTATACTGTTTTCCATAGCAGTGGCGCCATTTTGTATTCCCACCAATAGTGCACAAGAATTCTAATTTCTCCACATCCTCCCCAACATGTTATTTTCTGTTTTTTTTTTCCTTGGTAGCCATCTGAATAGGTAGGAGGTAGGATCTCATTGTGGTTTTCATTTGCAGTCCTGTAAGTGACAATAACGACCTTTTCATGTGTTTATCGGCCATTTGTGTATCTTCTTTGGAGAAATGTCTATTCAAGTCCTTTGCCCTTTTTTAAATCAGGTTGTTTGGTTTTCTGTTGTTGAGTAGTAGGTGTTTATATATTCTAGATATTCATTCCTCGTCGGATATATGATTTGCTAATATTTTTTCTCATTCCATAGGCTTTCTTTTCACTCTGTTGATTGTGCTCTTGGATGCCCAGTTTTTCATTTTGATGTAGTCCAATTTATCCATTCTTTCTTTTGTGACCTGTGCTTCTGGTATCATATCCGAAAAGTCATTGCCAAATCCAATGTCATGAAGCTTCCTCCCTATGTATTCTTCTAATAGTTTTATAGTTTTAGCTCTTACATTTAGGTTTTTGAACCATTTATTTTTATTTTTATTTTTATTTTTAGAGACAGGGTCTCACTGTGTTGCCCAGGTTGGTTTCAAACTCCTGGCCTCTAGCAATCTTCCTGCCTTGGCCTTCCGATCCCTTGGCTGGGATTACAGGTGTGAACCACTGCACCTGGCCTCTTTGATTCATTTTGAGTTAAATTTTGTATAAAAGGTAAGGGTCCAGCTTCATTCTTTTGCATGTGGATACCCGATTTTCCCAATTCCATTTGTTGAAAAGACTGTCCTTTCCTTATTGGATGATCTTGGCACATTTGACCCATATGTGATAGTTTATTTCTGTGCTCTTTATTCTATGCTATTGGTCTATGTGTCTGTCTTTATGACAGAAACACTGTTTTGATTATTATAACTCTGTAGTAAGTATTGAAATCGGGAAATGTAAGCCTTCCAACTTTCTTCTTTTTCAAGATTGTTTTAGCTATTTAGGGTCTCTTGAGATTCTATGTGAAACTTAGGACAGATTTTTCTATTTCTGTAAAAATATGTCAGTGGTTTTCAATGATTTTTTAAAGAGTTGCTGTCATGCTGTATGAATAATCTTAATATTTTTCTTTTTCTTACTTAACATTATTATATATTTATACCATTGCAAAATAAAGATGACTTCTTATTATTCAAACACTTCATAAATATTCTTTCAATGACTACATAAAGAAAACGTACAAATGAAGTAGAACTGAAAGCTTTGAAAATATTATGCCTCAAACCACAAGTACTTAGATACTATAGTCATAAAAATGCAAGACATTTCCAAGTGTTAGGATGAAATATTTATGCTAAGTGGATAGAGGATGGGATAAAAACCCAATTGTATTAGTTTAAAATAATTTTTTAAAGTATGTAATTATATTACTTTGGACTAACTACAACTCTGGAATTCATTTATTTATTCAACAAACATTTACTGAGTCTCTACAGTTTTTGAAGTCCTGGGAACCTAGATATAAATTAAATAGGGTCTTTACCCTCGGGGAAGAGAATAAATACTAAAATGTAACGACAGTCTAATACGTGTCATGAACTTTTACTTCCTTACATAATCTGGGCACCAGTCCTAGGAAGGAAGTGGTATTAGCCCCATTCAGAGATGAGGGAACCAACATTCATTTCAGAAAAGCTGAGCTACGTATTGAAGGCGACACAGATGGTGAGTGTTGGGCTAGGTGACAAGCCCAGGGTTCTCTGAATGCCACCAAATCTTCCACCCCTCTCGCTCCCCAAGATTGCTTTTGGCATTTATGACCTAACACAGGAGACAGGAGTGTATACAGCTCACTGGAACATGAACAAAATACTGCGATAGCAATGAATTCTGTTGGATTAGAGTCAGGAAAGACTTTAGAGAAGTGGTATTATAACCTAAGAGTCGAAAACTGAGGATTTCATTGGATGAAAATGGGGAGAAGAGCATTCATTCATTCATTCATTCATTCATGGGCCCATCCACACCCGCATTGGGTTTCGGCCATGTGCTAGTTATGGCATCAGATTCCAGGACACGAAAAAGCATGAGTGAGACACTGGTCACCCGCGGGAGACACAGTGTACTGGGACACTTAAGTAACTGACTGATGACAGAGCATGTGCCAGTCTCTGCCACGGGATTGAATACAAAGCAGTGGGGACACCATTCCAGGGTACTAAGGGCAAGTTCATGGTGGCAGAAGCTACCCTGGGTCGGTAGTGCCGGGCATGGCAGTTGGACCCTCCGTGCCAACCTCAGGAGTTTGGGTTTCACTCTATGCTCAGCAACAAGCCAGCTGGAGTTTTTAAGTGGGAAAGTGACAAAGTCCAGCTTTTTAAGAAGCTGGCTGGCAGCGGGTGATGCGTGGAGTATAGACATTGAGAAAGGGACAGGTGGCAGGAAGACCAGCCTGGGGGCAAAGGTCGGAACTGAAGATCAAGAGGCCACGTGTGTGAGGTGAGGTTGGCAGACTTTGTGGTCCACAGGCTGTGTTCTGTGGTTAAGGAGAGAGACAAGAGAACAAACATGAACAAAGGCACTGACCATGTACATGATCAGCACCACCACACTGTGTGCAAGTGAGAAATTCCAACGAGCATTTAATAAATAGATAAGCCTCTTTTGAGCTATCAGTATTTCTCTTAATATTTAACCATTTTAAAATACTTTAAGAAATTGATCGATATTTTTTTCCTCGCACAGTTCAAAACATACCCTGCCATGCTGTTTACACTCTTAGTTTCGTTTGCAAGCTCTTCCTCCACAATAGTCCAATGTAATTTTTATCATTGCTATATTGAAACATCAGACTTTGAGACAGTAGATGAGTGAATTTTTCCTAAGATGAGATTCAAAAAGATGAATGGATTTTTTGCTGAAAAAATTCAAAAAAGATTAATTGGTCGGGTGAATGCTATGCATTGCTATTTTAATGTTTCACAAAAATTTTCCATTTCCCCAGGTCATTACTAAGTCCTGTAATTTATGCAGACCTTTTTTTTTTTTTTGTTCTGTAGAGTGTCGTATTTGTTGTCATCAATAAGTAAAAATAAAATCTAGTTAAAAGTGATATTGCTTATAAACGTGCTGCTAAATGCCACCAGAAGAGGGCAGCAGTGAGACGCTAGAAAGAAGAACTAATTTATAGGCTCTGAAATAGCAGAAAAGCATTAAAACCTAGTGTCTCGTGAATGACAGCAAACACTTGTCGCTGCAGGCATCCTAATTAACATCCAGAATTGACTTATTTTCTGAGCCAGAAACTATGACGTAAATATTGCCACAAAATTTTCAGAAAATCCGATGATGTACTTGTAATGCAACAAAGTATTAGTAATAGATTTGTGGAAATTTCTGGTAAGATTGATGAAGATTGGCACACTAGGAGAAATTCTGAAAATTCTCTATTAGTCTGATGGAAAAAAGATTAGAAGATGAATTAAAATGAAGCATGTAGTTTCTTGTCACTTCAAGAGTGTAGACAGAGAATTTGATAAAGACAATAAAAGGTATCTTATCTTTTTCGAACATTAGAAATGTTCAAAGCAGGCTGAAATAAAAAAAAAAATATTTCCAGCTTATCACCGGTAAGCAGTGCATAGAATTAAGCAAGAAAGAGAGGTTGCCCAAATTCTACCTATATCTGCTTTTTTTGACATCTAACGGCAACAAATATTTTTTGAGCACCAGTATGTGCTGGAAATTATTCAAGGTACTGAGGCTGTAGAAGACAAACACATCCCCTGCCCTCTTGGAGTTTATATTATAGTGGGGAAGACAGACGTTAAACAAAAATGCACAATTCATTCATTAGTTACAAGTTAAGTGCTCAGTAAATGGTGAATATTATTGGGATTGTTTGTGCTTTTGTACTAAAAACATTCATGAAAAGTATCTTTCTATGTTAACCAGAAGCGAGTGAATCAAATATGGCACTAAAACACTATTACCTTTTTAACATAAATCGCTGAGGGGTGGGGAAATGTAAAAGGAGAATCTAGTAAATACCTAACCAGACAGTAGCTATGCAGCAAGTAGCGATCAATTGTGGCATCAGTGGACAGTTAGCAGCATCAACCCCCTGAGTAGGAGGCACGTGTTAATGCTCACATGCAATCTTCAGAAGACCTTAAAAGCAATTTGTAAACCGTATGACCTGTAGATGGCGAACTTGGACAGGGAGAATCCAAAGCAATGCCCATCTAGAGAAGAAAGCAGTGGTTTTTGTTTTGTTGAAGAGACGACTAAGTAAAAATCCCTACGTTCATAAACTCTATTCATGACACCAAGCCCAAAAGATCCTTTGCTGACACACCGGGTTTCTTCTGAAGGGACTGTCAATCTGTCTGCTGAACTGAGTCCACCCCCCAACTCCACCCCTGGGCAGGCATGCACACTGTTCAGAGACGAGAAAGCACTGGCTTCTGGAAAAAAAACATTTTGGCTGAGTGTTCACTCTGCCTGCTAGTCACTGATACAAGAGAAAGGAGTATCAAGTAGGAAACAGAAATAGCTTTCTTGGAAGTCTCTTGAGAGGTACAGAAATGTTACTGTATCACAATATGCGTATGTAACACTATTTAATTATCTGAACGCATTCTACATGTCCGAAGTATCCAATGCACACAGCTTTTGATCTGATAAATAATTATATCCTTCCTTGCTAGCTTGTTGCCACTGTTGGGTGTTTGTTCTTTGCACTACCCAAGGCAATCCTTTGGGGACCAATTATCGTCTTTTATTGACATCATTCCACTGGCTGATGGAGATTTCCAGCACGCCACGCTGGGCATTCAAGACTCCTAAGGGAGCTCTTTGCTACTTTTACAAAATATATGTACCCTGCTTGAGCAATACTGCTTTTTTCTTTAAACTTCTACTTTGGAGTACTGGTTTTATCGTTCCAAGACACAACTATGTATATGTTGAATTTGTGGGAAAACTAGTGCGACTTTCCAAAACTGTGTCTGCTGGTGCACTGGCCTGAGAGGTTTTGTTGGTTCTTTTTCAGCTGTGAAAGAGCCCAGCAACTCACCCATCATGATAGATTGATGACCTTTTGCTGCATTATAAAGCAGGGTCACTGTCCCCAAAGAGCCTCCCAGTTTGTGGGTCAGGTGAAGGGACATCGCTGGGCTTCCATGGTGCCTCTGCGCTGTCATTTGTCACAGGCTGTAATCATTATCTACACATTGACGTGGCCACAAATGTGCACTTTGGAGTCCAGAAACTGTGCTGTATTCATCTCTTTATCCTTGGCATTGTGCCTGACATATAGGAGGTACTTACGAAAACGTCCAATGGATGAAAGGATAAATATATATGCGCTTGGGAAGAACAAGAAGGCAGGGAGAAGGCAAGATCAATTTCGAAAACCAAAAGAGGAAGCTAAGCCAACCACTTATGGGAAATTGTACCTATCTGACACAAATATTACTCCTAAAGAACAGAAAAAGAGAAAAGATGAGTAGATCGTGTCCAGCCCAATCTATTTATTTTTACCAAACTCTCAAGAGGCTGACTTATAACTAACATGCTAGTTTACCGATTCCAGTGAAGAACACATCTTTCCAGAGAGTACAAAGTTTGTGTTCACTGACAGCATCGCCCTTGCCCAAGTCCATGTATTTTACGTCTTTATTTCAAAACAAAGAAAGTTCACATCTCACGGGATGAGGCAATTTTGGACTTTGGGTGACTTCTGAAAGCCATGAGGTTTCAGTTGACCTAATATACAGTAAATATAAAAGGGTTTAGAAAATGGTGAAATTATAAGATGTTCTCTGAGAGTGGGCTTGGATATCCAGACACCCATAGGTGACACACAGACTTCAGGGGATGGGAGCGAGGAACAATTGGAAATTGACTCTGGAAGACACATAAGAGCAGCAGCATCTTACCCCAAAGTGTCACCCATGGGGATTCCAATGGGGCATCTGCCACGAAATAAAAGCTATGTTCAAGAACACAAGGCATGCACAGTATGAGGGAACAGGACTGTCATGTCAGTATGCAGTAAGCACTCAATAAATGCAGGTTGAATGAACAGGCCATTGTGTGGCCGAGCTGCTATGGGCAGCCGTGAACTGCTTCACCAAAGGCAGGGCTTATTTATTTACTTATATATTTACTTAAGTACATACAAAAAGGAATGGAAGTTACATGCACTGTTAAAGTGAACATAAACCAGTGTAGAAAAAGTTAAAATGAGGCCGGGCGCGGTGGCTCACGCCTGTAATCCCAGCACTTGGGAGGCCGAGGCGGGTGGATTGCTTGAAGTCAGGAGTTCAAGACCAGCCTGAGCAAGAGTGAGACCCCATCTCTACTAAAAATGGAAAGAAATTATCTGGACAGCTAAAAATATATAGAAAAAATTAGCCGGGCATGGTGGCGCATGCCTGTAGTCCCAGCTACTCGGGAGGCTGAGGCAGGAGGATCGCTTGAGCCCAGGAGTTTGAGGTTGCTGTGAGCGAGGCTGACACCACAACACTCTAGCCTGGGCAACAGAGCGAGACTCTGTCTCAAAAAAAAAAAAAGAAAAAGTTAAAATGAAAAATGCCGATCAGAAACCATGCAGAATACAGGCAGAAAGCAATGTCCTGGAAACCTGAGGTATCATCACAATAGAACTTACCAGAAGCTCTGAACTTCCTGAAAACCAAATGGAAAGAGGCCTGCGCTGGATCGTCCAGTTCTCATCAGCCAGTGAAGGGAAGCGTGGAAATTCATTCACCGATGCCGACTGATTCTTGGAACTTAATTCCAGGAAGAAGTCATCGCGTCTTATTTACTCTTAAATAAGACAGAGAAGATGACATTCGGTAACAGTTTTGTAAAAGCTACGTCCAAGTTATTCGCAGACTAAACTACAAAGGTAATCACCACCAACAGAGCCTGTATGAAGTAACAGGTGACAGAAAGAGGGGGAAAAAGAAATGGGTGCATGTATGAACACATGCACTACCGCACAAGCAAGGAAAGATAAATATTGGCAATAGTCCCTATTTTTGGAACTGGTTATGAGGCTAGATTTATAATCTACTAAATCTAGTCCTGTCAGTAAGGAGGGGGAAAGTAGTGTGAGAGATTCCACTCCTTCTTTCCTTTGATGCCTGGACTCACGTGACCTGTCCTTGGATGAAACACCACCATGTGTAGGTTATTGACTCGAAGCATAGACCATTTTTCTCTAGACCAGCACCTCTGCCTCGTAAAATGTCCTCCAGCTGGCTCTGAAACCGAGTCTCCAATATACTATTGCACCACTCCACAAGGCCAGCTGCTCCTGGGGCCATGGTAGGCCCAATGAATCCCGTGGGAAATGGCCCCCAGCATCCTCGGCCAGAAGCAACGTTACAGGGATGACTGTGGGTGACTTAGGCTTCAGTGAGCAGTCACAGAAGGTGCTGCTAACAGCAGTGAAATGTGAAATGTGCAACTAGATGCACTGCTCAAAGTTCCGCTTACTGGGAAGATTTGTCTTCCACTTGTCCTTCATGGCCAACAGTGACGAGGGCTCTATCGCTGTGTCAGTTTATACACCACAGTCAATTATGCATAATCATCAGTAAATCAGTCTTAAATATTTTCTTCCCTGGGCCATAGAGAAATTCCCTTTAGGGGGTCTAAGGAGAGGTAGCATTGCAGCGAGATTAGCGTGAGAGTTTGAGCCTCTGTCTCATGAGACTTTTTTGCACCCTTAGAACTTGCTTGAGTCTAGTCTTGCATCTGTCGCTTTAACTGGATGGTGGAGAGCTGCCGTGCACGTCTGAATTTTAAAATAGGTCAATCAGAGAGCGTCTAATTCAGATGGGTGGCTCAGATCAATAAATGGTTCATTTCCCATGACCAGATATTCAGTCTCTACCAAGACCTCATCGCAAACGCTAGGAGCTGCTTCTCAAGGAAAATAGCTACTTGCTGAAAAATACAGCTTTGCTCCCAATTCCAGGGCTGTCCTGTGATTCTTCATTTGGAAGTTCCACAGGCCCAGTGGAGTAGCCCAATCTATCACAGACATGTGCATATTAGAGTTTTTGGGTCACAAGGTCTAAGTGGCGAGAGTGACTTACTTTTTAAATTGAACTAGCTAGAGAATATTCTTTTGTTTGGGGCCTTCCTTAAATATAGAAGTTATGGTTTATTCAAGAAGTAGGAAGGAACGTCACCAATATAATATTGCTTTGCCTGTGTCATACTAAAAGGTCACCAAATGTTTGTGCTTCTTTCTTCCTGGAACTGGGCCCAAGGTGCAGCAAACTGTCTTTCACTTTGAAGGATGTGTCTTACTATGTCCCAGATCTCTGGACTCCCAGAAGCAGTAACAAATCAGTAAATCTCTGAACTTCAATGGAATGTCTCCTATCCTCAGTCACGTATGTGCCTCACAAAGGCGTCTTGTGCATTTGCTACTTTCTGCTCAGAAGATCCATTGACTTGTCCTGTGAAATGGTGACATGATCAATGTCCCTGAATACAAAATTATGGCACGAAGCTCTCAGGGAGCCGGAGTAGGAATACTGCCAATTACTGAGGAGGTCTTCTCCAATTCTACATACAGGAACTTGGAAAACAAACACAGGATGAAAGTCGGGACCCAGAATGACCGTTCTGAGCTGGATTTGGCCCAAAATTCCATTTATCACCCAACCCTCCTAAGCCTTTATTCTGACTGTTGCATTAAAGTGGTGTTATATGACCCTAGGGTTAACTGTAGCTCAGAGACAATTCCAGTAATCCTAAAGCATCTAGATATTTTACTTTCTCCTCTGCACATTTGCCCTACAAAATCACTCCAGATCACTTTGGAGAATGCTGGGAGGAAGCCTGGTGATGCTATTTCAAGAAACTTCTTCCAGGGTACCCAGCCTCCCTTTTATTCAAACTGCTCTGGGTCTGTGGACCACATCAGTTCTGGGAAGTAAGTGAGAGACCTCACTGTGGTCACTCAAGTCACAGTTCTCTTTGCCAGACCTAAGATTTTCAATCACATGGAGCAAGTAAGACCTTAGTGGACTGCTCATATATTTAAGCTGAAGCTAAAGGTCCCTGCAAGTCACACCATTCTGATTACTGATCTGCTACTACCCAACCAGGCCCACCTGGCTTCTTTTTTTCTTTTTTTTTTGAGACAGAGTGTCACTCTGTTGCCCGGGCTAGAGTGAGTGCCGTGGCGTCAGCCTCGCTCACAGCAACCTCAAACTCCTGGCCTCAAGTGATCCTCCTGCCTCAGCCTCCCGAGTAGCTGGGACTACAGGCATGCGCCACCATGCCTGGCTAATTTTTTCTATATATATTTTTAGTTGTCCAGATCATTTCTTTCTATTTTTAGTAGAGACGGGGTCTCGCTCTTGCTCAGGCTGGTCTAGAACTCCTGACCTCGAGCGATCCTCCCACCTCGGCCTCCCAGAGTGCTAGGATTACAGGCGTGAGCCACCGCACCTGGCCTCTTTTTCCATTATATTTTCCTGAAGGCCACTTTACTGGCCTTTTTAAACAAGTAGCTTTTTGATATATCCACTATTTTATCAATCACTTTTTTAAATTATGTTTCTTCATTCCCCCTAACTTCCTAAAGCTTAGTTTTTCTCTCTTTCTACTTCTTTGAGATAATAATATGGTTGTACTTCTTCATTTTTATTATTAAAGATTATAAAGCTGTAAACTTTCATCTGAATATAGTTTTGGTTACATCCTTAAGTTTGGAAAATGACAATAAGATGATTTCTGAATGCTATGGAAATTTCCTAGTTGCCTGGTTATAAATTTTAATTTTTTATTAATAACTTAGAGTTTTTATGTATTGTGATCAAATAATTTTTTTCTTTTTGAGGATTCATAAAGTTTCCATTGAATTTCTGAAAGTGCCAAAGTGGCCCAGAGGAACAGAAAGATGGTTCTAGCTGGCCTTTAATTAAATAAGGAGCACTACTATGAAATGTACTTTAACCTCTATGCATCTTCAAAAATATTTGAAATTACCTACAATGAATGATGTAGATGTGTCTAGAACTACTAAACCAAGGATTAAAAATGTGGTCCAAGTCATGAAGGTTTGGGTTAGTTTGCACCAGATTATCTAAATGAAGGACCCCTTGGCACTGAGCACAAAATCTGGCTCTGAGTTTCCTGGGAGTAAAGGCAAAAAGGGAAAATATGATGGGGTTTAGGGGTTCAAAATCAAATAAAAAGAAACATACTTGGTTGGCATAAAAATATGTGTCTCTTGCTTTGAAATCATAGGAGAATTTATGATGAAGGCCTTTAAGTAAGCAGGCTTTAAGTAAACTAACAGTAAACAGTATAGTGGATATCTTCAATAGCAATTTTTGCATAATAATTATTTTCAAAATTACAAATGACTTCCACACCAATTATCTCTTTATAAATTAGTTACCATAAAACAAGAAAGAAAAAGAAAATCAGTCTTGTTGACAACATAACGCTTTCCTTAAAAAAAAAAATTTAAGCATTATTCAGGGAATGTCATCAGTAAAATAGTGGACTTCACTAATTTTCCTTTGTTTTTTTAACTCCAAAAATATATATAAATTTCCTGCAATGTGGTGCAACTTTTAGCTGGCTATCTTTTGTTGGAATTGGATGGCTGTGTTATCCCTTTGCTACTTTGTTGGGTGTTGTCATCTGAGTCACCTGTGTCTGTGGGAAAGTGACTAGGAACTGCGGCATCTAAATGTTCAATGCTGTCTTGTAAAGCTGTGACATCCCTGTGTCCCTTCCCTGATTATCCGGGATCAGGCTCCCTACACAGAAGATGCGGTCAGCATCCGATGCTAATCAAAGGACCTCAAAATACTGGGATATAGTTCATTTTAATCTGAGTTGAAAAGATCGTGGATAGACACTTAGGAGAAAGTGAAATCAGCATAATATCTCCTCTTCAAGTACAAGCCCAGCTTTCAGACTCGGCAACTTGGATTTGGGCCTCCCTGTAATTCTCCTCCTTGATGGAAACAGAAGGATTTCGCAGCACAGAAAGCAGCGGTTTATGAGGCTGGGTGCAGACGGACACACAAGAGAACTCTGTTCGTCGTCTTCAAAGTGAGGCAGAGATGGCACGGCTGCTGCTGTGGCCACATGTAATATAGCCTGTAGCTCTTTAAAGAGGATTAGCTGGGAGCATTCAAAGCTGGAGTTCACGTAGAGCCCAATATGCTAATGAAATGCAAATGTCTACAGCAAACATTGCATAATATCCAAAAACCCTCCAAACTGAGCTTTCTGTCTTGCACAGTGGGAAACCCAACTGGATCATATCAGAAGAAAAAGTGGAAGAAAGAAGCAACCTCCTACTTTTCCGTCTTGTGTATCTGCTTCTAAAAAAAAAAAAAAAAAAATGAAGTTAAACACATGCGCACATATTTATATTTAAATTAAATTGCAGTGTTAGTAGAAACACTGATTTCACTCAGTCAGAAATATCTTACTAGATCTCTACGCAGGGGTAGATGTGGAATAATCCATCTTTGTAAGAAAAAAAAATACATATAATACGGATTTTTTTTTAAAACAAACACTATTTATTATTAGGATCACAAAGGGCTCACAGAGCGGTTTTCCTCCCATTTCACCTTAAAATTCCCTATTTGTGATTGTCACATTTTTGCCTGCTCAATGTGGGAAAATGCTCTGTCTTCATCATCATTTCCCATATAGTATTTTTACTACTTCGTAGGAGGTTACTGTGAGGTTGGATCAGTTTCTGAAAACTGCACGTGCACTTCGCTAATATCCAAGCTATGTTCATTTCAGGGTTAGAGTTTCAAAACGTTATTTGGCATCGGGAAGGTGAACTGGTTATGAGGTGTGTGATCTGCGATCCACGGAACGAGCGATGTGTGGCATCTTGGAATGCATGCCCGGTGGTTCCCAGAGATTGCAAGCTCCCTAAAGATTTTTCTCTCCCTTGCTGACTAAAGATTCCAGCAAACACATGGAACCGGGTGCCCCTGGCTGGGTTTCCAACACGTGATCTTTCATTAGTTACTAGTATTGTACTACATGCAACCGAGTAGTTTAGGTTCTCTTGGTTTTTGTTGGTCGGTGGTGTGTGCGTGTGTGTGTTTTATATCTCAGTTTTGAAGGGTTTGTCTCTGCAGACACAGAGGGCGGGTGATACATATTCATGAAAGAGGGTTCCTTGCAGCCCCTGTTGAGGCTGACAAAGGCCTGGCTGTTCACACAGCAAGCCGACTGCCACCGTGGGTGGGGGGTGCCCGGGCAGATTAGTGCAAACAGGGACCCCACTCCTCTGGCCGTCAGGCCTTGCCTTCCTGACAATTTCCCCAATTGTCGCTTGTGACAAGGCTGTCATTAGGTGATGGCTTCTTTTGGCCATTTTCAGATAAAGATAATTTCCTTAACTTCCATTTTATTTGACAACAAGCAGCGTGGGAGAGAGAGGAAGTGCTTCGGTCGTTTGTGGATTAGGGTTTTGTCACTTCAAAGGCATCTTTGATCTAAAAATATGTGCTGTACCAAATTCATTATGTCTTTTTTTTTTCAAGAGCTTTTAAATTTATTGATCTGCTCCTCAATTCTTCTCCTTTTACGTCCAGTAATGATGTGTGAGATGGTAGTGTTGGGAAGAGCCTAAGGAGGAGTGTGGGCGCGAGACGCAGTCAACTGGTCACTTCTAAGGTCATTACAAGAACGAAACAACAGGTGCTTTTGTTCAGTGCCCATGCTGCTCTTCTGAACTCCCATGCGGACAAAGACCTCTCTGCTGTTTGTGGCTCAGCATAGTGACAATGACAGCGGTGCCTCCAGAATAAGACAAAATCACATCTGGTGTTGCAGCTTCATAAAAAAAGAACTTCCCAGTTTATACAACAATCGTGTCTATGATTGTTTTCACCCTCATGTGGCGTCCAGGGGTTTGTGAAGCCAGCATGAGTACCGTGGGGAAAGAGCAAGGCACTTCTTTGTCAACCAACAGTTTGACGTCCTCTGGAAGCCATCTGACATCGTCCCGAGGCTCAGCTTGCTACAGTGCTTATAACTGGGTTCTTTAAAATCATACAGAGCAGAAGGTAGAATAAGAATCCATACAGGAAAATTCACTTTTAAAAAGTAGCAAGTTGCGTATTTACAGCTTAGACGGTAGGTTGAGAGGGTCCCCTTGCCCTTTTTGTTGCTGTCGTAAACCATGGCTATGTGGGATTACTGTGTTTTAAACAACACCTAGGACAAAGGGGTAAACAGTTTACATCCCAACCATCATGATTAACCATTGTCTTCCAAAACTTCTTGTGTAATAACCAATTTGGGACAGATCAAGAGACCCACTTCCATTCCTGCAATTAGGCAAAGGAAGTTAAACAAACACCTTCATTTCATTTTTTTGGTCTAAATGCATTGCTCTATTTGCCTCTGGACAGTCTATTTTATGATTTAGAAATGTCTACTTTCGATATGTCGTAAGTTCTTGTTAGCAAATCATAAATTTCAAAATCTTATCGATACAAGGCAAGAAGCCATTTTTAAAGTGTGACCTTAGCCTCCTAAAAGCGATGACAGTTGCTTCTTTTGAAAAACCGGTTTTCTGAATTTTCAAGAACTGGTATCCCATAACGCCTTTCGTTTTGCAAAACTAGTTTAGAGATTTGGGGCTCTATCCTTAGGCCTTCAATACACAGTCCGATCTGGATGAAAATAGCCCTCCTAGCCCTGTCAGGAGCATTTTCCATACGGATGCGGTTCCATCTTTGCTGAGCAGTGGAGACTATTGTTAGCTCAGTTTTACAGACCAGGAAAGTGAGGCACAAAGAAGTTAAGTGACTTCCTCATTGTGTCAGATCCAGTAGCAATAGAGCCAGCATTCAGACTTGGGTCCTTTTGACCCAAAACTTTGGCTCTTAGTGCTGGAGCCTGGAGTGCCTGCGTAGACCTGTCCTGATTCTCCCGGTGCTGATCGGGTACACAGTAGTTCACATCCCTTCAGCGTCCCAGTCCTGGTCCTCGCCCTACACACGTTCCAAACCAAATGCCAGAGCGTGCAGGAAAGGAGAGCTACCGAAGAGAATCTTATCTTCTGCCTCAGTTTCTCCAGTTTTCCTTCTGCCTGCCCGTTAAACACAGGGGAAACTGACACGCTGAAATCTGGTAAGTTCAGACAGGACGGTTCGTGGTTCACCGTGCCTGGTCCTTCCCAGGCATCCTCTGTCACTTCATTAAAGATCCCCGATGTCATGTCTCTTGATCTCATTTTAACCAGGCAACCCTGACTTCGATTTCCCTGTGCGATCGTGCCACTTTGAAGGAGGAAAGAAGTAGATTTGGAGGGCGAGTGTTTTGGGGGAACGATGTCTGTTTTGTCCCAGAGTTCACCTGCTCTGTGACAGGCGAATGAATGCACTGCCGAAGCTGGCAGACCGCGACCCCAGCCAGCCTGTCTTTAGCAGAGACAAAAGTAAACAAGCGTCTCAAGGAGATGGCACTGAAATATGATATCAGCTGCAAGAGAGGGCCATCTCCTCCGGTCAAATGAGAAAAATCACATTATCCTCCACGAGGTATACAAATAGCTTGTAAGCCACATTCACCATTTGAATGGCGACAATGAAATGCTAACCTCGCCGCTGCAGGCCAGCCTGAGCCCATCTCCAAACACAAACACTTCTGCCTGGGTCTGGGCCAGGGGGGCAGGGGGGCTGGGCTGTGGCCTCCCAACCCCCACCTTTCCCCCCCTGTTAATTGGCTGAGACCGCCAGAATTTGGAGGACACAGATGTCACTGATAGTTTTCCTAGGGAGCACACTCACGCCCATCTGTTGCAGCCTGGACGGCTGTTCCTATATCCACAAGGCCTTCATTTAATCCTTGTCAGAAAGTAATGTAAATCCCGTTTACCTCGGAGGTCGCAGGCGAGATTTATGCCAACAAGCCCCCTGCAAGTTACACACGCTGTCGTTGTATAGGATGAAAAGAAAGCCTTTCATGTCGCTGCATAGTAACAAGAAAGCTTGCCTACGAGAGGGCCCCTCTGATTGCAGCTCCTCCTGATCTCAGTCCAGCCCATGTCAGTCGCTGTACCCAGTGTCAGAAGAAAAGGAAAAGAAATCTAATCCTCACACTAAAGTTTCTCCTTTTCTAAGAGCTGAAAGCGAGAGGGAAACCCCAGCAAGTGACACTGCCACCACATCTTTAATTATCTGTTAGGGGACAAAACTCCCCCGCACTTGGAAAAGACAAGAGTGCCACAAGAGAGCAAGTTCTGACTTGCATGACGGCGGGCTGGAAGTCTGGGAATAATTCACTTGTAAGCGATTATCTTTCCAACGTGAAAATATTGGCATGGACCAGTTGCATGCATCTTGTTGCCCAGTTCTCTCTTTCTGGTATGAGTAGAGGAAATTATGGAATTTGATTAACTCTCTTTGGAGCGGGCTAGGTAGAAACTGATTCATCACTCAAGGAGAAGAGTACTTATGAGACGTATTCATACATTTTTTATAGCATTATTTTATTGGACGTCTAAGAGCATTTAAAAGGACTCGCCTTCATCCTGTCTTTCAATGTGTGGATGCATTTTGAAATATTCAGGACGGTGT
>CM052456.1:3512745-3537723 GCA_028533085.1 Varecia variegata
TGCAGAAATACTTTCTGAAACACCCTAAAGAGAGGAGAAATTAAATTTATACAGGCATACTCAAAGATGGCGCAAGTCTGGTTCCAGAAGAGAGTTAGGGCCTGGATTAGGCTTTGGCTTAAAGGAATGTTGAATGTTGTAGCTGGTTTAATCTTCCATCCAGACCACTCAAACTTTCTCCGTATCAGCAATAAGGCTTTCTTTCTTATCATCCGTGTGTTCGCTGGGATAGCACCTTTAATTTCCTTCATGAACTTTTTCTTTACATTCACAGCTTGGCTAACTGCTGGGCACAAGAGCTTAGGGCCTCTCTCGGCTTTTGACACGCCTTCCTCACCAAGCTTAATCATCTCCAGCTTTTAACACGAGAGATGTGCGCCTCTTCCTTTCACCCGAACACTTAAAGGACACTGCAGGGTTATTCATCGGCCTGATATCAATACTGTCGTGTCGCAGGGAAGAGGGAGGTCCAGGGGAGGAAGAGAAACAGGGAAACGGCCAGTCAGCGGAGCAGTCAGAACACACACAACACTCACTCGTTGATTAAATTTGCTGTCTTCTGCGGACGTGGTTCGTGGTACCGCAAAACGATTACAACAGTAACATCAAAAGATCACTGATCACAGATTGCCACAGCAGATACCATCACAGATAAAAAGTTTGAGATGTTACAAGAATTACCAAAATGTGACACAGAGCCAGGAAGTCACTACTGGCACCTGCCATTGCCAAAATGGTACTAAGTCACTTCCAGTGACTAAAGTCCTCGCTGCCTCCCTTGTGTGAAAGCCCTTTCCAGTGACAGGAACTTCAGCTTCAATAACTCTGTTTTTGTTCTTCATCAAGACAGAAATGATCTTTTTTTTTTTTTTTTTTTTTTTGAGACAGAGTCTCACTCTGTTGCCGGGGCTAGAGTGAGTGCCGTGGCGTCAGCCTCGCTCACAGCAACCTCAAACTCCTGGGCTCAAGCGATCCTCCTGCCTCAGCCTCCCGAGTAGCTGGGACTACAGGCATGCGCCACCATGCCCGGCTAATTTTTTCTATATATATTTTAGTTGGCCAGATAATTTCTTTCTATTTTTAGTAGAGACGGGGTCTCGCTCTTGCTCAGGCTGGTCTTGAACTCCTGAACTCGAGCGATCCACCCGCCTCGGCCTCCCAGAGTGCTAGGATTACAGGCGTGAGCCACTGCGCCTGGCCTGAAATGATCATTTTTAATGAAACAAGGCAGTAACATCCTAAAGCTTGACTTCGGCAGTTCTAGCTGTGTACTCTGTGTGCGTGTGCATGTGTGTTTTAAAACCAAAGCATACAAAGTGTATCTGCCCAGTTTAAATGAAAAATACAAAATTCAGGTTATACAGTTAGCTCATCTTTCATTGTACGTCTTTGTTAAGTCATAGAGGAGAGAGAGAGAAGGAGAGAGAGAAAGACTTTCTTGCTATTTTAAAGTCAAAACCAACTTTTAAAAGTAAAAGCATTGGATACCGCGTTTAAGCCCAACACCAACAAAACAATTCACAACTTTAATATTTTCAATGATGACATCATCGCATGGATAAACTCAGAGACAGAGGAACTAGAGTCAGTCATCCATATATCTGTTACTTTCTTCCTTTTCAGACTCTCTTGCTTTGGTGACAAAATTCGGTGTGTCCCACAGGAGTGTCTAAACCAGACAGCAACTCCACTAGCATTCTGGCAAAATCAGAAAGAGAATAACTTCCTTGCTTTTGTTTACAATGTACTGCTTTAATACAGAGAAGACAGACAAATGGATTTGTGAATCGAGTAACTTTTTTTCTATTTATTTGCCAGGCATTTTGGCACTGTCACTAAGCTATTTGGTTCTTGAAATTCCTTTGATTGCAATAGCTCATTATATCACACTCGTTTACAGAAGGAATGTCTCAGCTCTGTATACGTTAGATGACAATGTGAGTAGATCCATCCATCCGCATGATGGATCCATTCATACGATAGATCTAGGATATTGGGTCTTCTGAGATATCATTTCTCTGTTTTACTGGGCAGAGAAGAGCTTTAAGTTTGGCATCTGTCATTGCCTACGTTGGTCCAAATTATGTCATGCTAAATACCATGAAGATACTATACAGGGGAAATGAGCAGTGGGTTGCGAGTGTGGTAAACTTTATATTACTGTGCGCTTGTGCAGAACATTAGAACTGTTACCAGATGCCTCTTGTAGACTTGCCGAGAGGAAGAGAGTGTGTTGCCACTGGGACTCAGGCACTGATGGGCGGTGTGCAGTAGAGACATAAATCACGGGGTATTTCCATTCCATTTGGCCCCGTGAGACCCCAGCGACACCACTGTGAATAACTGGGGTCCACACCGGGACCCTCTGCCTTCTGCACTCCGATGCCTTCTCAGTGCTGTTCCTCCAGCCCAGGCCCTGCAGAGAGTTTACGCACTGCACTAATCAAGTCCTCGGGGGCTGTCACCTATTTTCACGCGTTTGCCCTATTATCCCTCCCTGCTTGAGTCTTCCAGATAATTGATGATGCTTCAGCTAATCATCATTCCCTCTCTTTTGTTCACCAGGTATCTCAGCCTTCGAGGGGCTCTTTTATTGAGGATCGATGTCTCCTCCTAGGTAATTGATCACCGTGGGCCTGGGGACACCCGATTCATGGTCGAGGGAGGATAATCGTCATGAATAATCGGAACGCAGTGGCCGTTCTGCTCCAAGAGTGCAACCAAGTGCTGGACCGGCTCCTGCTGGAGGCGCCAGATGTGTCAGAGGAGGACAGGAGCGAGGACCAGCGGTGCAGAGGTGAGGCTCTGATGGGAGGCGTAGGGGTGACCCAGCAGGCTCGCCCTCCTCTCCCCTGCCCGAACGACACATTCTCCTCTCTGCCCTATTTTTCTCCTCTTGGCAGATGACCACCAAGAGATGAGTGGATTTCTGGGGCATGAATGGGACGCGGGCTGCGGGCGGGCAGGCCAGGGAGGAAGCCCACTTTGTTGCAGTGAATTGCTGTCAGTTCTAATTTCAGGCTTCAGTAAACATGAGGCTACAAGCAACAGTTTAGTTCCAGAGGAACAAAGGGTCCAAGTTGGCTGGTGCACGTAAATTTCAATTATTAAAAAATGGAAGCAACTTCTGAATGGCGACACACACTTTTTTTTCAGGCTAGGATTTTGTGCCTCATCAGTTTCCATAGACTTCTACGGTTTCCATAAATATGTCATCTCACCAGGGCAATCTCTCTTTTTTCTTATTAAAAAATGGAAGCAACTTCTGAATGGCGACACACACTTTTTTTTCAGACTAGGATTTTGTGCCTCATCAGTTTCCATAGACTTCTACGGTTTCCATAAATATGTCATCTCGCCAGTGCAGTCTCTCTTTTTTCTGCATCACCAAGACATGCCTACAGCTGTACTCTCTCGCCACTTGTACAATAAATCCGCTGCTCCCGCTCAATACCGATCGCCTCGGTTCAGGGTTTCAGAGTTTGGCTTTTTGCTCATTTCATAGTTTGTGCCATTCACAGTTTTAGATAAGTCATCGTTTAGGAAGTTTCCATCGCCACGTCTAGAAAGTGAAACATCTCTTATTTCTTCTTAAGCTAGTTCAGAAGAGAGGCAACCCTCTTTTTTTAGATTTCTTTTTAGCATTCAAATAAATTTGTCGCCATTTCCGTAATTATCTGTCTTTGACGTGCTTTTACTATTTTTCTTTGCATTTTTAGTGCGCTTTGCTCTTCCTTACAGAAATAAGATCTCCAAAGAAAATGTGCATGCCTCATCTCTTTTGTTGTTGGTTAATATGTCGCGAGAAAAGGTTCTAGAAGAGTCTTTCTTCCCCAAATTTTTGTGCATAGGCATATACATTTTTACAGAGGCACTTTTAGGTGCCTATGTCATTCTTAATTGTTTGTAAGCTGTCATTTGTGTGCCTTTCGAGATAAAATCCCTTATGTCCAGTGATTGCAAACCTTAGTGGATGTGTTTTCTGTCTTTGCTAGACGTGTGGCTTTGCTTGCTAGCAGACGTCAAGATGGCAAGAGCTTGGCACCTACAGAATGTGCTCTATGGCCGGCCCTGTTTCTCCCCAGGGGCAGTGTGTCATGTTCTGTCCTTTCCACCGAAGTCTTTCTCTTGTCCTTTTACTACATCCCACCCTTTGTCTCCTCAGCCCAAATTCCTTTAAGCTTTGTGTCCTGCCCAGTGAAGACCCCGAGCCCACCATTGAGCTGCATTTTCTTCTTCTTTTTCTGTCCCCCAAGTGCCACAGAATAGGAGAAATAATCAGTTTAGTTCCAGATAAGGTAAATCAAGGCTGGAAAATCACCAAATTAGACACGGCCCTTCAGGTAAGCTGCTCCGGGAAGTCGGTGATCAGAGAGAGGCAGAGGAGGCCACCGCAGGGCTGAGCCGGGTGAGCCCACGCCGGGGAGGGGACCCTACGCAAAGCCACGGGCGGTCACAGCGCTGACTCCCCTGGCAGGTGGCTTCAGAGCTGCTCCAGGGGGCGGGCCACCTCTGTCGTCACCACACGTGCACGAGAGAGAAAGGCATTATTAGTACGGGGTCACTTAGGGTGGCAGGGTGAGCCGGCAGAGTCGGGGACACAAACACTGTGGTTTTTAGTCTTTCCCCTCCTCCTCCCAACCCCATCCTGTTCCCGCAGAAATTGTCCTTGTCGGCACAACACTGGTGACTGCCCTGGCAGCTTCCCCAGAGATGGAGCAGGAGCTGAAATCCAAACAGAGATACATGTTAAAAACGTACTGTCGTGACATCTTTATGTCAGTATGCTCCACGTGACATCCTGGCAGGACCTGTGGGGAGAGAAGGGGTGGCAGGAAGGGGACAGAAATATAAAGAATAGACTTTCTCCATGATGATGAAGAAATCTGAAAGTATTAAAACTATTCAGTTCAAATATCATCAAATTCTATGAACCCAGAAATCATATTTCTGTTGTCACTTGACTACTCGTGTTCGTTCATAGATGGAGTGTCCAAATAATGTATTAAGCGAACTGGGACATTTCCGAAAGTGAAAAGGAGCACTATTCAGATGTTGAAATGAAGTCAGCGGAAGAAAGAGGGTCAGGTCTTCCAGCTGAATGTGACCTCGGAGGTCCCTAACCCCATGGCTCTGCTGTCACCCGGGATGCTATCGCCCAGCAAGTGCCCAGTGGCTCCGCACTGCTGAGTGTGGGCTGATAATTTCAGTGTGATACTTGTAGGTCATCCTAAGTGGTGGATGCAGATTATTCATTGGTGTGGCCCATGTGACATCTCCTCAAGGTCAAGCAGTTCTTCGCCACCAGGAAACTTCCTTACAATTGCCCAGTTGGTGGCAAATTCATAAAAAGACAGAGTGATATTTTCTTTCTTCTGTTTGTTTTTCATTTTCTCTGTCATCTCTCTTTTGCCCTGTGTAGTATGTCTCACATAGACGTAAGACGAACCGTGTCTTCCAACCGTGATGGTCTTTCACCCACCATGGTGTCATTTAGAATATAAAAGTGCCGAGACAGGAAGCTTGTCCTCGGCGAGCTCACAGTCTGGTCCAGAGCAGTGGGACAGAGGCTGACAGGGACTTGGGCTGTGGGTTTGTCAGCCCTCAGAAGGGACATCTCAATTCTGCTGTGAGGGCGTGGCAGGTGGCGAGAGGTGACAATGTCGTCACTGAATGCTGAATGACGTCAGTGGGCCTGGGTTTGATCACGAAGGCGTTGGGGGAGGGCATTCCAAACCGCCAGAACAGGATGTGCAAAAACATTCAAGAATTTCATCCGGGGCAATGGCCTGGTCTGACTTGTGTTTCGAAAAAAGAGGATCAACAATGTGGAAGGTGGAGTGGATGGAACAAGACTGAAAGCAGCAATTTAGGCTGAAATCACTGAAAAAGAAGAAGAGAAAATGGAGTTTAGAAGCCACAGGATTTGATAACCAATTAGAGTTGGGGAGGGAGGAAGAGAGAGCAAAAAGTAGACCGACTCCTGGGTTTCGGATTTGGGTAACTAACTCAGTGAGGTGCTTTCATCCATCAAAATATAAAATATAAGGGAAATCGGATATGGAAAAAGGGAATGTTTGGTTTTGGATATGCCAAGGATGAGATGTCTACAAGGCAAGTACCTAGAGGTGTGTAGCTGGCAGTCGTGTCTATACAGACCCACAGTCCCTTACTCGGAATCCTGGGGTTACATGTACTTCAGAATTCAGAACTTTACCCATGTTACAAGGGTTGTATGGTACAGCATGTTTCATTCCTACTCCAGCAGAAGGTCAGGCAGCCCCTAGACTCAAACATCAACATTTTTTTGCAGCAAAACTTTTGGGTCATCTCACTAAGCCCTTAGACTATAAATAGCCTGTAGGCAATTCAAGTCTGGTTTGGGGGCCAAAATTTAAAAAAAAAAAAAAAAAAATTCCAGTTTCCAGAGCTTTTTGCATTTCTGAAGTTTGCATAAGAGATTGTGGACCAGTACACGTTGGTTTGGTGCCCACTAAGAGATTTAATATATCTACTAGTGTGGAACAAGACCACTGCCCAATTAATTCCCACCATTTCAAATCTTATATGTGCTTTTTATATTTATTGTCTGAATTGAGTTGTATCTATGGCGAAAAAGGATGAGCTACAGTGAGGTCTTGGGGAAGCACAAAGGGCTTGTACAAGTTGACTTTTTGCATTGACCAAATGCCATTCCGGTCCAGTCCCTTTCTCATTTTACAGGGAAAATAATATTTCCTTCATTCCTTTCTCTGACTCTTCATGCTGAGATAGTCACTGGAGTGCTTTACTTCCTGCTAAAAACCTTCCTTAATGCCTGACTGCCCCAATTCACCCGGAGGGCAGAGTACACCAGGGCCACCCCTGACTGATGGCACCTCGCTGTTATTTGGAGTCAGGACCAGCAACAGCTTAGAGCAGCCAGCAAATGGTAGGAAAAGGTTTTTTTTTTTTGGTTTTTTTTTTTTTTTTTGGGTTTTTTTTTCCGCCACTGAGGTGCTTCATCCTAACATTGGTCGCTCAGCAGCCTTTTCTGGAACTGCAATTTTCTTACCTGAACCCTGACCTTTTCAGCTTTGCTCCCCAGCGAGTTAAGGACCCTGCTGCAGGAGGCAGAGGAAATGAAGTGGCCCTTCGTCCCTGAGAGGTGGCAGTACAAACAAGCCGTGGGCCCAGAGGACAAAACAAACCTGCAGGATGTGATCGGCGCCGGCCTGCAGCATTTGCTGGTAGGAAGAGCCTCCCCACCTGTCCTCTGACACTCCCAAGCGAGGCATTTCACCGCTAAGTGGTCTAATAGATTAAATTTCTTTGAAGCACCAGACAGGCCCCTACCTTTGTGGTCAGCGCTGCCAGATTGACGAATGTGGGGAAATTGCTGTTCGGAAAGCGTTGCTCACGCTTAAAGTCTCGTGCTGGAAGCCAGTCTAGTAAAAGTGCAGGAGGGTGGTCAGTGGTCTAACGTGACACCTGTCATCCTGGAAGATTTGCGTATCCTTGGTGGGCCAGAGGAGTAGTTTTGATGGCACCATGACTCCCAGCATTTTTATTCTGAGATGCCAATTTCAAAAAGTTGGGTAGCTCAAAAGAATAAATTCGGCCGGGCGCGGTGGCTCACGCCTGTCATCCTAGCACTTTGGGAGGCCAAGGCGGGAGGATCACTCAAGGTCAGGAGTTCGAGACCAGCCTGAGCAAGAGCAAGACCCCGTCTCTACTAAAAGTAGAAAGAAATTATCTGGCCAACTAAAATATATATAGAAAAAATTAGCCGGGCATGGTGGCACATGCCTGTAGTCCCAGCTACTCGGGAGGCTGAGACAGTAGGATCGCTTGAGCCCAGGAGTTTGAGGTTGCTGTGAGCTAGGCTGATGCCACGGCACTCTAGCCTGGGCAACAGAGTGAGACTCTGTCTCAAAAAAAAAAAAAAAACAAACAAAAAAGAGAGAATAAATTCACCAGTTTCATCAGTGTAACTTGCTGTCATGAAAAGCAATGACACTATCCTCAAAATATTACTTGATTGGTTTACATGGGATTGTATTTTGGGGCCATTTCAAAAGAAATGGATAGACATTGTCTTTGCCTATGGAAGCAAAATCTAGGAAAGACCCCTGATCTACAGAGAGACAACAGCATCTTTAGAGACTAAATAGAAACAGTAAAAAAAATCCTCCTCTCTCATCCGCCCAAAAAACAAACAAAAGAGATTTAGCAAACTAGGAAATGCAGGCAAAGGAAAGTGAATAGTTGGAAAGAATGCAATGGTGAGTCAGGGGTTGAAAATAAACGTGGTCAGTATTAGTGCAGAAGTGGAATGATATCATAGCTACACTTTGCATATCGCTGTAGAGTTTGCAAAGTACTTGCAGATGCGTCATCTCATTTAATTCTCAAAATAGCCCTACAGTGATTCAGATGCTCAACTGACAGTGAGGATGTGTCCCAATAAACCCACGGTACGTTGAAAACATCCGAAGTCAAAAATGCATCGAATACACCTAAGCTACCAAACATCATCGCTTAGCTGATCTTAACTGAAATGACCCAGAACACTTAGGTTCGTGCACAGTTGGGCAAAATCACCCAACACGAAGCCTATTTTTGAGTAGTTCATGTGCTCTGCCAAACACCGTACTGAAAGTGGAAACCAGAATGATTGTATTCCACTAAATGAATGTCACTTTTGCTCTTGAAATGTGGCCACTGTGACTGAAGAACTGACTGGTTAGTTTTATTTATTTTTTATTCATTTCTTTGCCAATAGCCACCTGTGGCTGGGGCTGCCGTGTTATTGGACAGCGCAGCTCGGAAGCTGTGGTTGCTAAAGTGAGTTGCTTGCAGCTCCAGCATCAGTATCACCTGGAAACCGGTGGGAAATTCAGATTTTTGGAACCCCAAGCAAAACCCCTGGGGTTAGACGAGATTTCCAGATGATTCTGATACAAGCTGAAGTTTGGGAACAATTGCGCCAAAGAGCACAGGGGGGCGAGCGAGGGGGAAAGACAGAGGCTGATGGGGGTGCGGGTGGTTGCAGCACGGGGCTGGGGGGCACAGGAGAATCCAGTGCAAAGGTGGTCGGTGACCAGCCAGAAAAGAAGTCCCTTTGTCATGTATTCTGGGAACTGTGGTTTGGACAGGAGATGCCCTAGAGGAGCTGATGCTGCTTGGAGACCCCTCGTGTGGCTAGGCCAGCGGCACACAAGAACTTTGCAAGCCTTCCAACCCTTCCAAGAACAGCCTCACACAGGGGGCGACCCCCACGTGGGGCTTAGCAAGTTTCTCTGCCTTTTGAACACAGGCGGAGAGGCTGAGACCGTCACATCACGATAGCTGGGTTTGCTCCTCTCGTTCCACCCTGCAGTCACCAGGTGCCTCTCCCTGCTTTCAAAGCAGCCAAAAAACTGAAGATGATGTTTTAAAAAATTCAAGCCTCGCTGCATCGGGTGGGGGGTTCATGTGAGTTGGGAGACAAGCGGCTCGCAGATGTTAGACGGTTTTAAGAGTCTTTCTCATCATCCGTCCCGTTATGCCTCTCTATGTAGCGCACAATTGGGGAAACAGAGGCACGGGTGATTTAAGAAGTTTGTGTCCAGATCACAAGGTCACTCGGTGGCAGCGCTAAGAAGCCGTCCCTTAGGCCTTCTGTTGTCCCTAATGTCTTTAATTGGGGAGCTTTCTGAACTCTGAGCATCGTTTTCTCTCGCTTACCCAGCAAGCTATAAATTAAGTGACCACAGCTCCTGAAGACTTTTAGGACTCTCTCCTATTGTGCCAGATCCCAAGTGCACAATGGCGAAGCCATTCTTGTTCTGCCAACACGGAGAACTATATGCCCTGTGGGCCAGGCTCTCTCCTTACTTTCAACGTCTTGGCTTGTTAAAAGTAGCTCCAGTGAATTCCATGATTCCCTTTTGTTCCATTAGGCTGTCGGTTTGCACGTTAGACTTTACTGAAGCTGGATCCATTGTGACATTTTGTGCATACGTAAGAAATAGTTAAGGGCCACTGAGTTTGTCTTTTCAGTTCTTACTATCTCTTTTCACAGTTTGTTCATACACATAAGCTTTCCGTGATGTTTTTTTTCCACCTTGAAATGAATCCTTCCCATAAAAAGTTTCCCTTTCATTGTAAAAATTAGGAGCCCACTTACAGCCTAAACACCGTGTCTTTAATTCTGCAAGTGACAGATTAAAGTTGAGCACGGAATGCGTAAGAAAAAGGCGAGCCATCAACAATTATTTTCCACCGTTCAGAAGTTGGTGACATTCAGGGTCATTTATAATTCGACTGTCTCAGGCTGAAGTTAAGCAAGAAAAATGACATGCGTTTTGTGCTCTGCTCTCTGGTCTCCGCTCTGTCCCCCTTGTTCCTCCCTCCCTGCCACTCTCCCCAATCCTTGCTCCTTTGGTGTGTGGCCACAGACAGAAATTTATGACAGGGGCCAAGCTCCTTTGCACGCCACACAAAGCTGGCTGGCTTGAGAGAGCGCGTCCGCCCTCTCCCAGAACAGACACCTGCAGCAGGGCCCCCCGAGAAACCTGGGGCGATGGGAGATTAATGTGGCTGTAATAGCCGGGCAGTGTTTTTGGCATTATACCCTCTCCCCAGGTAGAGGGGTCTTTTCCGAGATGATACCAATTATTTATTGCTGAAACATCTGTTGACAACTGCAGCTGCCCCTTGTAAAACAAAGCGTATCCCGGGGTCACAGGCTACGGTGACCCCAAATCCTACCTCATGCTAGTTTCAGTCTATTCAGCGACACCCTCAAGTCCGTGGGTCACCGTCATCTTTAATGTCTCATCGTGCCATAGAAAATACTCTGTAAACACCGCCTTACCCTGCCCCACCGCCTTTGAAGTATTATTTTCATCTTCATTGGTAATTTATATTCCGGGGCCATTGTACGGTGGGAAAAAAAAAGAGGGGGAACCTTTTTTTGTTTTCCATTTAATTGTGTATCGCCTGACACTTTGACCTGTATTATTAGTATGAGTCGGAAAAAGGATTTTCTCCCTCTCTTATTTAAAAATAAAATTTCAAGGCAAGGCAAGCGCTCCCTTGAGCTCTTTTCACTCCAAACAATGTTTACACTCGGAGAGGGGCAAGATTAAAAGCACGAGCAACTTTTTTCAAGTGTCGGAGAAGGGCATTTCGGGTTTTGAAAGAGAACAGTAAGGCCCTTATAAATATCATTCAGCCAAAGCTTTGATGGGTTTTGCAGAAAGTACTGAAGGCATTTAGCGCAAGCCTCCATGGAGCCAGCTCCGGGCTGTGGCAGTGGCGTGTCCTGGGCATGCTAGGACAGGCCTCCGTGCAATGCCACCTTTTGCAATTTTCTTCAGTAATGTCCACGCTTCTAAACAGAAAAGTTCTACACAATTGGAAGAAAATCTGAAAATAAAGCATTTGACAAGGAGAGTCCAGGGCATTAGGGTTTGCACGTGTCTGCAGTTGGAAGCAGATCTGGCTGCAAGACTAAGCATTGTGTGATGGACCCCGAGTCTGAGCGTTCCCTGCCCAGGTCTGGGGCTCCTGGTGCAGGTGGGGGACCGGCTCTCCCTGGCCCTGTTTCTGTGGAGGGAGGGACCCGCTCTGGGTCAGCCCCGAATTTATTATGCTGCCTCCTCAAGGCGACACAGGGTCATTTCCCTACCTGGGCCCTGAAATACAGTCTGTGGCAATGAAGCAGGTTGAGAATGAGGATTTTCTCCCATTTCCTTTCCAACCCTACAACCATGAAAATAGGTAATCTGGTAGTCTCTATACCATAAATAGTTTTGGAAATTATCTGTGCTACCTTGGAGTGATTTAAAGAGAGAGAGAAAATAAGTCAATAAATATGTAGTCGTTTTCTTACACTTGTGCTATCTTGGGTGGAAAACCTTCGTGGTTGAATAGTGTTTGATACATTTAGCTTCCAGAATCGTGTTTAAATATGTCTTTGCAAATAATCTTGGTGCCTTTAACTTGTTGATATTTTTATTTTGGAACTCACTGTAGACATCAAAGGGGCAAGAATGAAAACATAAATAAACATGAGTAAATCTAAGAGTTGGCCATTACAAGACCGCAGGAAATGCTTTAAAAAATACCCAGCGTGACTGACTTGAGAGCACAGAGGGTGGAGGAGAATCTTTATCAAAAGAAACCAAAGTATGAATTTAGGCCAGGTGCGGTGGCTCATGCCTGTAATCCCAGCACTCTGGGAGGTTGAGGCAGAGGATCACTGGAGGTCAGGAGTTCGAGACCAGCCTGAGCAAGAGCGAGACCCCGTCTCTACTGAAAATAGAAAGAAATTAGCTGGGCAACTAAAAATATATATAGAAAAAATTAGCCGGGCATGGTGGCGCATGCCTGTAGTCCCAGCTACTCGGGAGGCTGAGGCAGAAGGATCGCTTGAGCCCAGGAGTTTGAGGTTGCTGTGAGCTAGGCTGATGCCACGGCACTCACTGTAGCCCGGGCAACAGAGTGAGACTCTGTCTCAAAAAAAAAAACAAACAAGAAAACATAAATTTCCCACTGCTTCTCTAAGAGCAGGCACAAACACTGAAGTGCACACGTCTTGACAATGGAGAAGCTAAAGTCACTAATTGAGTGACTCAGGCAATGCGTCTTTTCACCAAATAAAATAAGGATCCGAAATGCGATATTCCTACTTCCGAATCTTCTCTCTTCCCTTTTGGCAGCCTGTTGTAAGCCAAGTATCATTATTCTCCTGTTATATATTTTCAGAGATCCTGTTAACATATATGTGCACACACATGAATATATAGACTCTCTATATAATCGGTATTGAACACAGTTATTTCTCCGTCATGGTAGGACATCCAAGCTGGAGGGGAACTTAGAGATCCTCTATTTCCAGCCCATTGTTGGATAGGTGGGAACCCTGAAACCAGAAGAGAGTGAGATGTGGGTCACCTCTGGTCACACAGCCTGTCGGGGGACATGGCAGGCCCACGACAGCCGGGTTTCCTTACCTTGAACTTGCCATTTCCTCCCTGAATGTTTGCGACTCCCTGGGCAAGCAGCCTCTGCCCGGGGCTGTCGTAGGCCTGGTGCAGCCTGTCCCTCGTGGCATCGTCTTCTCTCTGCTGTCCCGTGGCCTGCCCCTCTGCCCCTTGTTAATGGGATCTGCCTCTTTTATTCGGAGCAGAATTAATTAAACCAGCAATTTTATAATTTCCAATCATCAGCATGTAAGACTTTAATTTCTTCTACTGAACATTATTCTAGTTCTTGTGGAGAAAAGAAGCCAGATAAAAGGTTTCAGATTCTGTAAAAAACAAATTTCCATTTAGTAAATGAAAATGAAGCCCCAAAAGAATGACGCCTTAGGAGGACAAATATTAGCCTCAGTGCCGATGTATTTTCAGACTTCAAGATAGAGCATGATTAGAATCGCCAAGGATTTAAACCCTGCTCTAAAACTCTGCCAAAAACTGCCCTTTTAATACGGCACTTTCAAGTTTCAATGGAAGATAAATTAAGATGGTGGCTTGTCCTTCAAAGTCTACCGAGGAGACTCTGGTTGCCACAGAATCAGGCATGCGAGGTATCCCTTTGATGACAGCTAACCCCACGGCGTGAATTTCGTGTCTCCCCATAATGAGGCCCGAAGGCTGAGCCAAGTCCTGGGGGAATCAATGCAACCAAGACAAGTGGGCAGAGCAGCCCAGCTCAAAATTGCTAGCAGAAGACGGGCAGGGTCACGTGCAAGGTGGACAAAAGGAAGCAATGACCTTCAGAAGATAAATCCTAACATCACCTCCCAAATTTTACGTATTAAGTAAACAAGGAGCTTAAGAAATAATGTTATCTCCATACATTCAAATCCTGGCCATTTCGTCTGATGCAATCTGAAATAGTCGTCACAGCCTATAATCTTGATGACAACCCTGCAAAGAGGAATTTACGATGCCCATTTTGCAGAGAAGATGACTGGCTCGGAAAACTTGTCCCCAAGCCATGCCACAAAGTAGTTCAGCCGGGATGTGCCCAGATCTCCCCTCAGTGGCCCCCTCCCTCCGCCAGCCTTTGTCCTGGGGTGATCACCTGCCAACCTCACCCACAAGGGCACAAGTCAAGCATGTTTAAGCTCAACAGATTCATAGATTCTTGAAATTAGTACTTTCTTTTTTAAGATATGTTTGTATCTTAACAGTCTGAGCAAGAGCGAGACCCTGTCTCTACAAGATAGAAAACTTAGCCAAATGTGGTGCACACCTGTAGTCCCAGCTACTCGGGAGGCTGAGGCAGGAGGATCGCTTGAGGCCAGGAGTTCGAGACCAGCCTGAGCAAGAGCGAGACCCCGTCTCTACTAAAAATAGAAAGAAATTATCTGGACAACTAAGAATATATAGAAAAAATTAGCTGGGCATGGTGGCGCATGCCTGTAGTCCCAGCTACTCGGGAGGCTGAGGCAGGAGGATCGCTTGAGCCCAGGAGTTTGAGGTTGCTGTGAGCTAGGCTGACGCCACGGCACTCTAGCCCGGGTGACAGAGTGAGACTCTGTCTCAAAAAAAAAAAAAAGACATAAATTAAAAGAAAAGAAAAGAACAAGGTCAATCTCTTCTCAATGACTCTTTTCCCAGTGAAGGAAGAAGCAAGGTCATCAGCTGAGAGCCAGGGGTCAGAGGAGTTTGGGCAGGTTGAGAACAGTGGGAAGGAGTCAGGATTTTCAGATAGCGCCGAGGGCCAAGTTCAGGTGTGGTCATGAATTCCAGCTGTGACGGTTGTGTGTTTTTTTTCTCCAGCCATATTCACTCATTTAGGCAAAAGCTCAGGTCAGGCAGAGAATTAGACATAATTTTGGAATTTTAAGTGCCAATAAATAACGTTCATCTTACCCTCCTGTGTTGAGAACTAACTGAAAGGTAGATGCAAAAGAGCAACCTTTATTATAAAGCTCAGAGGGAAATGTCGCTTTAGGGATTTGGTCTGGAGTGGCATCTGGGCATCTGGATGTTTGAAAGTCCCACTAGGTGGTTCTAATGTGAGGCCAACATTTCCCCCAGCAACAAACATGGTTGGAATTTGCCAGACGAATATAACAGAGGCAGAAAGAGGCAAAGGAGTCAAGGATGCTTTTTTGCAAGTCATTACATCGATGCTCCATGGAGTTTAACGAGGCCAGTGAGGACATGAGAGGACTCCTGGGACGCTAAAAAGATAGAGTCGGTGGATGGTGCAGATGTGCCCAAAGGGCTGCAGAATTGTTGGGGTTGGGCTGTCGCAGAAGGAAGCTGGAAGAACAGGAGAGAAAGCTCAGGCACTTGGATGGTGGGGTGGAGATTCTGACCAGGCTGCTGTCCAAGTGGCAAGTCCTAAGGTGGACCGACCATGGGAGTAGGTGACTGAGGTTGAGTGCGGAGCAAGAGAGAAAGGAGTCACAGGCAAGGGAGACCCGTGTGCTGATGAATCACCAATGTGGCTGCAAATTCACCAAGAATGATGACTGGAGTCATGGTGGCCGTGGCAACCTGGGGTCCGGAAGGAAGGGCAGGCACACAGGGTCACAGCTCCCAGGGGCTGTGGAATTCACAGGATCCTGGCTGGGTGGTTTTCTCTCTGGGGCTGCCTGCTTTTCCCTTTAACAGAGAGCCAACTCCATCTGTGGTAGACTTGAGAGAGGGCAAGAGGGAAATCAGGGAGAGATAACCCAAACTATTATCTTTAGGTATTGAGATAGAGTAAAAACTTAACAGCTATTTTTCAAAAGTGTTTGAATCTGCATTTTCCATTGGTAAAATGAAAGAAAGGCCAATGAATTGTTAACAGGCCCTGGGCATAAACCTTAAGCAAGTTGAGTTTTTTTCTTCTCACCTCCTTGTCACATCTATTGGGTGGACAGACATGGAGGGCGCCATGTTTGGTTTTCCATCAACCTTGAGTAGGCCAGTTGATGGGTTCTGCTCTTACTCTGCTTCTGCTGCCGATGCACAGCTATGCAAGCATCCATCACTTATTTTTTTACTCTGCTAATTCCTCAGCTCAGGACATCCCCACCTCCTTTCCGTCTTCTTTTTCAATCTCCCAATTTGCTATGCAGCAATAATTTCCCTTTGCACTGCTCCTGCCAATTGCAGTGCCAGATGGCTTCGGCGCTGAGCCCCCTCACCCAGCCCCCCCTTAAGAACAGCTGCCATTGTCATTGCTGTGAACACATCGTGGCTTTGAACCCATAGCTGGGACCCCCAACTCGATGCTCAGCACCGGGCGGGGCTGGCGCAGAGCACGGAGCCATGAACACACACTCTTCCTTGCTGCTGTTGAGTGAAAGCCCTTAGAAAAGGCTCTTTAGCATTTTTTCAATCATCTGTGTGTCGAAATTTCATTGTGGAGTTTAATTCCTTTACCACCTGACTCAGCTTCCTAGCCATGACGTTCCCTTTGTGCCCTAAACTCAATGAGAACCCTGTGTTTCCCGTCCCGGAAACAGATGTGGAAACACAACTGTGTGTGTGTGCATGTGTGTGCGTGCGTGTGTGTGTGTGTGTGTGTGTGTGTGTACGTGCATCATGAGCCTGGCTCTTTAGAAACCCAGCACGCTCTCTTATCCACATCTACACGTTTTTATTTAAACACGATCACTCCACAACAGCAACAAAAACACAGTTTGGTGGCTGTTGGGACAATCTTCCCCTCAACTCAGCCTCCAAGGACAGAAAGGAATAGAATTCCTGTTCGTTTTTAATGGTGAGATAGACTGTGTCCATCGCAATGCTAAAATCCTGTTACTGCCACACTACCGAAAAGGATAATATTTTTGAGTCCCCTGTGATGGCAGATCAGCTGTGGGCCTAAAAACCCAAACACAAAGAATCCTGAATCCAATTCCGTGTAGACCAATATGCATTTCAAAGGCATTGCCATGTCGTCAGTGGGTTGGGGTTTTTTGTGTTGTTTTCTTTTTCTTTCTTTTTTGGGGAGTGGGGGAGGGAGAGGGGCTCCCTTTCATGTTAATGTAATTGTGCATAACCCAGGCACATTTCGCCACGTAGGGAAACTCTCTTTAGCGTCCCTTCCCTGCCACACACCCCGGCCTGCTTTCATTCCTGTCCTTTCTGATGTCGCAGGGTCCCCTGGGCGTAGGTTTTGGGAGGATTCCCAGGACGATGATGTATTCTACTTTCCTGCTGAGGAATGTGCTATCCCCTCGCTTGGCAGCAAATGAAAGTGGGTATTAATTTCTCAGAGTGCCGGTAGGGACACGAGAGAGGAGGGTGCAAGGACAACACCCACCTAAATCCGCATGTCGCGCACAGCACGCGGCCGGTTCAAAAGACGGAGCGCAAAGAAAACACAAAGAAAGGAAAAGATTCTCCCGAGTTGACTTCTCTGAATTTTGCATCGTTAGGTTTTGGAGAGAGATGCGAGAGGCCTGGGCCCCCGAGCGGGGTTAAATTATGCGGCCGTGGGGATGCCAGGCCCTCCAGAATAGGATGCTTCGTTTAGATTTTCCACAATGCTATTGAAGTGCTTATTTTCCTCCTGAAGAGACACAAACAGATGCAAACTTCTGTAAACACTTTAGAAATGAATTCAGTGAGTTTGGCCTCTCAGCAGTGCTCAATAGCTGACAGAAAAATGTCTAATTAGTGCAAGTGGAAATAATAGGGCCACTTGGATTCCTTCCATCCTCCTCCAACTCTACTTTTCCAAGGAACTCAAAGGCCCTTTTGTCTGGCGGGTCACCCTCTCTCAGGCTTTTGTGCTCCAATCTATTAAGAGTAGAAGGGGGGAAAATAGATCAGGCAATGTTCTCCGCTCCAATATACGGTGTGTTCCTGCGGGATGCAGAATGGGCTGTTTGCAGCATCAGTTTACAGGTGCTCGGGGTGGGATTCTGCCATTGGCACCAGCCAAAAGCAGCTCGCACGTGCGTGCAGAGAAGGCCCCCTTCCAACCCGCTCTCCAAGTGCCATGCAGCCTGTTGATTTCCCTTTTCTTCCTCCTTCCAATACCATCAATCCTCAGAGTTGGCGAAGAGAAGAAAGGGATTTGAAGAAATGAGAGGTCCGGCCGTTTTCTGAGATGAGCCCCTCATAGGTGTTCTATGTGTGGTCCATTCCTTCTGTTCTATTCGACTGAGAATTCCACTGTAACTGACCTCGGGAGCAGTTATAGTGGCATGGGGTAGAACATTACCGCTGATCTCAAAAGGTGACACATTGTATGATTCCATTTATACAGCATTCTCAAAAGAAAATTTATCATGATGGAGAATAAATCAGTGGTTGCCAGGAGTTAGGGCGGCAACCACTGATTTGGCTGTTGTTGACAGTTTGTCATGCGAGTGGCAATGAGTGACTGACTTCTGTTTTTCTGTTTTCTTCTTAGCGGTCCACATCGTTTATTAAAGCACTCACCATTTGCCAAGGTCTGTGCTGAGCATTTGACCCACGCGTCCTCTAATCCCAAAACAGCATCGCAAATCGATATTATCCACATTTCACACCTGAGGTCACTGAGACTAGAGAGTTAAATACCTTTCCGTGGCAAATAGATGGTGGAGCTAGGAAACAAACACGATACCTACGGTTTCATCTGAGACGTTATATGTTTTTAATCTCTAAAAGTTCGATTTAGGTCATTTTTTATATCTTCCATGTCTCTACTTCATATACCTAATATTTACCTTTCCTTCTTGAACATAAAAAATACAGTTATGGCCGGGCACGGTGGCTCACGCCTGTAATCCTAGCACTCTGGGAGGCCGAGGCGGGTGGATCGTTTGAGCTCAGGAGTTCGAGACCAGCCTGAGCAAGAGCGAGACCCCGTCTCTACTAAAAATAGAAAGAAATTATAAGGACAGCTAAAGATATATATATAGAAAAAATTAGCCGGGCATGGTGGCGCATGCCTGTAGTCCCAGCTACTTGGGAGGCTGAGGCAGGAGGATCCCTTAAGCCCAGGAGTTTGAGGTTGCTGTGAGCTAGGCTGATGGCATGGCACTCACTCTAGCCTGGGCAACAGAGTGACACTCTGTCTCAAAAAAAAAAAAAAAAATACAGTTATAACTGTCATTTTGGGTCACTTTCCATTGATTTCTTTTTATGCGCATTATGGGCTTCTTTGATGCCTGGCAGTTTTTTTAATGGATGCCAGCTGTTATAAATTTCACCTTATTGGATGGCAGATCCTTGGTGGGACATGTTCTTGAGCTTTATTCTGGGATGCAGTCAAATTAGGAAATAGTTGGATCTTTTTGAAGCTTACTTCTAAACTTTCAGAGTTGGACAAGAACAGATTAAGGCTAATTTTGTATGTCTATTGAAGCAATACCCTCTGAATGTTCTACCCCATGCCCTGTGAATGACAGAATTTTCTACTCTGGCTGATGAAAATATGAGGTTGTTTCCTCTACTCATTTCAGGTTGTTTTTCCCCAGCTTTGGGTGGTTTCTTTCCTTGCAATAAGACGATCAGTGCTCTATCACGTTACCAGACTTTTGACTACACTGTGGTTCACTATAACAATACTATAGCTATAGTAACCAAAACAGCATGGTACTGGTATAAAAATAGACACATAGACCAATGGGAAAGAACAGAGAACTCAGATATAAAACTACCTACAACCAACTGATCTTCAACAAAGCAAACACAATATATACCAGGGAAAGGAAGCCCTACTCAATAAATGGGAAAACTGGATAGCCACGTGCAGAAGAATGAAATAGGACCCCTATCTCTCACCACTTACAAAAAATTAACTCAGAGTAAATAAAAGACTTAAACATAAGGCATGAAACCATAAGAATTCTAGAAGAAAATATAGGAAAAACTCTTTTAGACATCAGCCTAGGCAAATAATTTATGACTAAGAGCCCAAAGGCAATTATAACAACAATAAAAATCAATAAATGGGACTTGATTAAATTAAAAAGCTTCTGCACAGCGATGGAAATAATCAGCAGAGCAAATAGACAACCTACAGAATGGGAGAAAATATTCACAAACGATATATCCAGTAAAGGGCTAACATCTAGAATTTACAAAGAACTCAAACGAATCAGCATGAAAAAAATGAAACAACCTTATTAAAAAGGGGGCAAAAGACATGAACAGAAGCTTTTCAAAAGAAGATGGACAAGTGGCCAATAAACATGAAAAAATGCTCAATGTCACTAATCATCAGGAAAATGCAAATTAAAACCACAATGAGATATCACTTTACCCCTGTCAGAATGGCTATTACTAAAAAGTTCAAAAACAATAGCTGCTGGCATGGATGCAGAGAGAAAGGAACGTTATACACTGTTGGTGGGCTGCAAATTAGTACAAACTCTATGGAAAACAGTCTGGAGATTCCTCAAAGATCTAAAAGTAGACCTACCATTCAATCCAGCGATCCCACTATGGGATATCTACCCAAAGGAAAAGAAGGTTTTTTTCATCAAAAAGACACCTGCACTAGAATGTTTATTGCAGGACAATTCACAATTGCAAAGATGTGGAATCAATTTAAGTGCCCATCAATTCATGAGTGGATTAACAAAATGTTGTATATGTACACCATGGAGTACTACTCAGCCATAAAAAAGGATGAAAAATTTTTTGCAAAATTTTGGGTGGAACTGGAGACCATTCTCCTAAGTGAAGTGTCTCAAGAATGGAAAAGCAAACACCACATGCACTCACTATTAAATTGGAACTAATCGATGGGTACAGAGAGAAGTAAAATTTATTGGAAATCAAAAAGGTGGGAGGGGAGTGGGGGTAAGGGGATTTGTTTAATCAGCATACAGTTTCAGATTTGCAAGATGAGTAAGTTCTGGTGATCTATTTAACAGCAACGTGAATATACTTTAAACCAGCAGTCCCCAACCTTTTTGGTGCCAGGGACCAGTTTCATGGAAGACAGTTTTTCCATGGGGTGGGTGGCAGGAGACGGTGAGTGATGGGGAGCGGCTGTAAATACAGATGAAGCTTCTCCCTCGCTGGCTGCTCACCTCCTGCTGTGCTGCCTGGCTCCTAACAGACCACGAACCAGTACTGGTCCACAGCCCCAGGGGTTGGGGTCCACAGCTTTGAACTACTAAAATGTGCACTTAAAAATGGTCAAGATAGTGAACTTTTTTTTTTTTTTTTTTTTTTTGAGACAGAGTCTCACTCTGTTGCCCGGGCTAGAGTGAGTGCCGTGGCGTCAGCCTAGCTCACAGCAACCTCAAACTCCTGGGCTCAAGCGATCCTCCTGCCTCAGCCTCCCGAGTAGCTGGGACTACAGACATGCGCCACCATGCCCGGCTAATTTTTTCTATATATATATTTTTAGCTGTCCATATAATTTCTTTCTATTTTTAGTAGAGATGGGGTCTCGCTCTTGCTCAGGCTGGTCTCGAACTCCTGAGCTCAAACAATCCGCCCGCCTCGGTCTCCCAGAGTGTTAGGATTACAGGCGTGAGCCACCGCGCCCGGCCAAGATAGTGAACTTTATGTGACATGTTTTCTACTACAACGTGAGAGAGAGGGAGAGACTCACTCGAATGCCTGCCTGGCTCTGACCCTTTTGATTTTGTAAGTTTGGAAAGTCACTTAACTGACCTTTCAGCGTCAGTTTCCTCTTCTCATTTGCATTTTAGAAGTACTATGAAGTTTAAATGAGATAATGTGTGAACATTGTTCACAAAGGATTATATTCACGTGTCCCTAGAGCAGGGAGGACTCTTGCTGAGAGACTGGCCTTATTAGACAGAGCTGGCCATATGCAAAATCGTCAATTTACTTTCCCATCTTTGAGTTTATGTTTTATGAATGTCAAATGACTGAATTGTTCTCATTTTGAAACCTGTGGTTTGCGGATTGAGGGTGTATTTGACAAACCTCTGTAGAAGCTGTGAGCATTTGGATTTTAGTTAGGCTTTTTTTCGGTTGGAAGGAACAGAAGAAGCTCATTTGAGTGAACTCATCAAAGAGGGTGGACATTATCATGAAAACATAAGTGGTACAACAAAGGAGACACGTAACTTCTAGAACAGCACTCATGAAAAGGTGGATTTGGAGTCAAAGCCATCGTTGTTGGATTTTCCCTCGTGTTGCCCATAAATGTGGCTAACCTATATAGTCCACTTTCTATTTTTTTCTGTCCTGCAACAACAGACAAATTCTTTATGTATTTCTTAGTTCAGGTTGATAAGTCCATTGCTTTAAAGCCAGGCCAGAGGGTCATGGGGTCGGGTATCAAGTGGCTGCTCTTGCTCAGATGGCCTTGATCTGGTGGCAGGGTGGGGAGAAGGATGTCAAGGCCAAGGAGCAAACACGTGGCTACTCCAAAGACAGAGGCTGTGGGCAGAGCAGTGTCCCTTACAGAGGGTTATCGTGTGCCTTAGAGAATCAGTGGTTAATGACAGGGTCTTTGGGAGGATCCAACAGATAGATAATAGCTTTCTTCCTTTCCTGGATTCTGAGCAAAATTGAGAAATAAAACAAAAGAGGCAGACAAGAGACAAAATATTACCTTTAATTCTGATAAAGGCTGAACTGGAAGATACGGCTTTGTCTTAGAGCATCGGGGATCTGCTGGCTGAACCCCAGAATTATGTAGATTTCCCGGTTCAATCACAGGGCTTACCGCACCAAGCAGAGCACCCCATGTAGAGTGGCTTACTAGAGAAGACTTATGAGACAGAGAAGCAGAGAAGGATCCTTGATGCCTTTAGACAACTTGTTTCCAAGAGAAAAAAGGGGGGTGTGAGGCTGTACATGCCAAGTTGATTCTTTTGCAATTTGCTGATCAGCCAGTCCACCTCCCGTGGAGCAGAGCAGGCAAAGGGACAGAGAGAGGCTGAGAGCGCTGTAGTCACTGAGCTCCCTTCACATGGAAGGAAACATCAGGAGAAGAGAAGAGATTATTTCCCCCCAACAATTGGCATCTCTGTCACCATAAGAACAATGCTTGGCTTAGAATGAAAGATAAATGCAGTGAAATGTTTTCATACTTAATAAACACATCGACAGTTTAAAAGTCCTAACAAGGTAAGAAAGCATCAATTTGAAAAGAGAAAGTTTATTGTGCTGGTTATTGGTGGGCATTACCTGATTGATAAATGCCTATAAATAGAAATATTCTGTATACAGTGCTGGAGATCATCAAACCAAAAAAAAAAAAAAAAAGGAAAAATAGAAACAAATCATATGAATAAATACCATAGATAGAATCCTGGAATGGGCCAGACGTAAAATTTTATGGCGATTTTACTCAAAAATTGGCAAGTGTCTAAAAGAGCTGTTGCAGGCATATTTTGAAAAGCAGAGACTCCTCTCTACCTAGGTGAATATATTTGTTCTTCCTTCCAGTTTGTTAAATTTAACCATGCTAAGACCTGCACCTGCAACAATATCGATTGCATATCTGGTATTTATTAACACAACTATGAGTATCAGATAATTGATACCCAACTCTTCTAGCTTTCCTGGTACAGAGTGTGTACAAGGGATGTGAGCATGGGGGACCCGGACCTGTACCTCTTGTATTCAAATCCTGCCTCTTAGTCACAGGTCATATGACCTTGGCATGTTCCTTAATCTCTGCATCTCAGGTTTCCCATCTGCGCAATCGGAATAATAACAGAACCTGCCACTTAGCATTGCCGTGAGGACTGAGAGAATTAGTGCATATGAAGCACTTAGCAGTGTGCCTGTCACCTGGTATTTCCCAGGAAGTGTTAGCACGTAAGATGTCGTGAAGAAAGCAGCCTTGGTGAAGCAACATTGCAACAGGAAAATGGGCAATGCCTACAATGCTTTCTATGGGAACACACATGCCCAGAAAACACTCAGCTTGATTGAGTTTCGCATATGGAGATAATAGTATTGGGTAACAAAGTCCGTTATGCTACTGGCTGCGTAACCACTGAATCAAAGGTCTTTAGTATAACACCCTAACACAGCAAAAGATGATGTTTTTCCCTAAAAACGTGCCTCCTTTACTTCTGCTGCTTACGCTTTAGGTTACACTTTCCTGAATGCCTGTTTTCTTCTTTTCCTTATTTTATTGATTAACCGATGATAGAAGTCAAAGTTAAAATGTTACCTAAAATTCTGTATTTCTTCTTAATTAAAACGTAGGCGACAAATGAAGCAGAGTGTCATGATCTGATGTGGCAAGTCCTCCCAGGTGGAAGGGATGAGGGGGAGAAGAAAGCAGCCCAACAATGCAGCCAGTGTGATCTCATTTCTAGAAGAAAGACAGAGAGGGAGGCAGAGGGAGAGAGAGAGAGAGGGGGGAAGCAAAGCGCAAAGCCAGACAAGGAATCAGTTCATGCCTAGGTACAGACAAAAGGGCAGCAGTTCTGGAAGATTCGCCCCCAAACCATGATCAGAGAGTGAGGCTAAGACTGCTGGGGGGGGGATGGGGGCAGGGGAAGAAACAGCCTAAGGGCAACTGCGGGACACTTTTCATTTCCACCTAGATATTTTTGTTTGAATTTTTAACAACAGGAAATATGCATTTATGACTTGTATAATTTTAGAAACCGATTGGGAGAAATGGAATGAAGGGGACACGCCCCGGCTGAATTGGACTTCGCTTTCTTTTGGTTCAATCGCCCCATCAACTGTGTTTGTCCTCCTCGCTGCGGGTCTCCCTGTTGTCGTCGTTGTAAGGAAAGTTCCTAAAAGGCTCAGCTCGGCCCTGAACCCTGCCTTCTCTCCCCCCCACGCCCCGCGGGTCCCCTCGGTGGCCTCGCGCGCGCGCGCTGCAGGCGACACTGCGGGCCTCCATCCGCGCCCGGGACTGCGTGGCCGCGGCCGCCGTGGTGTTCCTGCTGGACCGGTGTCTCTACGGGCTCGACGTCTCCGCCGCGCTGCTGCAGGTCGCCAAGGGGCTGCACAAGCTGCAGCCGGCGACGCCCATCGCCCCGCAGGTGGTCATCCGCCAGGCCCGCGTCGCCGCCAACTCAGGTAGGGCCCCCCACCCCGCCGGTCGCCTGGTCCCCCCTGAGCTGCGCGACCCCCGCGGGCACCGCGCCCC
>CM052456.1:3537823-3548831 GCA_028533085.1 Varecia variegata
CCCGGTGCCACCTCCCCGCGCCCGGTGCCACCTCCCCGCGCCACCTCCCCCCCCACGCCCTGTCCCCGCCGCTGCTCGCACAAAGACCCCGGGCATAAAGGGGTTCAGAGCCAAAAGCAGTGGAGAAAATTGTGAAAGGGTGTGGAAAATACTAATTGGAGCTTTTGTCTCCTAACAAACCTGTCCTGCTGCTTTCAAACAGGGGTATCTGAATCGCTCTCCCTCTGACCAAGGGCCTTTAAAAAGCAGATTAGAACTCGACTCCTTTCTCTTAGGGCCCCTGTCTCCTCTCTGTAGGGCCACTTGACTAAGCCCACAATAGAGCTGACAAACCCACTGAAGTCATTTGAGAGTTTTTTTCTTTTTTTTTTTCCATCATTCAGAACACCGGTACAGTAAGTACCTGATTACGTGCTAAAGTATCTTTCTTTCTTCCTCCCCTCGCTCTGAATGCAATGAAAACGAGGCTGACATGTCCTCCAGACGTGATGCGGAGGGGGTCAGAGGGGACAGGGGGCCTGCGACGCGCGGCCCTGAAGTCCCCTTCCATAGAATTCTCGCATTATGTAAATTGCCAATAAGCATTAGATTGAGGAGTGTGCAGCCTGCTCTTCTCATTTCCAAGAAGCGAAAGACCGAAAGGGTGTAAAGAGAAAGCAAGCTGCCCCCCTCCCAGAAACAGGACTGGCTTGTTTTTTTGGTTGATTTTAGCTATTGCTATTATTTTAATAACTCTGATTTTTTTTTTCTTTTTTTGAGACAGAGTCTCACTCTGTTGCCCCGGCTAGAGTGCCGTGGCATCAGCCTAGCTCACAGCAACCTCAAACTCCTGGGCTCAAGCGATCCTCCTGCCTCAGCCTCCCGAGTAGCTGGGACTACAGGCATGCGCCACCATGCCTGGCTCATTTTTTTTCTATATATATTTTTAATTGTCCAGATAATTTCTTTCTATTTTTAGTAGAGACGGGGTCTCGCTCTTGCTCAGGCTGGTCTTGAACTCCTGACCTCGAGCGATCCTCCCGCCTCGGCCTCCCAGAGTGCTAGGATTACAGGCGTAAGCCACCGCTCCTGGCTGATTTTAAATTTTAAAATAGAATGTTTTCAAGAATGGTTATGGTCACTGTTACAGTATATCCAACTTAGAGCATAAACAACTTGTAATAAAGTACTCGTTCAGAACTAACGTGTGACATTTAGTCTCTTCTTTTCAGGGAAACTTTTGAAAGCAGAGTATATTCTGAGCAGTCTAATAAGCAACAATGGAGCAACAGGTAGGTCCTTTCATAACTCACAATGAGCTTTACCCTCATTCCCTTCCAGAGTTCTAATTTAGTGACAGCTTAATGACCTCATACTTACTCTGCATTGAATATTCCGTGGCTCTGCCACTCATGAATGGAGTGACTTTAATCAAGCAGCTTACTTCTCTGTGTCTCTGTTTTCTCTAATTTGAGAAACAAAACAAAAGCAAGGTGTCTAATATTTGCCTTTCTTGTTAAAGAGTGTAGTCTCTAATGGACAGTAGCTGTCAAGGTGGGTAACTCTGTGGGCTCAGTAGCAGCCCTTAGAAAAACTGTGCTTGGAAAGGAATGAGACGATGTTGAAGATGAAGAGTCCACATCAATTGTCCATGTCAACTTACGAGGAAAAAATCTTGCTCGTTTCCTAATCGAAGAGGACCAATGATTGATTAACTGCACATAAAATAGCCAACACCATGGACATCTCAGTTGGTTCAGCTTACATGATTCTCACTGAAAAATTAAACTTGAGCAAACTTTCCACTCTGGGTGCCAAAACCACTGAACCCAGATCAGCTGCAGACACGGGCAGAGCTTTCCATGGAAGTTTTAAACAAGTCGGATCAAGATTTTGAGGCATTTCCTTGCAGAATTGTAGCAGGAAATGAAATATGGCTTTACCAGGACGATCGTGAAGACAAAACACAGTGGAAGCAGCAAGAAGTGGACGTGTCCAGTCACAGCGGACGTGGATGGCTGCACCTTATAGTCCTGATTTGGCTCCTTATGGCTTCTTTTTGTTTCCTAATCTTAAAAAATTCTTTAAAGGGCACCCATTTTTTCAGTTAATAATGTAAAAAGGGCTGCATTGACATGGCTAATTTCCGAGGATCCTCAGTTCTTTAGGGATGCAATGAATGGGCGGTGTATCACTTACAAAAGTGTCTTGAACTTGATAGAGCTTATGCCAAGAAACAAAGTTTATATGTTTCATTTTTATCTTTTAATTCCATTTTTCCATGAACTTTTTGAAGTCTTCTTCATAGAAAACCTGAACAGACTGATAATGAATAATGAGATTGAATCAGGCGGGGCACGGTGGCTCACGCCTGTAATCCTAGCACTCTGGGAGGCCGAGGCGGGAGGATCGTTTGATCTCAGGAGTTTGAGACCAGCCTGAGCAAGAGCGAGACCCCGTCTCTACTAAAAATAGAAATAAATTAGCTGGACAACTAAAAATATATAGAAAAAATTAGCTGGGCATGGTGGTGCATGCCTGTAGTCCCAGCTACTCGGGAGGCTGAGGCAGGAGGATCGCTTGAGCCCAGGAGTCTGAGGTTGCTGTGAGCGAGGCTGACGACAGGGCACTCACTCTAGCCCGGGCAACAGAGTGAGACTCTGTCTAAAATAAATAAATAAAATAAAATAAAATCTGGGGAGGGCTTTGAGGGAATAGCGTTGAAGCTGAGACCCAGGCAGGGGGAGCAGTATGTGCAGATGTCGTGAAGCAAGAGACCACTACTATTATAAGGAACACAATGGTGCCAGCGTGGACTGACCACAGCTGGCAATGGGGAGAGTTGGAGACCAGATGGGAGTCAGTTCCCGCAGAGCTGGACTTGGACTTGGACCTCATTCTAAATCAAGAGATGAGATTGTCTCACAAATCGATATCATGTGTGTTCATGGACGCTTTTACATAGTTTTACTGTACCCGGCTATTTTTCATACTTTAAGGTCATTGTTCCTCTCTTTTTTTTTTAGGTAGCTGGCTTTATAGAAACGAAAGTGACAAGGTCCTGGTGCAGTCAGTCTGCATACAGATCAGAGGACAGATTCTGCAAAAGCTAGGTACTGTCATCTAACGTTTGCTCCTCTCGGGGCTCATTCACAAAGTCTGGCTACAAGATTTTACTATGGAATTTTCGGATGGTGTCTGGCTAAAATTGTTGATCCCCAATTGCCTTGGTGCCTTCATCAAAAAGAGAATGACATTTAAGATTCTAGCAGTGTTATGAATATTCATAAAACAGTATGTTTTTTCTATTGAGTTTTGTTGGAGAAATTCACAGTTGTATACTGTAGCCATGAACCGTAGGGTTCTAGATATTATTTCTAGCATCTGAGCCAGTTCAGCAGGACTCCATGTGACACAGTGACATCTTATTCTAAACCCACCACGACACATGACTCATTCGTTCCTTGGGGTAGTCATGAATTTTTCAAGTTCATAGAACCTTCATAATACTTTAAAGTACAAACTAAAGGGTTTGAAAAATTTTAACAGAGGGTGGCAATTATTATTCTTATAAATAATGGAAATAACTATTTATGTATAACATACATTAATATATATTACACATAAAAATATGATAATTCTTACTGTTTTCCAATGAAACAGAAAAGCTGTCTGTATTAAAACAATTGGGAAGACAGATTGCTGGGAGTCAATCTAATCTAGCCCTGAGTTTTTCCAACAGAATCCAGTGAATCTTCTTTCTGTATTAGTTTTCAAAGGTATTTTCTAACACAACGGTGCAGATACTAGCTGTTCTCCTCTGTCTCTCTCTCCCCCTTTTATTCCAGGGATGTGGTATGAAGCAGCAGAGTTAATATGGGCTTCCATCGTGGGATATTTGACACTTCCGCAGCCAGATAAAAAGGTTGTTTGTCTAATGCTTCTTTTTCTCCTTTCCTATATTTGTCTTTGGATGATTATGTCCCTATGACACAATCAGTTTATCATTTATCTATTTCATCTACCCTACTTTTATTTATTCCACATAAGCATAGGACCAGGGACATTTAGTGACTTCCTTCTGTGTCTTGCTTCATCCTTGGCATATTTATAGTGTTTCTGTAATCATGTGTAATTATCCATGTGTATATTTCTATCTATTGGTCCATTCATCTACTTATTTTATTATATATTAATATTTAGCCTATACCTGATTTCGGAGCAAAGTCAAGGTGGCCAAGTTGCTTTTATGTAAAATCATTTTTCTTGAGTTGAGTGGGCAAGGACTTCAACGAATTATTTATGTAGCATCTTTATTCAATAGCTGTGTTTACATTAGGTCCATGTACCCTAGGATGCGATGATCTTTCAAGCCCTGTGGCATTCAGTTTAAAAGTACCCCGAAATCAGGGTATTGATCATTACATAATGTATATGTGTATCAAAACATCACATTGTATGTCATAAATATGGACAATTATTGTGTGTCAACTTTTTTAAAAGTATCTCCAGTGTCATAGTAATAAAAATAATAATAGGCAAATAGCTCATACGGAGGGATAATCCATGCCTTTAGGCCATGAGACAAGAGCAGTAATCAACCATGAATTCTCGACCTGTGACTTGTTTGTGTTTTCCTTGTAGGGCATTTCCACGTCGCTAGGTATACTGGCAGACATCTTTGTTTCCATGAGCAAGAAAGATTACGGGAAGTTTAAAGACAATCCACACATTAGCTTGGTAATTATCATTTGTCAAAAACGTGGTGCTGAGTGACATCACCCAGAAAACTGTCAACGTTATTCTTGGTGGTCAATCTCTTTCTCAGGAGATTGGACCTCGGGGAGCACAGCGTGTCCCCTCCTAGATTAATGGGAATGATCCTGGGGACGGTCTCCATGGCATCCTCTCTGGCTTCATTATCCCAGCAGCCAGCACAGTGCCAAACACACAGGGGTCCTTGAAAGTTACTGGCGAATGAATGAATGAATCAATATCACCAATGGGATTTTGAGCTCCACTTAGTTCCTTTCAAATCATCACAAAATTCAGTTCCTAAACGTGGGCAATGATTTTAAAACTTTAATCACCATCTCTTCAAATCAAAGCATCAGGCTCTTTTTCTTGATAATAATGGTTACTAATATTTATTTATTTTATTTTATTTTTTTGAGACAGAGTCTCACTCTGTTGCCTGGGCTAGAGTGCCGTGGCATCAGCCTAGCTCACAGCAACCTCAGACTCCTGGGCTCAAGCAATCCTGCCTCAGCCTCCCGAGTAGCTGGGACTACAGGCATGCACCACCATGCCCGGATAATTTTTTCTATATAGATTTTTAGTTGTCTATATAATTTCTTTCTATTTTTAGTACAGACAGGGTCTCGCTCTTGCTCAGGCTGGCCTCGAACTCTTGAGCTCAAACGATCCACCTGCCTCGGCCTCCCAGAGTGCTAGGATTACAGGCATGAGCCACCGAACCCGGCTGGTTACTAATATTTATATATGACTTTACAACTCAAAAAAGTGTTTGCATCCACATAAAACTCTATGAAATAGGTAGAACAAAATGTATCATTTCCATTCTAGAGAAAAATAAAATGTAGTGCAGAGAAACTAAGTAATTTCTGCAGCTTACACCACCAGTAAGAGAGACGTCTAGGACTAGAGCCCAGGTCTCCGATGGCCCAGAGAAGTGGCAAAGATGTTCAACTGCTCTCCGCACTGCACTGAAATTGAGGTGTTCATTATTATTATCTATATTGCCATTTTTATCAAATATCCCAAGTGGCAACAGTATCCATGTTCCATACTAATGAGTGTAGCAAAAGAACATGTACAGCTTGCTGCTAGTAATCTGAATCTAAGATGAAGGTCATGTCCCTTGTTCATCGAAGTTGTCACTGTTTAATATTGCAAACTTCTTTGCCGCCCCGGACCTCCCTATCTCCTTCTCCACTTAATTTCTCTCCAGAACACTTATCATCATCTCAAATACTATACATTTCACTTATTTTGCATATTGACTGATCCATCCCTCCCCTCAACAGATAGTAAAGCTCATTTCAGGCTCACTGTCTGTTACCCCCCTGTGTCTAGAACACACCTGGCACGTGGAGGTACTCAATACATATTTCTAGAATGAGTTAGTGAATCCTAATTGCTGTGAAATCGTAAATCGAAGGACTCTTTGCCAAGAGCAATGTAGAAATTATCAATCTGGCTGCAAAATGTGCAGAAATCCTATGAACAAGGAATTTCCACCATCCTCCAAAGAAGCTCGTGTGAATTATTCTGCACAGGGAGGCATTATAAAGATTTTGCTCATATTAGGCCGTCTCTGGGGTGTGGGTGGAGGATGGAGGGTGTATGAGCTGGGGGAAAGGACAGTCAACACCTGGGGTTTTTAGACCTATTTACTCTTTCTTGACACTGTGCTGAATGGATTGGGATGAGGAGTAAGGGGTCCCCTGGAATCTTAGAAGAAAAGCAAAGGAATGTCATAGCCTGGTTTTTGCTACTAGATATTAATTATCACCCTCCCACTTTGCCTTCTGTTTGCTCACAGAGCTTGCTGAAGGAGTTTGACCACCAGTTGCTGTCGGCAGCGGAAGCCTGCAAGCTGGCAGCTGCCTTCAGCACCTACACACCCCTCTTCGTGCTCACAGCTGTGGTAAACAGTCAGCCCCTGCTAGCACCTCTCCCCAGAGTGCTCTGATGTGACCAGGGGGAGGAGGTCTAACCCTAAAGTAGGATCTGTGCCTGCTTGTTGGCAAAGGGGATGAGACTCCACCCGTGGAAAAGTTTTATCAGCCAGAATGGCGACATCCTGGTGGGAGCTAAGTTAATCCAGCCCGAGGACAGAATGTTGACTATTCTAGAGCAATGGTTCCCCAGCCTGGTGCACAGCAGAATCACCCAAGGAGTCTTTCCAAATGCCCATTTCTGTGTACTACTCTAGACCCACCAAATGCAAATCTCTGGGACTGGTACTCAGAAATCGTTAATTTTGGAATATTGCCCAGTTGATGCAAATGCACAGGTGGATTTGGAAACCACTACTCTATTGTTCTGACTATTAAATGGATGATGTGTTCATATATAGCAACCTTACTTGCATAGAGAAACTGATTGTGTCCATTCCCAGGTATAGACTCTGCTAAAACTAACAGCAACAATCACAGATCTTTAATCAGAAAGTGTCAGGGCTACAGTAGGATGGTAATCGAAGATAATTTCTTCTCCCTTCCTGCCAACCAATCACTTACATCCTAGCCCCTCCTTCTGATTCACCAAAAAGACCTCAGGTCCTTAACTCAGCGTTTGCTTGTGTGTTTTCCTTAAAATATCGGTGGCATGTGTCCCCTCCCCTACAATATTTCAAATGACTGTCCTCCAGGAATGAAAAGTTTGTCCTGATTCACTTCCAGTTTCCAATTCAATGTCTGAATTTGTGTTTGGTATTTTCCGCAGAATATCCGAGGCACGTGCTTGTTATCATATAGCAGTTCTAATGACTGTCCTCCAGCAATGAAAAATTTGTATCTGTCTGAAGCCAAAGAGGCCTTTGAAATTGGCCTCCTCACCAAGAGGAGAGATGAGCTTGTTACCGGAAAACAGGAGCTTCACAGTTTTGTCAAAGCTGCCTTTGGTCTCACCACAGTGCACAGAAGACTTCATGGGGACACGGGGACAGTCTGTGTGGCCGGTCAGCTCTGTAGGGAAGCTATGGAGAAGCTGTACACGTTCAGTACTTCCTCCAGAAGTCAGGACAGAGAAGCTTTGTCTCAAGAAATCATGTCTGTGATTGCCCAGGTGAAGGATCATTTACAAGTTCAAAGCTTCTCGAATTTAGATGACAGATCTTACGTTCCAGAGAGTTTCAAGTGCAGGTTGGACGAACCCATCTTGCATGGGCGAGTGGATTTCCAAACTATCCTTGAAACCTATTCACAGCACCACACTTCAGTGTGTGAGGTATTTGAAAGCACTTGTAGAGACAGCAAAAGTAAGCAGAAAGATACAAAAACAGGAGTCTGTATCACTGCTCTAAAAACAGAAACAAAAAGCATAGATACTGTGAGTACTACTCAAGACAGACCATGCTCTCAAAAAGGTATGGGAATCTCTTCCTCCCAAATGGCTAAAGATAGTCAGGAGACACTCAGAAGGGTACGAAGGAGAAACTGGACCCATTCTGATGCATTTCGAGTGTCCCTGGACCAAGATGTGGAGGCTGAGATGGAGCCACCAGCCCGCAGCAATGGTGAGGGAGCTGTCTTGAACAAGTCTCTGAGTGACAGCCAAAGCTCAAGTTCGTGGAGCAAGTTATCGGGGTTTAGTTCTTCCACAAGCTGGGAGGAAGTGAATTATCACGTTGATGATAGGTCACCAAGAAAAGAACCTAGCAAAGAAGAACACCTTGTGGACACACAGTGTTCCACTGCCTTGTCGGAGGACCTGGAGAAGGATAAGGAAGGCAGAGTTGTGCATTCGTTGTGTTCGGAGCTTCGTGGTCTCACTTTCCAGGAGGACAATTCAGAGCCTTCTCCAAGCCAACTGCACAGACACATGCCCTTGACAACCTTCCCTCCTCATGATACAACAAGCACATTCTTGGCATCTGCTGCAGGCCTGTTAGAAGGAGCTCCAGAAGGTAGCCAGGAAGTCAGAAATGTTGGACCCAGAACTACTTCTGCTCACGCCAGACTCTCATGTGGTTCTGCTTCTTGGTCTTCTGATTCTGGTGGGCTCCAGGAGATGGTCACAAATCCTTCAGTTCAAGAAGAAACCTTTGAAATAATTGATGAGTTTCCAGAAACCGACTGTGATGCCGAAGGCAGGCACAAAGAAGAGAGGGAAGAAGAAATCAATGAAAGAAGCACAGGCCTTACATGGAAAGGTAGCCCCTCCTGGGTTGACCCGGAAGGAGAAACAGCAGAAGGCACAGAAGATGCCCCCTTCGACTTTCGTATAGTCATGGACAATGCTCTGGGCCACAGTTCCATGATGGCGGCATGTAGCTCTTTCACTCCTCCTTGGCCTGTTCAAGATCCTGACTCAGGAAAGAGTGGTGGTTCCCTTACAGAGCAGAGCATTGACCCCAATGCGTCCACTGTGGATGAAAAGGGTATTGACCCCAATGCGTCCACTGTGGACGAGAAGAGTGTTGACCCCAATGCGTCCACTGCAGACGAGAAGGGCCAAGAACTTGACAGCACAGATGTTCACTCCCCGGGCGATTGTGGCTCTCATAGACTGTGTGCTCTGAGACAGCCACCTGGTCACAGTGCTGAGACCCCCAACTCCTTTGTGAGCAGTAACGTTCCCTTCCCCGTCCTCAACGAGGACTGCACTACCACCGAGGAAGGAAACGAACCTGGAAACGTGCTAAATTACAGTCAGAACTCCAGCTCATCCTCGGCGTGGTGGTTGAGGTCACCTGCATTTTCCAGTGGCTCTTCTGAGGGGGACAGCCCGTGGTCCTATCTGAATTCCAGTGGGAGTTCTTTTGTTTCCCTGCCGGGAAAGACAAGGCAGGAGATCCTTGAGGCTCGCACCTTGCAGCCTGATGACTTTGAAAAGCTCTTGGCAGGAGTGAGTCACGACTGGCTGTGTCAGAGGCTGGAGAATACAGGAGTTTTTAAGCCCAGCCAACTCCACCGAGCGCACAGTAAGTACAACCTTTCCCGTCAGTACCGCCCCAAGAAGCATCTGTGTTTCAAAGAGCTTGTCCTGTAGACCACTTAAAGCTCCTGGAAGACACAAGGCCTGGTGTGCTTTGTGAGCTCACAGAGAAATGTATACTCCGGGGGCCTCCCTCACTCTGTGTGTGGAGAACCTTCATGGTTGCAAATAACAGAGGTTCCTTCACGTACTTAGAGGTTTGCTCTAAAGATCCATGAGCCCGTGAGAGAGACAGGATGGTGGAGGACATGGGCACAGCCATTGTTCAGGGTCTAAAGCAGCTCCTGACAGGTGCTAACCCTAACCCTAACCCTAACCCTGTCTTCTCCATCGGTCGTCATGACCAGCCAGCTGGTTTCGAGAGTCTGGACACCATATTACCCACTCCACATCTATCATCTCCTTGGATTCTCTTTCCCAACCAGCTGATTTCTCTCTATTTTTTCCCCTATTCATGGTCTAAGAGGATGAAGTTTGATCTAGTTAAATATCATCTTCAAGTAGGCAGAGATTTTCACACCTGTCCACCTGAGTGGTTTCTGGCCAGCCAGGGTATCAGTCAGGTGACCTCTTGCCTTAGTCCATTCATGCTGCTGTCACAAAATACCCAACTCAGTAGCACGTGAACAACAGAAATTCCTTTCTTCTCCTTCCTCCTTTCTTCTTCTCTCAATTCACCGCCCTTCCTGAGTGCATGCAAGCAGTTCACCTTCCATCCTCCTCCCAGTATCTCCAATTGTGTCACCCAACCCTGGTCACCATCTTTCCCAGCCCACAGTCATCCCTTCCCAGTGCTGTGGGTTTTTGTCTGACTTTAAGTATTTCCTCTCCTGCATCTCCTCTCTGTTTGTCCATTATCACCACCTAGACACAGGAGGTCTTTGTCTACTTCATCTTAACTTTAACCAAAATGTTGCATTCCTTCCTTGGAGTTCATGGTGGTCTTTCCTCTCAAAGAGACGCTGTCTTGCTTAGCACTGTTCTTCCCTTCTTTAAGGTGGAGACTGCCTTACTTTTTCCTCTTATCTTTTCCTTTTTTAGTTGAGTTTGCCTCTGTGTACATTAACTACGTTTTCTCAAGTAATTTCGGAACTTTCCCAACTTAAAATAATTGAGATAAAATTAAGACATAATTCGATGACAATCTAGGATCCCTGGAGCTGCCGGGAGTCTATCAAGTAAAATTATTTAGTTTATTTCTATCTGTGTGATCTGGCAGAGGTTGTAGCCTCTGTTATTTCAGATCCCCAGATAATAATATTTAATAAGAAATTGCAAGTTTATATGACTTGTCCCAAGGTGGTCTCTGGGAGTTTCTGGTTTAAAAATTCCTTTGTTCTCTACT
>CM052456.1:3549331-3574535 GCA_028533085.1 Varecia variegata
CAAATTTCCATTAGGCATCATTTTCATTCTACCTGAGGAACTTCCTTTAATATTTTTTGTAGTACCAGTCTGCTGTCGATGAATTCTCTCAGCTTTTACATGCTTGTATTAGTCCTTATTTGAACTTCATTTCTAAAAGATTTTTTGCTGGGTATAGAATCTAGGTAGAGTTAAAAAAAATACGTCATTCCATATGAAGTATGTCACTCATTACCTTCTGGATTCACTGTTTCTGACGAGAAGTCTGCTGTCTGTCTTTGCTTCTCTGAGCTTTGAGGATTTTTTTTTTTTTCCTGTCATTACTTTTAAGACTTTATCTTTTATCACTCATTTTCTGAAATTTGCTTATTATGTGCCTTGGTATAGTTTTCTTTGCATTTTTTATGTTTTTAGATTTGTTGAGCTGCTGGGATCTGTGATTTTATCATTTTCATCAAATTTGAAAAATTTAAGGTCACTAGTTTTATATTTTTTCCATCCCTCCACCTTTTATGTGGACTCCAAATTGTACATATGCTAGGCTTTCTAATATTGTCACATAATAGCTCACTATCACTGTTGTTTTTCTCTGTGTGTATTAGTTTGGAAAATGTCTTCAAGTTCACTAATTTTTTCTTCAGTAGTGTCTCATCTGCTCTTAATCTTTCCTAGGTTTCCACCCCCACCCCGATATTGTATTTTCTACCACTTGAAATTTAATTTTGAATTTTTTATATTTCTTTTCTTCTTATTCACGCTTTCCTCTACTATCTTGAATTTTTATAATAACTGTTTTAATGCCCTTGTATACCAATTCTACCATCAAATGTCATTTCTAGGTCTGTTCCTTTTGATTGATTTTTCTCTTCTTTGTGAGTCCTATTTTTCTTCTTCTTTGAATTCCTGGTAATTTTTTATTAGGTGCCAAGTGCCGTGTACTTGATGTTGTTTTGTTGCTGAATTTTTTTGGTATTTTTTTAAATGTTTGAGGGCTTTCTACTGGGATGCAGTTAAGTTCCTTGGAATTTGTTTTTTATGCTTTCAAACCTTGGTTATAAGTTTTGTTAGGTCAGGTCCAAAACAGCTTTTAGTCTAGGGTTAATTTGCCCATGATCTTTAACTGCACTCAACATCCTATTTTTAGGGTGTTTTCTTGCTTTGGCATATGTGAAACCAACTGTTCCCAGCCCTGTGTACGGGCTGGGGGTGGGGGTGTGGTTTTGTCCACTCATTTCTTGTGATATTTTCCCCCTGCTTTGGTATTTTCCCCGTGTGCATGTGCAGACTAGTGGTCAGCTAAAAGTTCAGGAGAAGCCCCCTGCAGATATCCAGAGCTCATTTTTCCCTGTGAAGCTCCCACCCCCTCCAGCAATCTGCCCTACAAGTCCTAGCTGCCTTGGTTTCCCCAAACTCAAATTTCTGTCTCTGCATTTTACCTAGACAGCCAGGCTCTGTTCCTGTCCCTCTCCTCTCTGCTGTGTCCTCTCCAAGTAGTGAGCTAGGACTTTCACAGGGCATCTTCCATTTCTGTCTCCTCTCGTAGCGATTGCCGTACTGCGCTACCTATGGTCCAAAGGCTGAAAAACAATGTCTTACATATTTTACACCACTTTCTATTTGCTCATGGACAAAAGGTACATTTGGTCCCTCTTACTTATCACAGCTAGAAGCAGAATATTCATGTAGTGGCTTTTAAAGTCTTCTCTCTGGGAGTGACAAATGTCACTTTCACTCATAATTTATGATCAAAGTAAGCTACACGGCCAAAATAATTCCAAAGGGAAGGGAAGGTAAACCCTACTCTATGCCTAAAAGGAGAGGAAAAACAGGTACTTGTGAACTGTACAAATGACTTCTACTTTGCCTCAGACCATATAGCGTAAGTTTTACTTTAGAAAAAAACACCTTCTAGCATAACCCCATGAAATTTAGCCACATGCACCATGAGGTTATTATTGCAATATTTCTCTTTGAAATCACACTTCCATTTGGCATAGTGATTACAGCTAATTCAGGCTTGGGTGCAAATCCCCGTCTGCTGGTACCTGTCTGTGTGACCTCAGACAAGTTACTTAACCTTCCTTAGCTTCAGTTTCTTCCCATGGGAAATGGAAATAAGAATGATAATACTTCTTCATAAGGTATTTCCAAGGATTAAATAAGTAATGCTGGCAAAACTCTTAGTCCAATGCAAGGTAAGTGCTCAATAAATAGCATGTCGTTATTGCTGTTACTGTGCCATTATGGTTACTGACTATGGATGGAAAATACCAGGGAGATGGTGTAACAGCCACACCTGTACAGGTAGTAGGATCTCATCTGTGTCCTCTACACTTGACAAGACTTCCATTTGGGTCAAGGTGATTAGAATATAGTAAGACTCTAAGAGATCACATTTTCCTATTAGAAAAAGCTCTTTACTTATCTCTGAATGTCAAGTCCAAGTCAAATATGCCAATAGGTCCACCTGTGCCTAATCCCTGCAGTTCAAGTTCTCATGTTATATATTTCTTCACATGTGGGAAAGGAAGGAGGAGGATAATTCACTATTCTTTCAGGCACTTGGATACCCACTCACTAGTGGCATAAGCAGGCAAGGCCCCTGCAGCCCAGACTTGACAAACAAATTGACAGAAAAAAAAATGAATGCCAGGTTTTGAGAAATATGCAATTTAACACAAAGTTCATCTGCAAAATTTTTCAGCTGGAAATCTCCACACATCACCAACTCCCCACCGATAACACCACCTGTCTGTGTGACCTTGAACAAGGTATTTAACCTACCGGGGCTTCAGTTTCTTCCCAGGGAAAATGGAAATAAGAATAACAATACCTACTCATAAGGTTTTGCTAAGAAATAAATACGTAATGGTGGTAAAGCTTTTCAGGCAGAGAACCGTTAGTGATTTTATCTCCCGTACTTTACCAAGTGCACGGCCATTACCTGCAAGAAGAGGTGAGGATCTGGTGGGACTTCTATTGCTCTTGGAAAAACTCAAGAAGCCCCCGTAACTGGCAAAGTGCTTTTTTTAGTCTCCAGTGTGACACAGCCAGGCTCAGTAGCAGAAGCTGACGCTTGTTGGCATTGAAACTCCCTAGCCATTCTAGGAATGGGAGATCCTGGTGACAGTTACAAGCAGCTACGAGCTGATGATTTGTTAAACAGAATGAGAGAGGAGGGAAGGGGGCACCAGTGGGAGGGCCTGGCTCCTCTGGCCCAGACAATGCCTGGACAGAATTCATTTTGCAGTCCCTCGTGACACAGCCGAGGCCTGTGGGGAAGCTCACGGTGAAGTAGTGGCCTTTTCCAGGCAAACTTTCAAAGACCAGCACACAGTGTGCAGCCTCTTGGACACAGGGCCTTCCTCTCACCTACCTGATAGTGCTGGCTCCTCTGTTGCTAGCTTGCATTTTTCTAGTTTGATGTTTGTAAACAGAATCAGGGTAACTACATAGTACATGGTGAATAAACAAACCCTCATGGGCATTTCTCACCGATCTTGATTCTTGGCAACTCAGAATACCCTGCCGGACCAAATAAGCCCATCTGAGAGACATTTTAGTCTCATTCTTAACTCACATTACCGCTGGAAAAACCACAAATGGATTTTTAGAATTTCCCCCAAAGAACGTCACCAAGTGTAGGCTGCTACATTACATAAATGTGATGTTAGATACATGTGTCCCTAAAAATCTTGAAGGAAAATTAATATGTAAGCCGTATTTAAAATTTTACAATAGTAGCAATAACTAGTTGGAAAAACTTAGCTTTTATTAAAGCGAATACGAATTTACAAAATATACTCTATAAACAGAAAAAAAACTTAGTAAAAATATTTTTAGTAGTTTTAAATTTGTATTTTTTTATTTTTCTTTATTTATTTTTTTTGAGACAGAGTCTGGCTTTGTTGCCCAGGCTAGAGTGAGTGCCGTGGCGTCAGCCTAGCTCACAGCAACCTCAAACTCCTGGGCTCAAGCGATCCTCCTGCCTCAGCCTCCTGAGTCGCTGGGACTACAGGCGTGTACCGCCATGCCTGGCTAATTTTTTCTATATTTTTAGTTGGCCAGATAATTTCCATCTATTTTTTAGTAGAGACGGGGTCTCGCTCTCGCTCAGGCTGGTCTCGAACTCCTGACCTTGAGCGATCCTCCCGCCTCGGCCTCCCAGAGTGCTGGGATTACAGACGTGAGCTACCGCGCCTGGCCTAAATTTTTATATTTTATTGAAAGAATTGAGCAACTGAAAAGCCATAAAATAGTACTAAATGACAAGATTGTGTGTTGTCAACTGTTGTCCTTCTTGCAGTGGACATTATTTGGTGGCATGCCTTGAATGTATTCCTCCCCACCCTAACCCAGGCCAACAGTATCCACCGGTTCCTTTGTGGTAGCCCCTCCTCCGTCCTCAGCCAAGTGTTTTGGGTTGGGCTAGGCCAGCATCTTAGAGTGGCTTCCTCGGGTACAGATGCAGAGAGGATGAGTTGCATGCCCAGGCTTACTGGCGAGCGCCCTCGGGAAACCCAAGGGAGACCCGCAGGTGGAGGACCACGCTGCCGCGTTAGCCACGTGGCTGCAATTGAGGTCTAAGCTGATTCTCCGGGGAACCATGAACCTGGCATGAGCCTTCAGAGCTGACTCAAAAGGAGGCAAGGAAGCTAGGCCTTTGTGTCCCCGGTCTCATCCTCTACCTCACAGTATTATTGCAAGTACGTTTTTCTCACCCTTGGAAGATTCTAGGTGCAGCTTGAAAAGATGAACTATTATACAGAGAGGAAAAAGTCTGGGGGAAAAGTCAACACTGGAGCCAACTACTTTCTCCTTTTTTTTTTTTTTTCTATATATTTTTTTCTATATATATTTTTAGTTGGCCAGATAATTTCTTTCTATTTTTAGTAGAGACGGGGTCTCGCTCTTGCTCAGGCTGGTCTCGAACTCCTGAGCTCAAACAATCCGCCCGCCTTGGCCTCCCAGAGTGCTAGGATGACAGGCGTGAGCCACCGCGCCCGGCCTTACTTTCTCCTTATTAAGGGAAAAAAAAAGGGTCACTGAGATGTACCTCATATGAATATGTATATAAATTGGAATTTAGAACTGATTTCTCTTTATCTATAAAACATTCCTTCATTCATCAACATTAAGTCAAGTATTTATTAAACTCCTACTGTGTGGGGGGGCACGTTACAGAGGCTGGAGATAGGAGCACAGGACACACACACACACACACAAGTCCCCCTGCAGCTTACATTCTAATGAAGGGAGACAACGTAAACAAAATAAATTAGTAAAACAGTATGCCTTCTTGGCAATAAGGGCGAGAAAAATAAAGATGGTTGAGGCCGGGCGCGGTGACTCACGCCTGTAATCCTAGCACTCTGGGAGGCTGAGCCGGGTGGATCGCTCAAGGTCAGGAGTTCAAGACCAGCCTGAGCAAGAGTGAGACCCCATCTCTATTAAAAATAGAAAGAAATTAGCTGGCCAACTAAAAATATATAGAAAAAAAATTATCCGGGCATGGTGGTGCATGCCTGTAGTCCCAGCTACTTGGGAGGCTGAGGCAGGAGGATCCCTTAAGCCCAGGAGTTTGAGGTTGCTGTGAGCTAGGCTGACGCCACGGCACTCACTCTTCCCCGGGCAACAGAGTGAGACTGTCTCAAAAAAAAAAAAAAAGATGGTTGAGCGTCACCAAAATAACACACATCATAACTAAAATGACAACAAAAAATTGTATATGTATTCAGTATATTGTCTTTAACTGAATGAATATCTAAACATAAACTATAAGCTTATAAGGGACAAAAGATCATTTGTAGACTTGGATCTCTCAAAGTCTTTGTATCGTATGGGGCAAATCAAACCTTCGTGCAATACCTTTGCAACTTTCATGAAATTCACTGACAGAGTCGTATATTTCATCCGATCTTCTTTAAAAAAAAAAAGTATTATTCTGAGTTGATGCCTCCTAACAGCGAAGCAGAAATCCAAGCCACCATGCACGGTGCTGGTGCCTTCAGATGTCACTACGCGGCTCTACAACTCTCAGCTCCGAGGCCACTGTCCCCCGTCTTCATCACAGCAGACTGTCATGTTAATATGAGCTGATTTGTAAATAGCGTCTCCCTCACCTCATCTCCACCCCCCTTTGGCCAGACTCCTACTTTTCTGCTCAATGGCACAGATGCGGCTTTGAGCTGAGTGGGACCAGGCAGCTATTAGCAGCAAATCCAGGGAGGGAAATTAATGAAGGAGACAACTAATAAAAGACAGCTCAGGGCAGCCAGACTAACTTGCTCCGAGCAGTAATTAACTTTTTTTTTTTTTTTTTTTTTAGCTCATGAAGGTAAATATGCCATCGGCACTGGTCCAGTCTAACTCTTCTTTATTAAAAAAGAGAGCAGAGCTAGTCATGGGGGCTGGGGGGTGGCTGAGACTTAATCTGTTTTCCCCGCAAGAAGAACAATTTTAAATGACTGTGCAATGTGTTTATAGATCCATCATGCCCAAATCAAAAAACACCTTTAAATAGCAGGGAGAAAGGAGGCAGATGAAGGAATATGAGTCGCTGAACAAAAGAAACAGTCATCCCTGGCCTGTGAGCAGCTTAAAAGAGAGGACTCTTTTTTAAAGATTTGCTTTTCTTCCCCACACAAAGTGACTGACCTCTGTTCAGTGCAAGCGGTGTATGAAAAACAAAATTGAACTCAAGGCACAAGGCAAATCTTGGATGTCAGTGTTAAATATTCGCCCAGCTCCAGGGATGCTGCAGTAGCCTTCCTCAAGCTTCTGGTTTTCATTTTTAAAGACATAAGAAGCAACTCAGAATTTGGGTTCTCCGTGCATTTTTGAAAATTAACATGGACTCTTTGAAAAGGCAAATCTTTCTGCAAATATATTGAGATAAGTCTGTTACATTTTGCCTAGAAGTGTCTCTAAAAGTACAACTGTTGTGCTTCATAGAAACATTGAAAATTGGAGCTAGAAGAGACTTTGTAAATACCTAGTATAGGCCGGGCGCGGTGGCTCACGCCTGTAATCCTAGCACTCTGGGAGGCCGAGGCGGGAGGATCGCTCGAGGTCAGGAGTTCGAGACCAGCCTGAGCAAGAGCGAGACTCCGTCTCTACTAAAAATAGAAAGAAGGGATCTGGCCAACTAAAAATATATAGAAAAAATTAGCCGGGCATGGTGGCGCATGCCTGTAGTCCCAGCTACTCGGGAGGCTGAGGCAGGAGGATTGCTTGAGCCCAGGAGTTAGAGGTTGCTGTGAGCTAGGCTGATGCCACAGCACTCCAGCCCAGGCAACACAGCAAGACTCTGTCTCAAAAAAAAAAAAAGTACCTAGTATAACATAAATGTTTGGTCTAACCTTAGCCTTCCAGGCTAAGAGACTTACAGTCACAGAGCTACTCAGTGACAGAAAGAACTCTGGCCATGAATTCAGCCTCCTGACTCAATCCAGTGCTCTGGCTTTTCCAAAATGAAAAAACCCTCATCACGCACTCTAAGTTAATAAGCTGATTATTGTACTTCAGTTTAATGTGTTGTTTAGCCACACTGACTCCTTTTAAGCTTGGGTACAGCAGGATCGATGACATGTCACAGTGAATTTTATCCATGTTGTTGCAAGAATCAATCTACTCTTCCAACTGGCCTCTAGGCCTACGTCACTACCTCAGGCCCATTCTGGAAAGAATGGGGCAAAAACAGAACTACCTGCAGGGCTCTCATAGGAGTTGATGGCTTCATTTAGGAGAGGCAGGTACACAGATAATGGGTGTCGTCCTGCAAAATTGTCCTCAATCTGTCGATGACACCATGCAAAGGAGAATACAGCTCCATATTTCCCACCAGATAGCAGAAAGACTAGGTGTGGTCAATAACAGAACTTTATACATGCTTACTTCTACATCAGTAGTGTGGGGAGTTAATATTAACGTTTATTAAAACGAGATAGAGAAAAATGGGGACAGGGGCCCTGAATGCTTTCAAAATAAAAACAGCTCTTATTATATGAGCTATCTAACGTAATCCAATTTATAGAAACTGAAGGTAGAATAGTAGTTGCCAGGAGCTGGGGGGAGGAGGAAAGGGAATGTTTAATGAGCATAGAATTTCAAATTTTCAAGATGAAAAAGTTCTAAAGATCCATTGCCCAAAAATGTGAATATACTTAACATTACTGAGTTGTACGCTTAAAATGTTTAGATGGTTTTTAAAAACCACTTTTAGGACAGCTGTAGATTTCAAGACATTGAAGTCTTCTTGCCTGGCCCAAAATAAAAATAAAAATAAAAATGACCTTTATTATAACAGAATTTTCAAACTCTTGAGAGGTCGGCTACCAAGTATTAATGAATGTATAAGACTTTTTGCTACAAATAAGTTATATGCCCTTCAAATAGATATACATCCATATTAATCAAGGCATACTGATTATGCAATAACAAACAACCGTTGAATCTTATGGCTTACGTCGTAAATTTTTTTCTCTCCTGCAACACCCGCTTATGAGTTTAGATGACTAATGAGGACCACTGCTCTCTCTTTGGTCACTCAGAAGCCCACCCAGCTTTGATATTTTGGCCTCACTATCTCAAGACAAGAGGAAGATGGCGACCAGAGATGGAGCCCCACTCAGCTGTAGGGACCTGAGCATGCCCAGAAAGGTTTGAGACCCAGATGGTGATAAGGACTAGAATGTCCTCCACAGTACCAGGGGCAGTGATTCGTCAGATGGAATCCAACCGAATGCGGTGGAATGAAATGAAATAGCAAGCTTTAAAGCTTTAACTAAGAGTCTAAAGGCAGTGCCAAAGAAATTGTGTTTCCTGGAGCACGCAAGAATATTGCCTAGTGTGTGTGAGATAGCGATGTTAGGACAAGAAATAGTCCTACTCAGTGATGTCGTGCTGAAGGACAGCTAAGTGAATAGTCTGATGGCTATGAATGTTATCGATTCTGGGAGACACAGTGAGATATTGTGTGGCGTAATCATTGCTGCCTTGTTTCATGTTCTTTTGAGACTCCTAATCCCTTCAAGCTTGCTAACAAAATTTCTAGATTTGGAAAGCATGTCACAAATACAAAAAGGTAGAGGAGCCCAATGTTTATGAAAACTCTTCCTTACCGAGGATCTGGAACATCAGAGTCAAAATGCCCCTAGAGAGGGTTTCACTCATTTTGTTGGGAAAGGAAAAGGAAGCTATTGAAGAAAATGGAATTTTTGTCTCTTTTCCACAGAAAGATAAAGTAGTAGCAATTACCTGGAAAACTATGACCAGTGGTTGTCACCATAGGAATTTGCCAGCCTGCTTTGTAAGGTCGTTACCATCCTATTCATGCTTTTAAGGAAGTGTCAGCAAGATGCAGAGTAATGTGGAGGTGAGGAGGGTATCACTGGCCAGTGCTCTCATCAGTTTGGCTTTACATCCTGAGTTCTGGAAAAACTCCAGGATGTCTAGAAAACTCTTCCCAATGAAGGAGAGCAGAAACTTCCAAGATGGCAGAACAGTTCTACTCAAGGAGAACTGAAACCTTTTTTAAATTATTTGCTCAGGGAATAAAACTCGCTTTTCACTATGCACTTGCTGATACTTCCCAGACTGAAGATGGCGGATGAAGTCTCCCAGATCTGCTGAAAATGACAGGATGGGGCTTCTGTTGCAGATGCCATCGAGAACTCTACTGGACATGTTTGCCTGAACACATAGCCATTGTCACGCAGATATGGTCCAAAATGATCTCTTTCTAATTCAAGAGAAACATTAAATTCAAACTCAGGAATTTTGAGTTCTTGACCATCTTGCCAGAAAAATTATGTTTTTTCCCTTATCTGTTTCCTATTGCCAAGCTATTGCCATGGTAATTTTGAGAGTGGAGGAAAATACTAATTTAGATTGGTTTGATTAAAAAAACATTTTTGATCACGTCCTAGGCATTGTGATATGAAAGAAGTATTAACGTATTCATACAATACTTATCTAGAGCTTAGGGTTAGATTTTCCTCTAGATAGTTTCACAGGTAAGTTCAAGGTTTTACCTCCCTTGACTTCTTTTCCGAGATTATCTGGAAAGTAAGACAAGAAAAAATAATTAATCGTATCCTCACATCGAGTCAATCTTCTTGAATTTGTTTGCATGTGATGGTTCAGTAGATGTGAAGGTTGCAAAACCACAAAATCAAATTGAACTCATCCCAGAGGTCTTCATTTTTGATTACTTCAAGGCACGAAAGCGAGATTTATGTATTACAGAAAGAAAGCAGTGGCAAGCCTGTGGGGTTACTCTTTTGACACACGGGCACTAGTTTGGCTTCTCAGCTATTCTTATGCCAAGGAGGCAATAAACCCTCTTGAGAGTCTCAGAGCTGCCCGTGGAGCCCTGACGGTGCCGAGAAGCTTTTATGCCAAAATACAATACACAAAGGGATCATAAACACGTTTGAAAAGGAAGATGACCTCTTTGTCACTTAGAATTAGGCTTTATTGCAAGCCGCTGCCATGGAAACCGGCCCCCAGTTCTCTCCACATTTTAAAGCTTCCTGTTTTCCTTTTACATGGACTCCAGCACTTTTATGCAATTGTTTCTACATCAGATAAGACAGGTGAGGGGTTTTGGTTCTCTGCTCTGTTGTTTAATGTCTCCAGGTATGCCTTTAAATACAGAGCAAAAGGGAGTGATATTGGAGTTGAAATTTGAGTGCAGGTGGAAATAAAGGGGTGAGGATGAAATCATTCTAAAGGAAGGGGAAATGGAGAAAAAAACTTGTGGTGACACAGCCTGAGGTATAATTCAACGAGGTCTATCAGAGAAGATACACAGTTGTGATTGAATCTTTTAGAAGCCAGCCACAGTCCCAACAAGCTTCTCTTGGAGATGTGTCCTTTGGAAATAACTTTTTGCCTCTTGATTTCTTACATCCCTGGAATTCAATGTGCAGTTAGTAGTGTCTGCCAGGTGACATAAATCTAAAGAGCCGTCCTCAAAGTCAAACCTTACAAGTATGCTTCCATTGGAAAGACACATGGATCTCGGGTCCTTTTATTTTAAGAAATATGTAACTTTTGTTTTGTAAGAAAGTTGATAGGAAGACAACTGAATGCTTATGGAGTTACAGCCTTGAAAAGTACAGGGGAAAGAGAAGCAAGTAAAAGGAGAAGTGTTGAGGAGGTAACCACCACGGAAGCTCTGTGGTCCAAAAGCTGGTGGCGGGGGGACATCTGGGGGTCAATTCAGTGAGATGTGGGGCTGGCGGGAGGAGTGGGGACCCTGCACGAGCAGGTGTTTCCAGCATCCTCCTTTCCCGCTGCCATGTCGCAATCCGTGTCCCCTTTGGGTCCCGGGAGGCCGAGAGTGGCTCACGCGGTTGGACCCGTCCCCAGGATGGAGCACCGAGCCGGCGCCTGTCGGGTGCCTGGCGACGCCGGGCCTTTTGCACGGTGTCCCCAGTCAGCAATCCAGGCTGGCATTTCCCCCTTCGCGCTCGGGGCAGCTAGAGAAGCCGGAGAATGAGGGAGAAGGCCAACAGAAGCACCCCCGCCGCCCCTCCCCCGACCCTGGCACCGAGAGGGGGGGAAAAAAGTCATTTGTCGCCGCGCACACACCATCAGGATCCTCCCGACTCACGCCACCTTTCAGGGACAGAAAAGCTCCGGCCACACTGGCTTTCGCGTTCTGCTTTTCGGATGACCGGATTTCTTTGCTTGCTTGTCCTGGCGGGAGCATCTGAAACTGTCCCCAAGCTGCGTCCCCAGGGAAACCCCCCCGCCCCACCCCCATTCCACTTGGGGACTAAAGAGAGACTCCACTTCGGCGTCCTGCGAAAGACCAACCCCATCCCGGCTGCAAAAACCACACTGGGGGAAGGAAAAACGGGTGGAGGGGAGAGGAGAGGAGAGCTGCTCCTGCAGACCTCGCCCCTCCTCGGCCCGGGGGGACCCCTGCGGGTCCCCACTCGGGGCCACGCGGGGCGTCCCCAACCCCAGCCTTTGCAAAAGAAGCTGCAGAGAACAATGCACCCTGCGGACAGGGAGAGGCAGACCTCGAGGCCTTCCCCCCCTCCTTTTTTTTGGACATTCCTGAAGTTTAATCATTAAAGTGGATCCTTAAAAAAAAAAAAAAAAAAAAAACAGGAGGCGGCAGCTTAACGCTGCTGCTGTTGCGGACACTGTCCCCAACCCCGTCCGCGGAGGGAAAGATCTGGATCCGGCTTTGTCGCTTCGCTCTCGATGGCGGACTCGGGGGTGGGGGGGGACCCAAACCTCCCAATTCTGGCCACATCAAAGCACTGATTATGCAAATACCCATTTTTTTCTTTTTTTTTTTTGAAGAATAGAAGAAAATGGAGGGGGAATTATTTATCACACAATGAGCCCCCCTGCCAAGGCGGGAAACAATAGCTGGGACCCCAGAGCCCTTGTCGCCCCGGGCTGGGGGTGTGTGGGGGGGACAGGGACCGGGGACGGGCAGGGAGGGGGGCGACGCCGGGGCCCTCACGTTTTATTGGTCTAACCTAATTTCGCTAATTCTCTTGTCGCACGTTTCCGTGGCGGATTCCGAGGCGGGGACTCGCCCGTCGCCCGCTTTATTTAATTAACGCGTTCAAAGCTCGCCCGGGGGACCCGAGGGCGGCGGAGGGGGGACCAGGCCCCGCCGGAGGACGCGGCGCTTGCTGCGGGTTCCAGGTGTCTGTCGGCGCCCAGAAGTCACACGCGGCCCGCGGCGGTGGCGGGGGCGGTGGCGGGGGCGGTGGCCTGTCGCAGCCCGGAGCCCCGGTGACCCCGCCCGGAGCGGGCTTGGGCCTAGACCCGCTTTGTGGGCCCTGGGACTGGAGACTCTGCAAAGTTCCACCCGGGCCGGGATCTGAGCCCCCGAGGGCGCCCACCGGGCCTTGCCCAGCTGCGGCGAGTCCTGTCGCCTCGGCCGCTCCTGTCGCCCGCCGGGCCCGGGTCCCACCCCCGCGGCGGGCCCGCGTTTGGCATCTTCCCCTCTACTTTTTTTTCTCCCCCCGGCCCCTTCTTGGCCCTCAGATGGATGTATTTAAAATCTGGTGAAGGAAAAGCGAGCAGTGACAAGGCCTGGGCACTTCAGAACAAATCAATGCAACCAGCCCCGGCGCCCTGGTGGCGCTAAAGCGACACCCCAATGCGGGCAGGCCCGACCCTCACGCCTCTCCGCGCTGCGGTCCACGCGCAGGAAAGATCTAGCAAGAATGGGGGTGTGCAACTGTCACCGGAAGAAAATCTCCGCAGCGCCGCCGTTTGAAATGTCTGTCCCCAAAGAGCCACTGGAAGCAGAATGGCCTGGCTCCGAGGCCCGCAGGCCCGCTGGGTGCAGACTGACCCAGCTCGTCGCGGGGTGCGGTCACAATGCAGGAGGGGCATGGATAAAATGAAAAAGCGACCTTGTTCCCTATTGCAGAAGCAGTGGCCTCGACCCTGTCATTGTACTTATTTCTACTAGACAGGGGGACAGAAGGACCTGCCTCAGCGCCCGGGCTGGAGGTGGCATGGGTTAGGAAGAACTCCAGGCGCTGAGGCAGTAAGAACATCTTTTTTAATTGCTAAAGATGATTAGGACGCCATAAAAAATAATGGTGCCAATTTAGTGTAAAATGAGGTGTACTCTAGGTGGGGAAGGGGAAGCCTGAGTGTGGGTCGCAGGTGGCAGACGGACCACGTGGCTTGCATGACATGCATGGGTATGGGTGACCTGCAAGCTCTGGCTTTTCTCCAGACTGTTGACCTGGAGAAACTGTGTAGAGGCAGCTGCTAGAGTCTGCTAGGTCGAACGTCAAGTCTGTATTAGCTATGAATACTCAAGGCTATGATTATTGGACCATCTGCCCATGCCTGCCTCTCCAACTAAGTCACCTGATTATGAGATGGCCTTACCAACTGAGGGGTTTCCATAGTCTTGCAAGAGTGACTGCACTTCAGGGGCTGTTGTCACAGCCCTGTTTCCCAAGGAAGCACCATATAGCATCATCATCATCATCATCATCATATATCATCACCACCAGAAGCAGCATTGGTCAGCATCAAAACTCTAATGTTTTCAAACTATCCTATTATAATTACTCTGCTGGGTTGGCTTTTTAGACACTAGAAACGTACATGTGAATATAAAAACTATATCTCTTTCCCCTATCAGATAATCAAAGAGTAGCTAAGAATAACACACTCTTTAAATTAGAATGGATGTTTCAACAGGTCTCTTGGATGTCCAGCTATGAAAATGAAACAAAACCCCTGCGTTGGTTCTTCCTTTGATAGAAATGGAGTTATTAAAATATTAAACACTTGATATTTTCCATAGGCTAGAGTAGTTTCAGATAGACATCTCCAGAGAAATTATTATTGCTTTATGCAGAAGAGTAGAGAATTTAGCCCAGACCAGAGGCAGATATATGACACTCATGGTGAGGAGGGTGCTCTGTGAACAACCAGCATGTTCTTACATGGTCCTTTTTAGCTTGTATTGTTATAGACATCCTCTCCCAAGAGGATTATATCTAGAATGTGGTCAACCTTCACCGGATCATTTTTGACCCAAGGCCGATCAAAGATCATTCATTTCTGTTTTGGAGGTTGAGGTGCAAGTTAAACCATTTTTGCTTCCTCTTTAAAAAAGTTTTGACCATGTGATTACTTTAACAAAGATTAGAAAGGCGAGCTATTTCTTTCAGATATTTTTAAATTCCAGCTCACACTAAATATCACCTTTTTTCTAGGAGTTTGCTTTTAAAACCAACTTGCTTGTTCAAATGACCAAAACGACATCAGCTTCCAATAGTGAATTTATAAATACTGTTACATCACAGACATCAGAGCTGGAAAGGGAGCCCTTGGAGACCACTGTCCCACCTCTTCAGTTTACAGAAGAAAACTGAAGCTGAAAGAAATGTAAGAACCAAAACATTGCCCCAAAAAATACAAGTAGTATATTCAATTTGACATGGGAGGAATTTCAGAAAAACACAACTCATTTACAACTCAAACACAAAGTACGTAATCAAGAAAAAGTTAGAATACAACACACAAAACTTATGAAAATTAGATACTTTATTTATAGTTTAATCACAAGAACAATTTTCTTGTTCTTCAAGATGTAAATACATACTAGAATAAACTCTGTGGAATATACAAAAAAATACATACTTTTCCCATGAAAATTTTCTTTATAATAAATAGAAGGGAACACGTGTGTGGCTGATCCCAATAATGCTCCGTGTCTGCTTAGGTTTTCAGACTGTTGATTTATTTTTAATCTCTTGAAAGAATGGGGGAGTTCCTTTTCCCCTAAAAGGTCGAGATAAATAATGCATGAAGCAATCCTCCCTCCTGATTTTTTCCCTTTTCCTCCACATTTTTCCTTTTGATAGAGAGTTCAGCCTAAATTTCCACGCTTTCATTCAATCATGACAAAAGCCTACAAATTATACAATGACTTCTAACCTGCCCCTCTAACAAAACAAGTTTTTTTTTCCCCCCCTCTTATAAATCATAAGAGACAGATGGCAAAATGGGGAAGAAAAAGGAAGGAGAAGGACGGGACAATGGGCATTGTGACGAATCTGGGAAACGGAACAAAGTGCACATCAGAGAGGGCAAGTTTGGTTTGACAGGTGAAATTCCCACAGCCTGCAGACAGCAATGGGAAGAAAGCAGATGCCAGCCCTTGCAGATCTGTGGATAATATTATTACCGGTGAAATCATTCAGATGCTAAGATACGTTTCTTTCTAGTCGACATTAACATCTCTATGGAGAAGCTCGCCCAGTTGCATGGCCCCTGGGAGATTCACACGCGCTGCGCCCAGTCCTCGGCGCTACAGAGAAAGGGAAGGAGCGCCAGTCCGCTCTGCAAACTCCTTCGCCCCCAACATCGTTCTAGTCTCAGGAAGGTCCCCAAGCGCCACCAGCTCCATCTCGTCTGCAATAAATCACAGCCCGTCTGCACGGATACAGTCAAGGAAGGCAACCAGCCGAGAGATCAGAACGGCTGCATCTGCCCTGGAAGGGAGGTGGCCTCCAGGGCGTGGAAAGTGGGGACAGCGGAGGGGAGGAGGGCCCGGCTGGGGACAGGAAATGCAAAGGGGACAGGAGTTGCAAAGCCACTAAGGCCCGGCGTGGGTCCCAGAGACGTCCGCTCTAGACGCAGTCCCTGGCTCCGGGGAGGTGCGGCGCGTAGCGGTGCTTGTCGCGCGGCGGGGGCGGCCAGTAGTCCAGGTCCGAGCCCGCGGGGCTGGCGGGCGACAGCGCGCAGCTGTAGGGGGAGGTGGAGTTGGAGGACGCGGAGGAGGACGGCGCGGGACTGGCGGTGCAGCTCCACGTGGAGGCGGGCGACGGGCTGTCCCCGCCGCTGCTCAGCGCGGCGCCCGCGCCCCCCGGGCTCAGCAGCGCCGCGTCGGGGAACAGCGTCCCCGGGAGGCCCGCGCCGCCGGCCCCGCAGTGGTCGGCCAGGCGCAGCGTCTCGGTGAGCGCCCAGATGTAGTTGTGGGCGAAGCGCAGCGTCTCGATCTTGGTGAGCTTGGCGTCCTCGGGGAAGGTGGGCAGCACCTCGCGCAGCGCGTCCAGCGCCGCGTTGAGGTTGTGCATGCGGTTGCGCTCGCGGTTGTTGGCCTTCAGCCTGCGCGTCTTCTTGATGCGCTGCACCGTCTCCGCCGTCTTGGCGCCGCGCGACACCGCCCGCGCCCGGGACGGTCGCCGCTTGCACTCGTGCACCAGCCCCAGCAGCCGCGCGGGCCGGCAGCCCTCGGTCCCCGCCGCCGCCGCCACCGAGCCGCCCCGCGCGCCCGGCCCGGCCCCGGCCCCGCGCGCCCCGCCCTGCGCGCCCGGCTCCTCCTCCTCGTCCTCGTCGCCGCTGGACGACAGCGGGGTCAGGGCCGCCGAGGCCGGGGAGGCCGAGCCGAGCAGCACCAGCATGTCCTCCTCCTCCTTCAGCTCCAGGCTCTCCGATTTGACGAACATCCTACGGAAGAGGGCGGGGGACGAGAAAGAGGCACACGCGGTGTAAAGAAAGGAACTGGCACGCTGTACGTGTCGCCGAGAAGGGGGACGCGGACGGGCGCGGAGGGGAGACGCAGTGGGGACGCGAAGCCAGCCAAGGTCAGGGGCGCGCCTCGTTGTGACCGAGCGCCAGTCGGGTGGGTCGCGCGCTCTGCGGGCCTCTCGCCCCGGGAAGGGACTGTGACCTCCGCGACAGTGACAGTGCGCGGGGCAGAGGGCGTGCGGGCGCGGTCGGACGAAGTTGGACGCCGTGGCGCGGGTACTTACTTAGTTGGCTCTAAAGGTGCTATCGCTTTGAGGGGTGCCCGGAATCCCCGCGCCGCCGGCCGGGAGCGCCACACTGTGTCCCTTCGCCCCGGGCCCCGGCGCTGCGGTGGCGCGGCTCCGCGGGGGACCTCTGCGACGCGCGCGTTTGCCAAGCCCCGGCGGCGGCGGCGGCGGCGGCCCGCCCGGGTGTCGCGTGCGGTGGCGGCCGTGCGTGTCTGTCTGTCAGTCAGTCCCCGGCCGTGCGGCTCCTGGCACGCGACGCCCAGGCACTCCAGTTAAAGCGAAGCTGCTTGTGGTTCAGTGGCTGCGTGTCTGGCACACGACTCTCCTTAAAACCCCTTATATACCACGAAGAAAACAATCAGATCTGCCCCCGGGCCCCCACCTCGTCCCCGTCCCCCGCCACCGCCGCCTCCGCCCCGCGCCCCGGCCCCCCCTCTGCCCCGCCTTTCTGTCCCCTGCCTTACTCCTTTCATTGCATTATCACCATTCATTTCTTTCTCTTTCTGCAGCCCCCTCCCCCCTCGGCCCTGCCATCCATCCTCCTCCTCCCTCCCCCCCACCCCCCTGTCCCCTTTTTATCTAATGAGCATAAAACGGTTCTAAAGCTCCCGCTGGAGCTCGAGGCCGCGGCCGGAGCTGCGGAGGCCGCGGCGGCCGCAGCGGCTCAAGCTGCGGCTGTTGTCGCCGCCGCTGTCCATTGTGATTGGTGGCTCGCGCTCGGCTGGAGCGTGCCGCTAATTTATTAATGAATGGAGGTCGCGAGGCGCAGCTGGCCAATCAGGGCGCCCCGGACTCCGGGAGGCCCGCGAGCCACGCGCACCGGAGCCCGCTCCCTTTCAGCGGCTCATTAGGGGCCCGGGCGTTGGGGGCGGCTGGGGGACGGGGGGGGACCCCGGCTGCCGCCCCCGCCCCCGTCCCCGCAGCGGCCGCGGCTCCACCCCCCCCCGCCCCGGCGCGCGAGCTCGCACCGCACCCGGCGCGGCCCGGCCTGCAGCTCCGGAGCGAGGGGAGCTCGGAATTAGCTAATGGGGGTCAGAATCCCGGGGAAGGCGGTCAGCCCCGTGTGCTGCCTGGTGGCTCTGGGCAAAGCTTCTTAGGGACAGTTGCAAACGGTGACCGATTTGCAAACGCACGCATTTGGTTAGGGAAGGACAGGGGTGCGGGTGGCGAGCGGTGGGCACGTCGCGGACGAGTGCGCTTGGCGTCCAGAGAAACGGGTGTGGGAGGGTGAGCGGAGAGGACATTGGGGACTCCTAGCGTCTCCTGGACGCGGGGACAGGGCGGGGAGCGGGTGACCGGCTTCTAGAGGATGTGGGAATAGGAACACTCATCGTTTTACCTGCGGTAAACTGAGGCTCCGGGCGCTGACGGAGGTGCTGGGGTGCCAGCCTCAGTGTACAGCCTGGTGGCACGGGACGGCCAGGGTCCCGCGTGGGTGGCAGTGCGCGGAGCCGGAGGGCGGCGGGGCTGCGGCTCCTGCGAGCGACTGGGCTGCGCTGACATTTCCGTGACCTCTGCTTCGCGCTGGGGGCCGTTGTAGGGACATGGGGCCCGTCTTCCCGATTCTCCCGCTTTTCAATGAGAAAAAAGAGCTGAAGGGCGACTGGACTTGGGAGGAAACTTGTTCTGAATTGCTGGTCGGGGACCCCCCCCACCCCCGCCCCCCACGCTCACGCCCACCCTCTTGTCGACGTGGGGAAATGGATCTGGACTCCAGCAGACTGGAGAGGGGTCCCTTGAGATCCCCTTTTGCAAATTAAGGAAGGCGCAGTGGCAGTATTAGGAATCAAAGAGGAGCAAGAGAAAACTATCTTCTTTTTTTAATTTATTAATTGATTTATTTATTATTTAGTTAGTCTTCCTTGGAATGCAAGACTGATAACTTCCGATCTTTGTCTCCCTTGGTTTAAAGGAATTGGAAGTAAGTTGCATTTTCAGAGAAGGGGTGATCAAAGTAGCTGTTAGTGTTTTGGCATCGTTTTAATTTCTTTGATGTTTTCTGCAGGGAAGTGACAAGCCGAATTGAAGGGACAAAGTGAAGAAAATGAAAATTAGAATCCTGTAAAAGAGACTCTTGCCCGTTGCAGTTCTCCAACCTTCAGACTTCTCTTTGTCTTGAAATTATTGGAAAACTATCATGATTTTCCCCTTTGCTCTTTTATATTCGGGTTTCCATTTCCTCCCATTTTAAAACAAATTCCCCGAGTTTAAAAGCATCATTTCCACCGTTTCTTCCTCAATCCTTCCAGAACAACTTGATTTCATTTGTTAGAAGTGCAGAAATGGAACAGGAAGAAGAAAAAGGAGGCTCAGTCCTCCTGTCTCACGTTTATTTCTTTGGGTCTCTGTCTCTATTTCATGAGCCTGCAGAATCAGAACTTCCTACGTGGCTTCATGCAAGCAAAAGACGGGTCAGTAGTGTGCACACATGAGCATTACTTTATAGGCAACAATATAGCAAACAAGCCCATACTCTGCTCATAGTCCTCCTAAAAGGAAAACCCACCAGGGCTGTGGCCCTGTCCAGCCCAGCTGGGCAGGGATTGAAGAAACCTGTGGGAGTGGATGCAGGACTTTTTGTTGGTAAATTTGAATGAAATGAAAAAGTGACAAAGCTAGGTTCTGAGGAGATGATAAAAGACTGTTAAAAATAAATACTGGAATCATGGGAAGGAATTATGGCTTGTCAGTCTCTAGATATCTATATCTCTCCACAGGAGTTGCTGCAAATAAAGACAAGCCAATAGATTAATGCAATAGAAAACAAAGGAAGGTTTACTTTAGCATCTGTAGAAATGCACCTCTTTGGACAGGTTGCTTGAAAATTTTAGTTTGGCTAGGAAGGGCTGGATCGATTTAATGATAAAACATATCTGGGAGAAGAACAGAATTGCAATCCAGTTAAAGTAGAGGCTTAAAGGGAAACTGGTGAGCCTTGTGTTAATAGAACCCCAAATAACAATGAGATCAAGCTGGGGCTAATGCTTAACGCTAATGAAACACAATGGGTTTCTTAGTTGATTGTTAACAGTTATCTGGGCATCTGACTGCCCAGTTGTTATAGTCTCCCAGGAGTTTATGTTTTTATCATTCCACTGAAAGGGTACATGCTTTCCGCTGACAAAATCCAAACCTTCGATACTGCCTGTGAGTGAGAAGTTAATAGTGAAAATTTAAGTGTATCCTTTGCAGATGTTTGGCAATGGTAAAATAGTATTAAGGTAAACTGCACATTTCAACTCAGGATTGTGTACATAAATCAACCTCTAATCCATTTAAATATAATGATATCATGGGGTTCATAGAATTTTTTTTTAAATTAGAGCTTTTTTGGGTATATGCAGTGGTACGTGTTAGATTACCCTGCAAAGTAAAGGTGTAAGGAGATCACCCTTTATTGATCTTGGAACTGCAAGAATTGTGTTTGTATTGTGGCTTTCAAGAACTGCCTTTCTCTTGATGATAAAGCATTTTTCTCACTCTGAAAAATATCCTTAAGAAAAAGAGAAGGACCCCAAGGGCAAGCTAACAACGCTGGTGCAACCCAAGGACCGACCGTTCACTCTCAGTTGCCTAGATAGCAGAATTCTGTTTGTTCGGCATTTTGCTCAGTTTTGCTGAAAACAAGCAATTTCGATTTGTACTCAGCTTTGCAAAGACGTCCCTAATGCCAAATATCCTTCGCTGGACTCCTCCAGCCCTCTCTTAACTTAAAGAAATTCAAGAGGCACTGGTGTGGTCTGAAAGATTGTCCAGATGAAACGAGGCTGAAATGTCCCGTGAGGGGGAGGGGAGAGCGTGAATGGCATCAGCGAGGACGGTGGCCGAAGGCCGCTCCTGTCCACTGCGTGAACTGTCCTACAGGGTCAAACTGTTCATCTCCAGCCCCTCTTTCAGTGTGCAATCCTACTTTAAGAGAACAAAAGCTCAAAGCAGGCAGTTATCAAGAAACGGGGGCAGGACGGTTTAAACTCATCCCGAGTGCGTGCGGCGACAGAAAAGTGAAGTCAGGGGAGCGGGGGAGGGGCAGGGGGTGGAGATCTTTAGAAAGTCTTTGTCGCTTCTAAGAAGCTTGAACTTTGAGACGACCCGAAAGCCCTAAAGTTTACGGTAGGCGTTGCTGCGGAGCCGGAGGCTACATCCCGTCCACACTTGGACCTCACGAGTGGCAAAAGGGGACAAACGGTCCCCGCGCAGGTGACCGTCCCGGGGCGCGGAGGAGGAGGGCGCCCTTCCTTGAGAGGACCAGAGCAAAGGCTCGGCTGTCCAGAAAGCCTGTCCCCCAACTCACAGTCCAGCCCCCAGGCCGAGAGGAGAGAAAGATCAGGATGCAAGCCTGCCTAGGTGGGGGGCTTTGTACCCCAAATTCTAGTCTTCCCAGTGAGCTCTCTGAAAGATGCAAAGATGGCGAGAAAAAGCAAATCCTGCACATCTTTCACGCCCACCCCACCCCCAGTCTCCAGTTCCTGGCTACAGGCTAGAAAGGCAGTTTCCAGAGCAGGCCAGCCCGGAGCAGGGACAATTAATTAGCATTGCCAGCAGAGGACCCTTTGCAGGGACAGGGTGCCTTGGTGGCGCTGGTGAGCGCCGGGAGCCATGTGCGTTGGGATTTTTTGACGGACCCCTTCCCGGAGCCAAGGATGCCCAGGGCAATGGCAGTGTAAACTCGTGCTGCCCCGCCTTCGTCCTGGTCCCCAGCCACCGCTCCCACGTGGCATTCTCAGTCTCAGCCTCGTTGTCCCCTTGGATCCCGTCCGGAGAGGATTCGGTTTCACCCGAGTCCTGGAGAGGTCCGGTTGCGTCACTGAGCTGTCGCCTCGCTGCACCTGCCCTTACCCCTGCAGTACCTTCGCCAGGGGGGACAGAAGGCAGGGACGATCGTCCCCCCAGGCCCCAGCCCCATTCCGGGGACCCCGATCTCCAGCGCGCACCCCGTCCGCAGGTGCTGGGGGGCTCCTTTCCCTCTGCGCCCACCCCACCCTCGCCGCGTCCGCTCCGGGGAGCGCAGAGCCCGGCAGGCGTCTCCCCGCCCTTTGTGCGTCCCTCGTCTTAGAAACCACTGTAGGCGACTTTGCCAATCCCCGCCAGCTTTCTGATTGTTTGTCCCAGGTAAGGGGACGAGAACAGCCGGCGCGTGAATGCAGAGCTGGGGGCCCACTAGGGAGGGAACCTCCCCCCCAGCCCCGCCACCCAACCCTCCGTGCCTGCAAAAAGGGACATTGGCTATCCAGGGAAAAGTGCAAGAAAGAGAGCACTAATCGCTGAACCAGGAGACAAACACGATTACCAGCTCCGAGCCTTGAGTCAGAAAGTCTCATAGACTTTAAGATGTTAATCCCCGGCATAATCCTTCCTTTGGCGTGTCGGAATAGTGCAGCCACAAGAGTTGTTTTGTTATTTATATTGGCGTTTAATAAAACTCAGCCCGCGGTGAATGGGCTGCCCACTCTCCAATGGTAATTAATTCCCTATTTCAGTGACCCAATTGTCCTGGGACAGAGCGGTGGGCCCGTCCCGGTGCCCCGAGCCCCCTTTGTGCGGATACACTGGCCCTCGCGCTCCAACAGCTATGGAAACCCATTCTTTTGATGTCATTCAAGGAGTTTTCCTTGGGCATCTTCTAAACTTCAAGGACCCTTTTCTTTCTCCGTCCCCGTGAAAAGCAGTGCGAGCTTGACCACCTCTGTAGAATTTAATGATTTGGTGAAAGGGCCCCTTTGGGATTTGTGTAAGGAGTTAGACAGAAAGGAAATTTGGCAGCCTGCGCCCTCGCAGGGACGGTCCCCGAACCTGGAAAACACAAAACTTATTCACAGAAATGGATAAAGATCTTGCAAGCTGATTTTCCCTCTCCTCTCCCCACTAAGGAGGGGGGCAAAAAAAAAAAAAACAGAACCCTGCAAAACACAAAACCCACAATTCTCTTCTGGAAATAAATATATTGTTTGTTGTCGATATGAATCAAAAGGGTGAGGTTGAGGCAAATCAATTCGAATCTTTAGCAAAGAAGCTTTCTTAATCCGTACCTGTTGGCAATAGGACATCAGTTCATTCCTTTCATTTATTCATTGAATCATCCCTCCTTCCTACATGCAAAATATACTTAATGAGCGATGCATGTGTGTCAAGCACTGTCCCAGCCCGGGAAACACTGTCACGCACAAGAGAAACACAATTTGTACCCTCGTAGAGCTTACATTCAAATAAGTAGACCCGAATCAAAAAGTTGCATGCGTCATAAACTATGCAAACTGTAAAACCGGAATGCAATAGAGAGTATCGGAAAAGGGCGAGCATATGGTTTATTTTTCAGGGATCCAAAGAGAACCCAAAACATTTAGGGTCGACCCTTTTAGCTGCTTTATTCATTCTTTTTATCCACCACCCACCCCCAGGATTTCTCGAGCGCCTACTGTGTGCAAGGCGCTGAGTAGGCCCAGAGCGCGAAGCAAACAGCTGTGGCCTGCGCGGTGGTTAGCGACAATATTGTGCTAAGGCGACTGTCGCTGTCGCTGTCGCTGTCGCCGGGGTCTCCAGGCCGGGAGGGGGCGGCCGCGGCGCGCCCGGGCAGCGCTCCCTGAACAAGTAGCTCTTCTATGTCTTTATACGACACTTCCAAAAAAAAAAAAAAAAAACTTCGCAAGTCACAGAAACAATTCAGAATTCAACTAAGAAAATCCAGAGCGAACCATATGGCCCGGGTGGCTCGAGTCGGCTGCATTTTCCCCGCAGACAAAGAAGGGATTGAGAGTTGAAGGAAAGGAGGGAAAAAAAGCAACTTTCCGGCTGATGAAGCCGTTGTCTGGGGGCACTGATCCCAAATCTGAAGGCTTTATTCCGGCTGCGACGGAGACGTGATATGTCATATGATTAGCATCTTTCATATTTGCCAGAGGGGTACGGGCTGCCAGTCTGCAGAGAAAGGCGACAGAAAGAAGGGGGCACAGGCTGCAATGGATTTAGCATTTGAAAGGGAGCAAGGGGATCGGATAAATACACTTAAACGAGGATTTAGTTTTACTCCTGTTGAGTTCTAATGGATTGTTGATTGAGATTTTAGGGGCCTGGAACCGAGGTGTCAGCAGTAATTTAAAGAAGGGATTCAGCCCCCCGGCGCCTCTTTTCTCCGTCCCCCCCCCCATCCCACCGCCCCACCCCGGGCTCATTGGCGCCTCCGAGCCGCGCGGGGGACCGAGGGGACTTGGAAAACAAAACACAAAACGAGATCGGACGCGACGGCGGCGTCCCCCGGGGACCCGAGCGCGCCGACGGGCCGGCGGGAGGCGCCCCCTGCAGCCGCGGGGGTCGCGCGTCGTCCCTGCCGCCCCCCGAGCGCCGCGCGGCGCGGTGCTGGCGCCCCCTGGCGGGCCCGGCGCGGGGCCACGGCGGGGCCTGGGGGCGGCTCCGGGGCCTGCCGGTGGCCGAGGCGACAGTGAGCTCGGCGGCGTCGCTCGCAGTCCCCACCCCCGGGGACGCTCTCTGGGAACCTTCACCTGCAGCTGCGGTCACAAACGCGCAGGACCCAGCTGCGTCCTCTCCTGCAGCTTCCGCAGCGTCAGGGGTGCGAGCCCCGGAGCAGAAATAAACACACCCAGCACCTGGGGGCAGCCACGTTCCAGAACAATCTGTCTAGGCCCCAGACACAGAGTGTCGCTCTGTCACCCGGCCAGAGTGCCCTGGCGTCAGCCTCGCTCACAGCAACCTCCAACTCCTGGGCTCAAGCGATCCTCCTGCCTCAGCCTCCCGAGTAGCTGGGACTACAGGCATGCGCCACCATGCCCGGCTAATTTTTTATACATATATTTTTAGTTGTCCATATAATTTCTTTCTATTTTTAGTAGAGATGGGGTCTCGCTCTTGCTCAGGCTGGTCTCAAACTCCTGACCTCAAGCAATCCTCCCACCTCGGCCTCCCAGAGTGCTAGGATTACAGGCATGCACCACCAGGCCCGG
>CM052456.1:3575035-3591693 GCA_028533085.1 Varecia variegata
GCCCGGCCCAATTATAAATTATCTTAAGGCAGGGACTAGGTCTTCTAATATTTTCATTCTCTTATCAGCCTGCATACACAGTATGTCATAAATAAATGATAATCCAGCAGTATGTACCATTAAGCAAAGTCGATCAAAAAGAGTTTGCTCCAATCCGTTTTCATGAGCTGCATCAGAGCCCTGAATAGTGGGAGGCAGCTGTTTGGGGTCCCCAACAAGGATCAGCTTTTCACACTCAAACCTAAAAACAGAATTTGAAAAATTAATCTAAGCAATGAAAAAAGGGTGCATTAACATCATTTATTGCAGTTTTCCGAAATATATTTAAAAATTCAAATCCCATGAAATGTCCTGAGAACTAACAAGGCTCAATAATGCCAGGAAGTATATTAACAGCTTTGAAACGTTCTGCAGTAAAGAATCTTTTACATAATTTAATGTTTTCCACAGAAAGCCTATTAAGTGTCCCTTGCCTCTGCATGGAATTCATATTTCACGCAACGTATCTGGGACATCCTGATTTTTAGAATCCATAAACTCTCAGAATTACAAGCTTGCACAGAACTCATTTGGCTTAAACCCTTGTTTTGGAGGTGAAGTAAATTAGGCTCTCAGGGGTTAAATGCAAGTTTTGTAGACAAACCTATATCTACATTTCAACTCTATTATAATTTATGGACATAGCAAGTTATTTAGTCTCACGCCTGTAATCCTAGCACTCTGGGAGGCCGAGGCTGGTGGATCGCTCAAGCTCAGGAGTTCGAGATCAGCCTGAGCAAGAGCGAGACCCCATCTCTACTAAAAATACAAAGAAATTAGCTGAACAACTAAAATATATATAGCAGTACTATGAGGACATTTTCATTGTGCACTTGAACAGACTTGTACTTGGAATGGACAGGGTAGAATAGTTTCTTGAGAAGCAATGCAAGTGTGGGCTAATAGCAGTACTATGAGGACACTGCACCCTTTATTATTATAGATTCAACACAAACTTGCATTGAAAAAATCAACTGGGCCGGGCGCGGTGGCTCACGCCTGTAATCCTAGCACTCTGGGAGGCCGAGGCGGGTGGATCGCTCGAGGTCAGGAGTTCGAGACCAGCCTGAGCAAGGGCAAGACCCCGTCTCTACTAAAAATAGAAAGAAATTATCTGGCCAACTAAAAATATATACAGAAAAAATTAGTCGGGCATGGTGGTGCATGCCTGTAGTCCCAGCTACTTGGGAGGCTGAGGCAGGAGGATCGCTCGAGCCCAGGAGTTTGAGGTAGCTGTGAGCGTGGCTGACGCCACAGCACTCACTCTAGCCCGGGCAACAGAGTGAGACTCTGTCTCAAAAAAAAAAAAAAAAAAAAAAAAAAAAAGCTTTAAGGATTATGTCACCCAGATGCCTAAACTGTGACCTAACAAAATTTTGATACATTAACTCCTCCCCCCCACAATTTCTCTCTGTATACTTTTTAAAAATACATTTACTACTTGAATTACTAAGAATGTTCACAAAAGTTTGGAAAGGGTCTGACCAGAGGAAATGTCTGAAATAACCGTGGCCTCTGAGTGCCCTCGGGAAAAGAATCTTCTAGATTACCTTGCAATGGGAAGGAGAGAGGCCGGTTCGGTTATTTGACTGCACTCATCCAACACAACTACAGGAAATTTCAGATCATTCATGCATGGGAATGGGCAGGCTGCACAGGTAACGCCAACTACTCGAACCTTTGTTACAACAAAAATGTTATTAATTAACCACGATTAATAGAAAATAAGAGAATGTTTCTACCAGAGAACTTGGAGGCTAAAGTCAGAAAGCAAGCTAGTCCTAATTTAATTCCTGGCGATTGAAAATCGCAGGTCACTTTACCTCCACATTTTTATTATTCCTACACATAATACAAAATGGAAATCACCGAATTACAGGCTGCTTAAGCCATCAGCCCATTAAGAATAAGTAAGAGGCACACTTTGATGTTCAGAGGGAAGGTACTGCGATAGCAAGAATTTTTCAAAACCAAGGATGAGACTCATATTTTATCTTCTAAATATGGTTAAATAAAGATAACATGCATTGTATAAACACAGGCCAAAGTTCTTTGCAAAGATTACATTGAATATGCTAATGAACTATCCTTTCTTACTTAACCTTCGGGCATACTATTTTTTTTTATTTATTTAAGAAGGCAAAGATGGCTAAAGCTGAACAGTAAATTAAAGTGTACTTGTAGCCTATAAGTATAGTTGAATTTTACAAGTTAAATATTAAGCCAGAATGCCAGGCTAGAGTGCATTGGTCTGATCATAGCTCACAGCAACCTCAAACTCCTGGGCTCAAGTGATCCTTCTGCCTCAGCCTCCTGAGTAGCTGGGACTACAGGTGAGTGCCAACACATCTGGCTAACTCTTCTATTTTTTTTTTTTGGTAGAGATGGGGTCTTGCTATGTTGCTCAGGCTAGTCTCAAAGCAATCCTCTCGCCTTGGCCTCTGGGATTATAGGTGGGTACCAACATGCCCAGCCTATGAATTTTCTAACTGGATGTGGTCATTGGCCTAGTAGCCCACTAGCTATATACATGCGTGCCCGTGCATGTGAACACATACACGTGTGTTTATGTGTACGTATGTGTATGTACACACACACACACACACACGCACGCACATACAGTAACATGCTATACTGACTTGTAGCCTAGGCGCAACAGGCTTTATCCATGTAGGCTAGGTGTGTTGTAGGGTATATTATCTAGGTGTGTGTAAGTACACGCTATAATGTTCACACGACAATGAAACTGTCTAACAATGCATTTCTCAGAAGGTGTCCTGTCATTAAGTGACACATGACTGTACTTATTTTCTTCTAAAAATCTGAGCAGTTCTTGATAGCAAGAGCAGCCCATACAAACGGATCATATCTTTTTTCAACAAATTGACAAAAATATGATTTACAAATTCAACATCGCATCTACAGATCCTATGAAATAAAATATTATAAACACCTTATTTTCTTTAATAATAAATAACACTCATCATACACGATAGCTCTGTACCTGTAAGGGTTTTTTTTTTTTTCTGTTATAACAAAAATCCTAAAGTCACATTTTATAGCAGAAATTTTACGATATTTAAATATTCAGTTCCTAAAAAATGATCAAGACGTGGTACCATTCTGAAATATCATTATCTAATTTCTGGTAACTATATCTGACAAAAACAACCATAGAATGACAACTCTAACGTTACGAATCAGGAAGCATTTTTCTAATTTAAAGAAATAGCTAATGTAAAAACCCAAGGTACTAAGTTCTCTCTTTAAAAAATTACATCATCTTTTAATTTATTATTATATTGCTGAAATTCTAACAATAGAAAAGATTTTTTATTGACTTAGGAAACACTAATTACTATGAAGCAATTCTTAAAAATTATTAATAGTGTATTGTAAAGACATGTCACTTTAGGAATGTGTCAGGTCTGAATGTCTGACTGGACCCTAGAAATATGCTAGAGAAAACTTTGAAAAAAATAATTCTGTTGAAATAGTTTTCATTTGTGAATAGGTGATACCAATGAGCAATGGAATATGGTAACTGGGCTTTTATTTAAGAAAATTATCAAAGAAATCATTAACAGTTAATTCTTACATGTCATTAACATGCTGGGTGAGGAAAATGATTAAGTTTATATAAATGGCTAATTTGCATTAATTGAACACAGTCAAACTAAGCCTTTCTGGATTTGGTTAAGAACAGAGTACAGCGTTAACTCTATAATTCAGATAATAGAAAGTTGGTCGAGGCCGGGCGCGGTGGCTCGCGCCTGTAATCCTAGCACTCTGGGAGGCCGAGAAGGGAGGATCGTTGGAGCTCAGGAGTTCGAGACCAGCCTGAGCAAGAGCGAGACCCCGTCTCTACTAAAAATAGAAAGAAATTATATGGACAGCTAAAAATATATATATAGAAAAATTTAGCCGGGCATGGTGGCGCATGCCTGTAGTCCCAGCTACTCGGGAGGCTGAGGCAGGAGGATCGCTTGAGCCCAGGAGTTTGAGGTTGCTGTGAGCGAGGCTGACGCCACGGCGCTCACTCTAGCCCGGGCAACAGAGTGAGACTCTGTCTCAAAAAAAAAAAAAAAAAAAGAAAGTTGGTCTGAAGTCCTCTGAGGACTTCTAGAACCAAAACTTGTTGTAAATTGGTTATTATTTCCAATTTCTCCTTCCCTCCCTGGAAGAGTATTATGATGCGTCCATACCCATTGCTATGGGACATGGCAGAGTTTCCCACCAGAGAAGCAGGTCGAGTACATGTCCCTGCCTCACTGAGGTCAGGGTTGGCCACTCGACCTGTTCCGGCAAATGGAATGTTAGCAGACACGATACGGGCAGAAGCTTTGAACGCGTTTGTGTGGTCTGGCCTGCCTTCTTGCACTGCCGGCATCTGTCAGGAGAAGATCATCCTGCCATGGCAACTGTTCTCAGAATGAGAGACTTGACCCATAGTCTCAAACCAAGCCACACCGGTTGACCTGTGGAGTCCTAAGCTGTTATCTTAAAGTATGGAGATTTTGTTTGTGAAGCTGCCTTATTTCAGCAATAGCTGACCAATAGAGTCCCAAGCAGGTGGGTATTCCCAAGTCTCTTGCAGAAAGTGACCAATGTCCAAGTGGGCCAAGAAGTCAACAACTCTTTTCCTCTATCCCCTTCTTTTCCCCATGCACTCCTTTCATGGGAGGCGGCTCCTGGTTGATTTCTTTCTCCTCTACCAGCTGATGCCCAGGCTGCCCTGGATAAAAACTTGACAGAGGGGATGATGCTACTTGTTATGGCCTGAGATCCTGTGTGCCCAGTCTTGGCTCCCAACACCTGGAAGCTAGTGCCTCCTGGATTCTTGCATTTCGGCAGACCCTGAAAAGACCTGGCTTTCTAGGAGAGAATTCAAGACAAATTTCACTTGGATATTTTGCCCAGCTGAGACCTTCTCTTCTCTGTTTCTCCAAGGATATAATCAATTTCATTTCACTTGCCAAGAATCTATTCCTACCTCTATACTTTCCTCTTCAAACCTACAAAAAGATAGGCAAATAGGGAGGAGAAAGGATGACTAAGTCCTGGTGAGTTGGATCTGCTCACAGATTTGAGGAGCGCTTCGCAGCAAGCATAAAATGTACACGGGTAGACTGTACCCAAAGGATCCACAGCACAGACCTTAGTTGAATCTAAACTATCACAGCAGTTTGTTGTATGCAAAGGAAATGTTCTTCCATTGGCAGAACTAAGAGGGTCTGAATATTGCGTATCAAGAGACAAACTCTCACCTGCTTCAGCAGGGTTCTGTTGGTTCCCAGTTTATGCTGCTCGATGCTTTTCCTCACGTAGACTCTTTCCACAGGAGTCAAGTCTTCTCTCATGAGCGCATGCAGTTCTCTTAGTTGTTCATTTTCATTTTCTGAGCCAGCATGTAAGCTAAAGAAAGAACTACCTTTTAAGAACCCCTTTATTCCATTTTTCAGAACATCACAAAAAAATCAAAATGCAGATTTTCTAAGAGAAAGATAAGGCTTTCTCTGCTCTTCTTCAAAAACCAAATTTAAGGGAAGAGTTATATAAAATTGCCATACTTCTCTTTGAACATTCTGTGACTTTTGGAATGAAGCATTCTTACCTGTAAGGTAAAATTGGCTTGGCGATCTTCCTAATACTCCCAACTCTGACAAACTTTTCAAATCCTAGACTGAGAAGCCTTTAAAGAAAACAATATAAAACAGATTCTGATTATGTAAAAAATACACTGTAAAACAAAGTTTCACACATTAGTTATTAAAAGTAACTTTGTATAATAGTATATTTTCATTAACATAATTTAATGGGAAATGCCTAAACTCAAATAAAGGAAATACAGTGTAGTTGAAAGATTTTTTTTTTATATATGATACATAGTCTAGAGAATTTTTTTTTTTTTTTTTGAGACAGAGTCTCACTCTGTTGCCCGGGCTAGAGTGAGTGCCGTGGTGTCAGCCTAGCTCACAGCAACCTCCAACTCCTGGGCTCAAGCGATCCTCCTGCCTCAGCCTCCCGAGTAGCTGGGACTACAGGCATGCGTCACCATGCCTGGCTAATTTTTTCTGTATATATTTTTAGTTGGCCAGATAATTTCTTTCTACTTTTAGTAGAGATGGGGTCTCGCTCTTGCTCAGGCTGGTCTTGAACTCCTGACCTCGAGCAATCCACCCGCCTTTGCCTCCCAGAGTGCTAGGATTACAGGCGTGAGCCACGGCGCCTGGTCCAGTTGAGATTTTTTCAATGCAAGTTTGTGTGGAATCTATAACAATAAAGGGTGCAGTGTCCTCATAGTACTACTATTTGCCCACACTTGCATTGCTTCTCAAGAAACTATTCTACCCTGTCCATTCCAATAGGAGTACAAGTCTGTTCAAGTGCACAATGAAAATGTATGTCAGTATGAAGAAATGTATGAGTGACCATAAGCAATCGAGACTTGGATCCTAATTATAGATTCACATTTCTCGGATCCTTATCAGAGGTTTAAACATTAAAGAATCTCTTTTAAAGGTTTCCTGTTAACTTCTACTATTCAGTTCTCACCTTCCCTCTTCATTCTAACTTCTTGAATTTTTTTTTTTTTTAAATTCTCTCACAGTCTACAGTTAAATTTTCATCTCAGACTGAGCAATCTAAAGTTCTTCCCTGTTTAGTCCCAGGTAACTCCTCGTTGTCTTGAATCAAAAAGTGTTCTCAGCCATTGTTTTAAATTACTCGTAAGAGTGCACACTGGCAGAACCTTTCTGAAGGGCAGTTTTGCAAAGTATGTTAAAAGCTTAAAAATGTTTATATCTTTTATTCTAGGCTTAGGACTTTTTCCAAAGGAAAGAATCAGAAACGGGGACAAAGATTTATGATTAAGGATATTTGTCATCATATAATTTATAATGGCAAAAACTGGGGAAGAACTTACTGATCAAAAATTGCTTAAAGTACGGTATAAGCAAATCATTGAATATAAGAGAGTTATGAAAAATTGTTTCCTAGAGAAATAACCTTTAAATTAAAAAAGCAAGACACGAAATAATATATAATGTTGAATCTCAGTTTGGAAAACAAAATGTGTGTGTATTAAAAAATCTGTAAAGAAATATAATAAAATATCTATATAATCTGACATTTTCTACCATAAGCATTAACTTGTGTGATTATAAATGTTAATTTTTAAAAAGCCTGATAAGTAATGAATTATTTCTCCTAATCAAACTTTGTCATTTATGTTATAATTCAGATCATTAAACAATGGAATATTGGTAAAATATTACAGTATTTTCTTTGTATCTTTAATAAAGTCTTGTACAATCACAAAAATTTTATACCTACAGAACAGATTGTTATTGCCTTCTTTGGATCCGTTTTATTGAAATCAAAAATATAATTTACTGGCCGGGCGCGGTGGCTCACGCCTGTAATCCTAGCACTCTGGGAGGCCGAGGCGGGCGGATTGTTTGAGCTCAGGAGTTCGAGACCAGCCTGAGCAAGAGCGAGACTCCGTCTCTACTAAAAATAGAAAGACATTATATGGACAGCTAAAAATATATATAGAAAAAATTAGCCGGGCATGGTGGCACATGCCTGTAGTCCCAGCTACTTGGGAGGCTGAGGCAGGAGGATTGCTTAAGTCCAGGAGTTTGAGGTTGTCGTGAGCTAGGCTGACGTCACGGCACTCACTCTAGCATGGGCAACAGAGTGAGACTCTGTCTCAAAAAATATATATATATACAATTTACTTAAATTGTTCAGCTATTTTACTACTGTGTGTTCATACAGGCAGATGAACAAGGAGACTAACCTGTAACTATTGGTTCTGGGATTCGATGTTAGCCTACTTCTAAGGTAATGGACTCAAGACTGCTGGGTCACAGACAAAGGACTTGTACTCATGACACTGGGGGCAGCATAAGCATCAACACATCTGTATTGGTTTCCCGGCTCCCAGGCAGATGCCTGCACATGCAGTGGGTTGGGGTGTAGGGCAGGAATACTGAAGTTCAGGATCCACTGTTTTTATAACAAGCAGTGAGCAAGCCTGCTTTGTCCTAGCGGGAGACGTTGCCTCATCAGTCAAAGGTGGTTGTTGCAAACACAACCCTGAGAATTGTCTTGGGTAAGAGTGGGCGGGGTCTTGCATCTTTGGCATCCCAGCATGGATGCCCAGGGCCAATGGCAGATCCCCCAGCAATACCTCTCTAGCTCCACACGTAAGTGGCTGAACTTGAATTTTTACATGAATATCATTGTGCCCAAATTGTCAGGTTTGGTATTTGATTTTGTCCTACTTGTAAACTAATTAGTTAGCCTGTTACTGTTTCATAGATTCTCACTCCTGTCTGAGAAAAAGGCCTTCATTCTTGGCACACCCAGCAAAAATGTGCATGGACATGTAGGGCCTGTGTTGCCTCAACAATAACCTACAGCATTAGCTACTTCCATACACTTGTCACACCTACCCAAGAAGTACTCTGTCCACAGCTACATTTGTGGAAGAAGAAATCAGAAGTTTCCATGGCCTTGCATTTCCAACTGTGGGAGCCGCACTCTTTTCAAACAGCTGTACAAAGAACAAAATCACCACTGCCAGCAAATAACTCTTGCCTGCTCCAAAAACACCTAATTATTTTAAAATAAGGGGAAAAAAATAAAAGCAACATCACGAATAAATTTCTGAAAGCACAAGAAATGTTTCATCCATCTCTCTCTCTTTTTCCTTCATTTAATTAATAATTTCTTCAAAAAAAAAAAATTGAGCGCTCACTATGTGCTAAGCACAAGGGATGAATAGATAAATAACCAAAATACCTCCACTTTTAATGAGACCACAGTCTACTTGACAAACAAGTGAAGAAATAATGATAAAATAGTATGATAAATAACATTGTTACAGGATTAGAAAAAGAAAAACATCTACCTCTGCTTTGGTAGGGGTGGGAATACTTCCTAAAAGTCAGAAGTAGCAGAACTAAGTCTTGTAGAATAAGATATCCAGACTGCTTAGAGAAAGCGTCATTCTAGGCAGAGGCTTGACAAAACATGTAGCTGTTAAAAGAACTTTAAGAATTTCTTTTTTTTTGTTAGTCAAGACAAATGAACCTTCATTCAATCACTTGAAAAAAACCATATTGGTATCCTAAAGTTCCTAAAGGACTTCATTATAAAGATTCATTTTGAACACAAAGGAATAGAGCTAAACAAGGTTTGTGATACAGATTAATTTAAATGAGACATTAATTCACTCTAAGTACTTCTATATAGCCCATGGCAAATAGGCAAGAGATGAAGCCGATGAGGTAGGCCAGGGAGTAAACCACAAAAGCTCAGCTTGTTATAGCTAAAAAGTTTAAATTTTAAAGGCCAGGGAAGTCATTGAAGAGTTTTGAGCAATGGGACTGACTTAATCAGACTGGGTTTTAGAAAAACAACTTGAGCGAATTTACGAGAAAGGGTAAAACTAACGGTAGACCAGTTAGAAAGCTGTGTGAGACGATCACAACGACAAATGCTAACTTTACTCAGTGTCACCCATGTACCATGGGTGACACTTTACCTATGTTAACTCATTTAATCCTCCAACCCTCGGGGGCAGATGCTATTTTGATCCCCCATTTTACAGAGTAGGAAATTAAAGCTAAGAGAGAAGGAACCTGCCCAAGATCATACAGCTAACAATGACAGAGCCAGGACGTAAATCCAGGATTCTAGCTCTAGAGCCCAGACTCCTACCCACTAGGCTATATGGCCGCACGATGAAGGCTTGGATTTGGGGGGGGGGGAAGTAAACTGGAGAAGAGATCATCAATATGAAAGATGGGTAGAAGCCATGAATAGAAGGGACACATCTCAGTGACCGATCTGAAGGGGGGCAACAAACACTAAGAAGATAGGAGGATTGAGAGAGAGTCACTTAATCTAGAGAAAGAGAATAACGTAGCGTGGCTCCCAGGTGTTGATTTGGTAAACGGGGTGGAGCCAGTGTAATTCCTCAAAATAGGACAAAAAAGTAGGATAAGCTTTGGGGTCAAGGTCTACAAGAGGAAATGTGCCATGGAGGTGACAGAACCTACATGGAAATATTCACTGTGAATAGGAAGAATTAAGCTCCTTCACTAGGACAGAACCAAAATAGGTAAGAATTGGTCCCAAATTATTAATAGGTAAATTGGAGAAGGAGGGCAGGACATTAAAAGAAGTCCCTGTTACCAATCCCTTTACTGTTTTGGAGTCAAGATCAAGAGAGAAAGGAAAGGACGAGGAGCTGAGAGGAATGAAGGTTTGCAATAGCTGCTGTGAAGGACAGAGGAGGGAGCTGACTAGAAATTAATAACAGGTTCTGCTGGTCAGAGTTGAAGGCCACTGTAGCACAGCAACGTGTAAACATCTCGATCTAATCTGGACACACCGTAGCTGTATAAGGCTACTCACTTACCAGATAAGCTGCCAATTCTCCCAGCTACGGTGATCAGTACTCGCCCATCTAATAGTTTACCAAAGTGAGTTCAGGTAAAAAAAAAAAAAATCTACTTATAGTTATTCTTCAACCTTGTTTGAATAGAAAATTATAAAGGAGCAGACTGAGTGACAAACGCTTGCATTTAATCACGTATTGATTAGAATTGCTTTCTCTCTTGCTTCTTACCGTGTATGATCGTGATGGGGAGGGTGTGGATTTGCAGCTCCTTCCCTTCCTCAGCACCTTCCTGGGATGCCATCATTCGAGCTATCTGAACCAGAGCCGTAGCCTGATCCTCGTTTAACTTATGCTCCTGAATGAACTCACTAGCTAACTGCAACGTTGCCCCCAGGCTGAGTAGTTCAAATTTTGTGTTGATATTTGTGAAGGCTGGCGGGATAAATCTTCTCTGACTGACTCTTTTGTTGCTAAATGCACTTGGTGAAGACCTAATAAAAAGGCGGCAAACAAAATAAAAAAAGAATTAGGGGCTTTTGAAAAAGGTGAGGAGATTTTTTTCATCACTTAGCTATCACTTTGTAAGCGTCACAGAGAACAGTTTTTAAATAATAGCAAACCATAAATGGATACATATCCCAATTTGGAGGAGGGTAAAAAAGAACTTTTGTTGAATATCTACTATGTGCTGGCACTAAGCATTTTACATATCACTTGATCAAATCTTCACAACAACACTAGGAAGTAGTTCATTATCCCAAATAGGGAAACAAAAATATAAATATTTTTCCCAAAAACCACACCATTAACAAGTGGTTGGACTGACTTTAAAGCCCATGCTCTATTATACAAACCTGGCTTAGATAATTAATGTAGCCTCTATTTCAGGTAAAATACATGAATTGGTTTTTATTTCCATTTCTGTAAAGACTGAATTCATTTCAAATTGGATAAATAACATAATGGAATCACATTTTTTACCTAGGACTTTATTGTGATGAGAAAAATAAACCACAGACGATAATATTCCAAATTGAAAATTTGACTTTTTCTATTACTTTAAGGCATTAATATAACATCACTTCCAATTTTTTTAAGAAGGGACTTGGTGCTTGAAAAACTGAAAATCAGATGTGGGTGATGTCAAGAATAAAATCAGTATGGATACACACATGGGATTCAAGCTGTAAAATGATTCCTTTAGATGTTAAATAATTTGTGACATAAAAATATAAGATACAGATGAATAAAAAATAAAATAAACACTCAAATAATCCTTAAGACATTATCCCTTGACAAAGGGAAAAAATTTGTAGTAACATTTATTAGCTCAAACCATAACAAATAGGTAGATGAAAAATGATGCATAGTTCTTTCTCTTTTTAACTACTGACAGTAATTTCATAGTCTGAAAGATTATTAAAATTTTATTGGCGGCCGGGCGCGGTGGCTCACGCCTGTAATCCTAGCACTTTGGGAGGCCGAGGCGGGCGGATTGTTTGAGCTCAGGAGTTCGAGACCAGCCTGAGCAAGAGCGAGACCCCGTCTCTACTAAAAATAGAAAGAAATGATTTGGACAGCTAAATATATATATATATATATATATATATATAAAAAATTAGCCGGGCATGGTGGTGCGTGCCTGTAGTCCCAGCTACTCGGGAGGCTGAGGCAGTAGGATCGCTTGAGCCCAGGAGTTTGAGGTTGCTGTGAGCTAGGCTGACGCCACAGCACTCTAGCCCGGGCAACAGAGTGAGACTCTGTCTCAAAAAAAAAAAAAAAAAAAAAAATTTTATTGGCAACATTTATGTAATATACTTCTATTGCATTTGCATATTCACTTTTAGTTACCATTTTTTAATACCAATGACTCAAAGGTAAATAACGACTTACATTGTTAACAGGTACTGTGCTAGAGGTAGAGTAGCTGGATTAAAATAGTCCTGAATGTTTTTCAAAGTAGTCAGCTCGGTGCTAGCATTACAAACCAACAATGCATGGACCACTACTGTAGAGAGGATGCAGAAGATAAACACTTGATGTAAACAAAATGGACCATGACAAAACTCTGTATTAAATGGCCATATAGAGTTCAGCTATGGAATTAACCACATGACATAAAATAAACCTTAAGTACATGCAGAGGTCCCAAACTCTTATCCATTAAGTTACTATACTATCTGTTCATTCCCTTTATATGTGGGTACCCATAAATCGCATAACTTATATCATATCTGGACTTGTATACATCAGCAAATGAACAAGAACACCTGTTTTGGGTTAGTGCATAGTGGGACTGCTTGACAGCCCGCAGTTCCCTTAATCAACGCACCACTTGTGCTACACAGTATTGTTTGTGTAATTTTTAAACACTTTCTTGCATTTCTTCCTCAATTATTTTATAGAAACATGGAAAACAGAAAACTAAAATGCTGATATTGGTGAAAAACAACTGCAACAAATATGAAAATATCCATATGACAAGTGATAAATGTTTAAGCTGGTTGTCCAATTTACTCAGTTATGAAAGAAAAGATCAAAAATTAAAAACTATATGAAACACTAAAGATGTGTCATTAAATGCTGTATCTTTAATCAGTAATGGACCAAATTCAACCATCAGAAATAATTCTAGAGATTTAAATGTGTAGAGAAGTCTACAGATTCATAAAACTAGACAGAAATTCAGGCTTACTAAAGGTTACCTTATTGAAAGAAACATAAGGCTGGTAGCCTGTCTTATCAGGAATTTCTCAAGACAGATGATAGGATACAAAAATCATACCCTCCTGCTCTGCTTCTTGCAAATACTCCAAGACCTTCTCAATGTAAAAATAAATCATTTATTAAATGTATCTTCAAATAGACCGAGAGAATTAGAACTTGATGTAAGAAATTATTTATATATTCAACTTTCATACACATTTTTAGGAACACATTGGACATGATAGTAGGAACTAGAGGTGGGTACTTTTTGTTGGCTTTCATCAAACAATCCCACACACAGTTAGCATTCCTGCCCGCGGTACATCCTGTCTATCATTCTTTTTAAATATGAATTAAGATGAGCATAGTCATACTTACTGTTAATGGGCCAGTTAGAAGGGAAATAGCCTTTCAAAGGCAGTAGTTCCACCTCATTGAGAGAAGATGGTCCAAAGAAAGCACTACATGCAATGAAAGTATCCAGTTCAAAATCCAGGGTTTTTGAAACCACCCAAAGATCATCTGAAAAGACAAACATTTTTCCCAGCTTTATTGAGGTGTGCTCACGCCTGTAATCCTAGCACTCTGGGAGGCCGAGGCCGGCGGATCGTTTGAGCTCAGGAGTTCGAGACCAGCCTGAGCAAGAGCGAGACCCCGTCTCTACTAAAAAATAGAAAGAAATTATATGGACAGCTAAAAATATATATAGAAAAAATTAGCCGGGCATGGTGGCGCATGCCTGTAGTCCCAGCTACTCGGGAGGCTGAGGCAGGAGGATCGCTTAAGCCCAGGAGTTGGAGGTTGCTGTGAGCTAGGCTGCCGCCACGGCACTCACTCTAGCCCAGGCAACAGAGTGAGACTCTGTCTCAAAAAAAAAAAAAAAAATTATATATATTTAAGGTGTCCAACATGTTATATACTTTGGTATAAGTATCCCCTGTGTAATGATTCCCACAATCACACTAATTAACATATCCATCACCTGACATAGTTACCTCTTTTGTGTGTGGTGAGAACACTTAAGATCCACTTCCTTAACAAATTTCAAGTATACAATGCATTATTATTAATTAGTTACTATGCTGTACATTAGATACCGAGAACTTATTTATCTTGTAACTAAAAGTACAAACTTCCCCTTTGTACCCTTTGACTAACATCCCCTTCCATTCTACTATTTCTATCAGTTTGACATCATAGATTCCACATATGTGATATCTCACGATATTTGTCTTTCTGCATCTGGCTTGTTTATTGAGCGTACTGTCCTCCAAGTTCATACGTGCTGTCAAAAATGGCAGGATTTCCTTTTTTAAGGCTAAATAATATTTCTTTTTATATACCTGCCATTATTTCTTTATACATTCATCTACCAAAGGACACGTAGGTTGTTTCTGCATCTTGACTACTGTGAATAATGCTGCAATGAACACAAAAGTGCAGGCCGTGCTTCGAGGAACTGATTTCATTTCCTTGAGATATAATCTAGACGTGGGGTCATATGGTAGCTCTATTTTTAGTTTTTTGAGGAGCCTGCATACTATTTTCCATAATGGCTGTACCAATCTCAATTTCCATCAGCAGCGTACAAGGATTCCCTTTGTCCATATCCTCGCCAACACTTGTTATCTTTCGTCTTTTTGATGTTAGCCATTCTAACAGGTTTGAGGTGGCATCTCATTGTGGTTTTGATTTACGTTTCTCCAATAATTAGTGATGGTGAGCACCTTTTCATATATCTATTGGCCATTTGTCTTTTTTGAAAAAATGTTTATTGAGTTCCTTTGCCCATTTTTAATTGGGTTATTTTCTTATTATTGAAAGAATCTGAGGCCAGGCTGTAATCCTAGCACTTTTGGGAGGCCAAGGTGGGAGGATTGCTTGAGGTCAGGAATTCGAGATCAGCCTGAGCAAGATTGAGAGCCCGTCTCTATAAAAAATAGAAAAATTAATCAGGCATGGTGGCCTGTGCCTGTAGTCCCAGCTACTCAGGAGGCTGAAGTAAGAGGATTGCTTGAGCCCAGGAGTCTGAGGTTGCTGTGAGCTGGGCTGACATCACAACACTCTACTCAGGGCAACAGAGTGAGACTGTCTCAAAAAAAAAAAAAAAAGAGCATTGTCAAAAAAAAAACTACTATAAATCTGATGATTCTAAAATTAAGAATTTTTGCTTATCTAAAGATACCTTAAAATGAAAAGAGATGATACAGTGGGAGTAGATATTCACAAAACAAAGAATTAACATGAAGAATACATAAAGAACTTCTTATAAATAAAAAAAGACTATAAAGAACCCAATAGTAAAATGGCTAAGAAGAAACATATATAGCTAATAAATCCATGAAGAGCTTTTCAACGTTATTGGTGAGCAGAGAAATGCAAATTAAAACCACAAGACCATTTTACATTCAATTGAGTAGGTTGATCCATTAAGATCTATTATACTTTGATAGAAGGAGTACAGACTGATATAACCACTTTGGAAATCAGTTTGGTACTACAACCTAAAGATGTGTGAACCATTATCATATCCTGAAACAGCGTTTTCATTCGTTAGGGTTATATCTGAAAGAAACTCTTGCACAGCTACAAGACTGTACAAGAATATTCATAGCACAATGTTCACAATGACAAAACTTAGAAAACCCAAACGACCAACAATGGAAGACTGAATGAATGAACTATGACATAGTCATGAAATAAAATATTACACAACAGTCAAAACAAATAATCTAGGCTCTAGATTTAAGAGCAACACCATAGATTAGATTGTAGCAATATACTAAATGAAAAAGATAAATTCCAAAAGATTGTATACAGAATGACATCATTTTAACAAGGTTTAAAAAAACTAAAAATTATAAATATGCCTTTTAGGAATTCATTTATATAAATCTATACACAAAGGAAAGCAAAATGTTGAATGCAGGGATCAAAATTGTAAATACATTGGGTTATGAGAGACAAGTAGATGAGTTAGTGGGGTTAATTTATATTAAATTTAGATTGCTATAAAGGAACTAGATTTTGCTTTGGTTTGTGGGTTCACAAATGCTTATTACATTATTTTAAATAACTAAATAAAGCAAGTTGTGTGAAGACCAATAACTAAGAATAGGTCATGAAACCAAAGATAATGATTTAGTGTACCTACGGGCCTTTAAAAAAAACTCTATTTTTAAATGATTTTATTTCCAAATCTACAAAATTTGGGATTCAGTATTGGCAAATTGTGCAGACAATGAAAAAATTATCAACAAACTCATGGAGTATTATAGTTGAATCAATCAATGTACTTTATTTATATGATGTCAAGAGCTTAGTGTGACTTTTTAAACAAAGTTAAACATTTTTGGTATCCTTTTAATAAAGCTTTAAAAAAAGCCCTAAAGTTTTAAAATGTGCTTTTCAGAAATGGTCTAATTTATCACATAATAATTTATAGTATGTAGTACTATTAAACCATACTTTAAAAATTCCCTTTAATATAAAGGAT
>CM052456.1:3592193-3616141 GCA_028533085.1 Varecia variegata
ATGACTCCACCTTCTAGCTGTGAGACCCTTGGGCAAACTACTTCACCTCTCTGTGCCTCTGTTTCATCATCAGTAAAATAAAGATAGAAATAGTACCTAACTAGTAATAGCAGGAGAGTTATGTAGCCTGAGTTGATACTTTTAACACATTATGCCTAGCACACAGTAAGCACTTGATAATATAAGCTTTTTAAAATCAAAACAAATTAATTAATATTTACTGAACTATTTTTAGAATGTACAAATTAACCACTGTAATATGAAAATCATTTAAAAATTTGTTTTCATATCATGTCAGTATATAAACATATCTAACATTTTTTTTTTTTTTTTTTTTGGAGTCAGAGTCTCGCTCTGTTGCCCGGGCTAGAGTGAGTGCCGTGGCATCAGCCTAGCTCACAGCAACCTCAAACTCCTGGGCTCAAGCGATCCTCCTGCTTCAGCCTCCCAAGTAGCTGGGACTACAGGCATGCGCCACCATGCCCGGCTAATTTTTTCTATATATATTTTTAGCTGTCCATATAATTTGTTTCTATTTTTAGTAGAGACGGGGTCTCACTCTTGCTCAGGCTGGTCTCGAACTCCTGACCTCGAGCGATCCACCCGCCTCAGCCTCCCAGAGTGCTAGGATTACAGGCGTGAGCCACCGTGCCTGGCCTATAAACATATCTAACATTTTAAAAGGCAAGAATCTAGCTCACAGACTGCATAGTCAACTGCTTTGCACTTACTTTGTTTCCTAAGTGCGTGATCTTCAGAATTCCATCTTGCCATATTTTTGACTTCTTCGTCTTTTGATGAGTATACAGGACCTTATTTCCAAAAGTAAAGAAAGGATTGCTATTTATATATATTCAATGTTATATATTATACATACCCTTCCTACCTACAAAAAATCTTCAAGATATCTTCTATCAAAATAAAAGGGAGAGAGGGAGAGATGGAAGAAAGTAGGTAGTAAAAGGCAGAAGAAGGGAGAAAGGAGAGGAAAACTCCAAGGAAAAAACTGAAAAGTTAACTAAGCACCAAAAATAATCTTGAGCTTCCTAGTCATCAGTGGGCAGAGGAAAAATTGTTGGGTTCCAAAGTACTTATAATCTGTGCCACTCTCAGAGTGGTCCAGACACTCCTGGAGGTCTCCAAGACTTTTACAGGCTTCTGTGAGGTCTAAACTATTTTCATGATGTTATTTGTCTTTTCATTCTCATCCCTTCAGGGGTGCAGCATGGAGTTTCTCAGGGTTATGTATAAGCAATATTGCAAGAGTCAATTGCAAATTGAATGCAGAAGCAGATACGAGAGTCCAGCTGCCTTCTATTAAGTCAAATGTTAGAAGCGATTTGCAAAAAAATGTAAAGCATGCTATTCTTCTCATTGTTTTTTCCTGCTGTTGTTATTGTTTAGGAAAAATTAGCTATTTTCGTTAAAAATGTTGTATGACAAATACGAACAGTAGGTAAGAGAGAGGGTTGCCAGATAAAATATACTACAATATTTGGGACATATGTGTACTAAAAAGTATTCATTGTTTATCTGAAATTCAAATTTAACTGGGTGTCCTGCTTTTTGTTTTTTGTTTTGTTTTTGCTAAGTCTGGCAACCTTAGCAAGATGTTTGTGAAACACCTTAGAAAGAAGGAAGGAAGAAAAGGTAAGTAGAGTAGAAGGGATGGAGGGAAGGAAGGAAAGAAATTTCACCAAATTGTGAAAATTGATAAGACTTACAATAAATTCTTGGCTTTCCATTGTTTCTTCTTAAGTTATAAACCAGTCAGGTCCAGAAAATAATCAGTGGTTATTCAACTCTTTACACTGCCGAAAATAAATGACATAGAATTTTCAACCCTGATGAAAAGAACAAATATCAAATATAATTTTTCCCAATAAACCCTTGACCAGAGACACAAATCAAAGAGTTCCAAGACTATCTGACTACCAAGGGAAACAGGTGTAATGAAATCACGTGTCCCTGAGGACACAGTAAAAGTGGTACCACACAGTGAAAAAAGAATTTACCACGTAAAGAGAAAACTAAGAAAAATATATAAACTAATTAGTAGTCTGCAAACATTTTTCTAGGTGCCATAAAAATCAGAAAATATGATTTTCCCCTCCACGTTTGGTTCCTTACAGCCCAAATTCAGTTTTCCTGAAGTTTTCTGAATTGTGCTGGTCACCACAAGATGGCCCCCTTGTATTTTCAAATTCTTCCTTTTGCATCTCAAAGTCAATATACCACAGTATCTAGGGCCAAATTCATATTATATAATACCTCTGCCAGGAAAAAAAGGCACTCTATTTATCCTATGCTATTGGATAAAATTGTAATTGTGGGAAAATTTGGAATTCTAAAATTGCTGATGGTGAATTGAAGAAGTAAACAAAGTTGTCAAAAGAAACATAATTTCTTTCTTTAATTTTTTCCTAAAGTAGTTCTAAAGATATGATCCCTGGACCAACAGCATTACTTGGAAACTAGCTAGAAATTCAAATTTCCAGGTTCCACCTTTGACTTATTAAATCAGAAAGTCTGAGGTTGGGGCCCAACAGAGGGTGTTTTACTAAGCCCTCCAAGTGACAGTTATGCATGTTCAGGCTTGAGAACACAGCCCTAAAAGACCTAGAGGGATTCAATAAAGTTATAATTTGTGATTCTGAATTTAGTTCCTCCTTTATACACACAAAATATACCACCTACATATTATTTATAAATTACATATATTTATTCAGCACTTACTATGTGCCAGACATTGTGCTGAGATATTATCATTTACTCAGTGCAACTATATGCTAGACTGTTAAAATGCTTTAAACGCTCTCAACCTCATGGGGTAGATACTATCTTTATGTCTATTTTACAAAAGAGGAAACCGAGGTACATAATAGTTAAGTAACTTGCCCAAGGTCATAAGGTAAATAAATGGCAGACTCAGAATTCAAACCCAAGTAGTTCAAACTCTGGTGCTCATACTCACAAATACTGCATTACATAATTATTTATTGATTACCTACTATGTGTCAGGCATATAGTATGTAATCAATATGTCGGGCGTATACTGTACATATATATCAGTCTCATAATCCTGAAGAGTAGGTATCATCATCATCACGATTTACAAATTAGGAAACCAGTATTTACTAATGTAGGATTACGTATATGCTATTTAGGAATTGCAAGATAAACTCACCATTATTTTCCTAAATTAGAGATATTACTTCTGGGATTTACAATTTAAAAGGAACTGAGAGGTTCAAATTCTCAAAGAGAGTAAATTAGGTTAAAGGATTAAACCTCAAAAAAAAAGAAAGCTAAATAGATTTATGTAGAATATGTAGAAGAGCCCTAATGCTTCTATTAAACAGAAAAAATCGTTTTAGCCAACAGCATCACCTCTACTAGGTGAAAGATTAATCTGCAAATAAGTTTTTAAAGTGGTGTGGAGACCTCAGGTGTTCTGAGATAATAACATACATACACACATACACCTACGCACATATATACACACATTATTACTGTGGCTCTATGTACATTTTATATTTTATATACATATTTTAAAAACTCAGTGTTCTCAGTAAAAATATGAGCCATTCTTCCTGTTAATAACAAGATATTTTTGGTCCTTTTGTTTTTGAACGAGCAGGATTCTTCGAATCTAAACCTGCACCTCTAAATGGTTCAGGTTACGAAGTTTAGAATAACGAACTCAACATTCTGTTAAGAAATCATCCGGTCCAAATAACCACAGGAAACTCACATTTCATCTGCCAACATTCTAATAGCCGTGACCCTGTGTAACTAAACGACACTGGAGACTTGGTCCTTTGCCAGTCCTAAACACAAGCTACAAAACCCTCTCAGGGCCTCGAATGTATGCGGAATTGCAAAGCAGGGACCAGGAAAGCCAGTGAAGACGAGGCACCAATTATGACAGGCGGTCTCAGCAAGCTGTGACTGCTGCCACCCCAAACCCGGTTCCAAACAGAAACCTTCCCGGTCCGCTTCTTACCGAGCAGATTCTCCCGTCCCTTCGTCCCCAAGTCGCTCAAGTCTCCCTGCCTCTCCACCCTTCATTCCCACGAAACCCCGAGAAACACTTCACTTCAGCAGCGGATTGCAGAAAAATCCACTTTCGAATTTCTCCCGCGAAAGGGCGTGACGTCATCAATCCGCGACAGCACCAGATAAGGCCCCAACACTTGCCCCGCCCACCGCCGCCTCCGCCAGAACCGCCGTTTTCAAACCGCCAATCGAATTCTGCTTCCGCTGCGAGCCTCCCCACCAGGCCGCGTTCTCTGGTGCCCCGCCCCTGCGGCGCCAGCCACGCCTGTGACGTCAGCGGCGGGCGCGCAGCCTCTGGGTCCGTCTTTCTCGACCGAGACGGGAGAACGGTGTCGCTCGCCCTATGACGCGAGAGTAACCACGGCTATAAGGAGCAGGAGCCGGGAAGGGCTGGAGGACGCAGTACGTGACCCCGTATTTTGGGAGTTGAACGGAGTAAGTTGCAAGTGGCCTACACGGTCGCTCAGGTTGGGTGAAGTCTAAATTCTCAGTCCTTTTTCTTCGCAGTCCCATTCTGTCATCCGTGGTCCCTCTCACCCCGCCCCCTCCACGAAGCCATCAGTTCGCCTGGCCTAGTTCTCTATGCGCACGCGCAAAGTCCGCCCGCGACCCTGTAGTTCCAGTTTCCAGCGAGCGGGGGCGCCGTGCGCCCGGCGTTGGGAGGTTGGGGGCACGCCCCGCTGTTGACGGCGTCCGGGCGGAAGTACGGGTGCCGAGAGGAGGGGTGGGTCAAACCGCTTTATTCCGCAGATTGGCGTTGAGCCTTGGCTGCCAATGGATAGCGAACGAGAGGACTTACAGTCTAAAATTAAGTCATTTGCGAGTCCTTGTCCTCAAAGAGTTGAAAATCCAATTCTGCAAGAGAGCCAGCAAATAATAAGAGGTAGATACGGTGTGCTGAGCGCGTTAGTGAAAGTACTTAGGGAAAACGGCTGTGGAGGCAGTTGAACAGCGGGGACATGGTGGTGGCAGGCCTGCAAGACTCAGGTGGCATTTCACCTGGGCCTGGACACTGAGTGTTCGGGGACGGTTGGACAGTCGGCTGCGACCAGAACAACGGTTCTTAGCCTTTTTTTGGCAAACCAGTTATTCTGAAAACGTGAAGTTAAAGCATGAGCTTTCCAGGAAAATGTGCATGTACTTACCAAAACATGTTGCGCACCATTTTGTCGGGAAAAATTGTGAAACACTTCGAAATGGGAAAAAACAGTGGTTGGTGTCTTTTCTAGCTCACTTTTCCAGGTGATCTGTGCCTTTCATTGTCGTGGAGCTATTTTACAACTCTGTAACTTGTAGAAAACAATAAAAATGGAAGTTAGGTTTGTCCAGTAGAGATGCGATTAACTACTACCCTGACCAGTGTCTATTGGCATTCATTTCTAAGTTCCTGATTGCCTATAGACGTATTTGCTTTTTGAATTCTCCTTCGAACTGGTTTTTGACACTTAACTGGTTCCCTCATTTATGGTCAAGTGCAGCATAAGGACAGACCTCATGTACAACGGTGGTTCCATGAGATTATCGGTGTGTAGTAGTAGATACCATCTAGGTTTTTGTGAGTACATCACAGAGTAAGGACGATCTATGATGTACCTCACAATCGCCTAATGATGCATTTCTCAGAACGTGTTCCTGTCATTAAACAACCCATGACTGTACTTAAATAAAATGTTTACTGTGTATTCATTTTATATTTGTACAAGAGTCATTACTTTACCTTATCTTAAAATTTATCTTTTAACAGTTTAATGGAGTTGGCAAGAATTCTTGTCCGGCCAAAGGTTAAGTCTTGTCCAGACTTCAGGTTAAGAATTCCAGAGTCAGCACATAGGGTCTATGGTGACAAGTTGCAGGAGGTTCTACTAAAAGGTAGACAATGTGGCTCTTGAACATATCTGGGCTCACTTACCTAACTAGCTTTGGACAAGTCACCTAACCTTTGAGATGGAAGAAACTACTCCCTAGAGGGCTTGTGAGGATTTAGAACAATGTGTGTAAAGTAACTGGCATTGTTGCACAGTAACTTTTATTCTTTGTTTAAAGCCCATGTGTAGAAGGCAGTTAAATGTTACTTTTTTTAACAATTTTTTTAATACATATTATGTTAAAGAAGGTGATAAGGAATTTCTAATGTTGCAAGTTTTTTCTTTAGCATCACAAAACCAGATCTGTGTTTTAGACAGTTTACACGTAGGCTTCTGTGAAGGATGGATGACTTGTAGAACAGTTTATAAACTTGCCGTATTCTCATGACAGTAGTTGTAGAAAACACTGGATACAGATAATAGCCTTCTCAAACTTCGAATTGATAGGCTTTAGTGACAGATTGGTAAATAATAATGGTTACAAATTATGGAGTGTGTTCTATACGGCAGCAATTTGAAGTACTTTATTTACATTCTTTCGGTTAATCCTCACAACAACCTTATTATGTAGGCATGATTTTTATCCACATTTTATAGACCACAGAGAAATGAGATAACTTGCTCAAAATCCACATAGCTAGCAAATAGCTTGATTGGCTAACTTGGTGGAATATAACATCCTTAAATAAGATGAGGGAGGTAGGAAGAACAGATCTGGGGGTAGGAAAGATAATAAGTTTGATTTGGAATGTATGGGATGACGATACACATAACTATTATCACAAGATGGACATTGAGGATTAAGACTATAACCAAAAGTATTACTGCAGCCTGAGCAACATAGCAAGACCCCATCTCTACAAAAAAATTTAAAAATTTTAGCCAGACATGGTGACACATGCCTGTGATCCCAGCTGCTTGGAAGGCTGGAATAGGAGGATCGCTTGAGCCAGGTAGTTTGAGGTTGCATTGAGCTATGATGATACTACTGCACTATAGCCCAGGCAACAACGTGACACACTGTCTCAAAAAAAAAAAAAAAAAAGTATTGCCATGGAAATTCCTGATTTTCTGCAGTCCTTGTGTAGGGAAGCTAAATTGCACCATATCTTATGTTACTTTCTGTTTAATCCATATCTTCTTCTAAATCAAAGGTATATTTGATCATTCTGAACCTAAAGACTCCAAACCACAAAAATAATCCTTAGGAGAAAGAATGAAGGGAGGATCTCTGGGCTGAAATAGGAGAATGATGGGAAAGGTTCTCGGAGAGTTGTGACTTTCTGTGCTTTTGCAATTCTGTCCACTGTTCATTAGATGGTGGTCTTGGACAAGGAAAGGACCTGGAGAGTAGGTCTGTCCTTTATAACTTACAGTTTTTTCAAGAGAGAAAGTTAGCAGTGGAGCCACTGTAGTTAGAATCACAGCTACGTTTGTATTTCATTGATTTTCTACCACCTTACAAAAGAATTTGAAATGCTTAACACTTTACAAGTACTTTTAAATATATTTAATTATCCAACAGATGCTTAGGTAGTAATCAAGGTAAAGTCCCTGCCTTCACAGTGTTTACATTCTGGTAGGATAGAGACACAGTAAAATTATAATTCCAGGTAATGGTAAGAGGATGCAAGGATGGAAAATGAGTAAGGAGGGAGTATTTTAGATTGAGTGAAAGAGTAATCTCCGAGAAAGTGCCATTTGCAGAGACCGTAATAGAAAAGGAAGTAATCCATACAGATATGACAGGGAATGGCCTTAGCATGTTTAAAGAACCTAGAGATGGTAAGGATGGTAAGGATGGCTGAAGTGAGCCTGCTGGAAAGTGCTGTGGGAGATGAAGTTACGTATCACCAGGCCAGACCATGTAGGGCCTGGTAGACGACAGTAACGGTCTTTGGACTTTATTCTGAGTGTGATAAGAAACGTTTGCAGGAGTTTGTGCAAGAAATTTTCATGATCTGATTTACATATTTAAATGATTATCTGGAGAATTGATTGTAAGGAAAGAAGAGTAGAAGAAGCAGGCAGATTAGTAAGAAAGATCTCGCAGTAGTTTAGGCAGGACAGGGTAGTAGCTTGGGCCAGGTGCTTATGATGGAGATGAGAAGTATTTTAAAGGCAGAGCTAATAATGGAAATACTGATGAATTGACTACAGGCTGTGAAGAAAAGAGGAATTAAACATGTTTCAAGGTTTTTGCCCTCTCAACAGTTTTGTGATTGGTGTTTCTGAGATGTGAAAAACTAGGCAAAAAATCGATTTGTTAAAATTTGGGGGTTCTGGCCAGGCATTGCCTCATGCCTGTAATCCTTGCATTCCGGGAGGGTGAGGCAGGAGGATCGCCTGAGGCCGGGAGTTTGAGACCAGCGTAGGCAAAAATAGCAAGACCCTGTCTGTTTTTAAATACAGAAAAATTAGCCGGGCATGGTGGCATACACCTGCAGTTGCAGCTACTCGGGAGGCTGAGGCAGGAGGATCCTTTGAGCACAGGAGTTTGAGTTTGCTGTGAGCTAGGCTGACGCCACTGCACTCCAGCCTGGGCGACAGAACAACACCCTGTCTAAAAAAAAAGAGAGCGTTCTATTTTTGGCATGTTCACTTTGAGATATCGTCTAGATAAACTAGTGGAGCTATTGCATGGACAGTTGAATATTGGAATGGGGAGCTAATGAGAGAAAACAGATTTGTGAAACATCAGCATTAAGCCAAGGAGCTTAAAGCCCGGACCCTCAGGAAAGATTGGTAGGTGAGGAGTGAGCGCAGGACTGAGTCCAGCCGTGGGCAGCATGTAAAGGCAGAGCACAGTAGGAGGGTGATAGACGGAAAGGAAATTAAGAGGAAACCGTATGAAGAAAATATTTCCAAGGAGGCAGTTACCAACTGCAAATGCTGCTTGCTGCAAGGTCGTGTAGACAGTGGAGCTCATTGATGATTTTGTTTGCAGTTCCACTGCAATGGTGGGAATAAAAGCTCGACGGAGAGTATGGGGTGAGGAATGTGCTTATTCAGTACAAGTGACACCTGTTGTTTTTTTTGTTTTTTTGTTTTTTTTTTGAGACAGAGTCTCGCTCAGTTGCCTGGGCTAGAGTGAGTGCCGTGGCGTCAGCCTCACTCACAGCAACCTCAAACTCCTGGGCTCAAGCGATCCTCCTGCCTCAGCCTCCTGAGTAGCTGGGACTACAGGCATGTGCCACCATGCCTGGCTAATTTTTTCTATATATTTTTAGTTGGCCAGATAATTTCTTTCTATTTTTAGTAGAGACGAGGTCTCGCTCTTGCTCAGGCTGGTCTCGAACTCCTGAGCTCAAACAATCCTCCCGCCTCGGCCTCCCAGAGTGCTAGGATTACAGGTGTGAGCCACCGCGCCCGGCCCTGTTTTTTAAAAAGTATTAATTCTGACTTGTAGCTGCATTTTTTTTTTATGTCTTAGGCCAGCATCAACTAAATAGATCATTACTTGGGTATTTTCAAAATTGGTAGTTGGCTGATCAGCTGAAACCTGTCCTAAAAATGCCAGAATTCTCTTGTTGGCTTTGATGAGAATGAATACACCTTTAATTGATGATTTGAGGTGACATGCTTTCAGGTAACCCTCTTAGAGAATATCACTTTGAAACACCTTATCTATTTCTGTCACTGTCAGCAGCAGCACTGTAACAGTTACAGAGTATAGCAGGCAGTAAGACTCAGGAGGTGTAAATGTTATGTTGACTTAGCTTTGAAGAAGAACACAAGGCAAAAGGTAGAGTAGCTGCTTCCTCATCTCGCCTGGAGGCCCAGCCCCAGCACTCACCAAATCTAGCAATTACCCAAATCCACTGCTGTTTTTGGCTCCTAACCCACAACAGGTATGTATGGCTTTTCTAGATAGGACCAAACTGTGTTGAGGATACCTGGACACATAAAAGCTTTAGCCTCTTTTGCCTGCCGATCTTTTATGTCATTCTGGTCACATAGGCCCAACACCTGCATGCCAGCTAATAGCTGTTCCAACCCAGATGCAACAGAGGAAACAGATGTACCTCCCGTTTGTCCTAACTCCTGTTTCCAAAACCATAGTATGGGACTCTGGGGTTATTCTCTCTCAGGCAGGCCTGCATCATCCCAGGCCTGATGTTCATCCCTCTGCTCCTTCACTAATTTTTATGAATGTGCCTCTAGTGATTCCATTCACTCAACAAATCTTAGACACAATTCATTCAACAGATTTTTGAGTGACTACTATGTACCAAGCACTGGGGATGCATCAGTAAACAAAATAAGCGAAAAGCTGTAATTTTATCAATCTCACATTCTGGGAAGAATAAAGAAATAAATTGTACAATAACGTTAGAAGGTGATGAGGCTATGGAGAAAAACAAGGCAGAGGAGTTTCCCAGTTATCTCTCCAGAAATTGACATTTTAAAATCTAATCGTGTGGGGAGAGCTCCCTGCGATGACAATTTGAATAAAGACTTGAAGAAGTGAGGGAACAAGCGGTGCTGTCTCTGTGGATACATGTTCTAAAAGACCCTCTGCTGAGTTTGCTGGGTGAGTTTTGGGAGGAGCAAGGCCAGTATGGCTGGAGCTGAGAGGGCAAAGGAAGAGTGGTGTGTGCAAAGTGACTTGGGAAGAGGAGGGTTAGAAATTGTTGCCCAAGAAATAAACACTGGCATTGGCTGACTCTGCAGCTTAGCAGTTGCTATCTGCTTCTAGAAAGCAGAAATTAACATTTTAAAACTAAACATGAAGAAATCCGTTTATTTTTATGTCGTCCATTGGAGGGTCTAGTATTGAAAAATGTGAATAAAACTTTTGGTGGGGGTGGGGGGGGTTATTGAGATAGAGACTGAGTTCCTTAATCTTATACTTTCATTTACTGACTCAAAGTGTAGTAAATATTGTACGACACTAGGATAATCTGGTCCTGCAGTTAAAAAGGCACAAAAAAACTGAAGCTGGGATCCCTGAGAGAAGAGTTACACTATTTTAAAAGTAAGAAACAAAGCCAATGAAAAGTGAACAAGGAAGAGCTAAAAAAAAATAAACAAACAAGAAAAAACACAAGGCCAATGAAATTTTCCTCAGTTGATTTTTGAGAATGTCTGACAAGCGTTCCCCTGAAAAGTTTTGTCTTCTGGCAGCCAAACGTTGAGTCCATTTTCCCCGCCAGACAATTAAAAGGTCATCTAAGTATTTTCTTACATTAGCGATTACTTGAGGTAATCGCTTAATCGCTTGAGGTAAATATTTCTTTGTTTTCTAATTCACAGGAATGGAAACTGAAAGTGGAAATCAACAAAAGGCCATGGAAGAAGAAAGCACTGAAAAGAAAAAGGAAGTAGAAAAAAAGAAACGGTCTCGAGTTAAACAGGTGCTCGCGGATATTGCTAAGCAAGTAGACTTCTGGTTTGGGGATGCAAATCTTCACAAGGATAGATTTCTTCGAGAGCAGATAGAAAAATCTAGAGATGGATGTAAGTTTGTTTCAATGTATAATAGCACCAAATTTTAGATGTGTACTGTCTTTGAATTAACTTCTAAAATAGCATATTATTCTGTAATATAGATATTATTATTTATCTATTTTTGCAAGTATGTTCCTTGCAGTGTTTTGATTTTGTTTAGTTAATGATAAATAACTTTATTTATTTATTTTTTGATAAATAACTTTTTAGATAGTATTTGGTGCTAGTTCCCCAGATAGGAAGAACAGGGTAAAGAATTAAAACTTTTTATCTGTTTCTGATTCCTAGAATAGGAATAGAAGCTTCTTATTCTCAGACTTTAGACCTGTATTAAATAAGCAACTTTAAACCAAAGCAGTAACAACATACTTCTAAAGACATTAATAAAGGTATTAATCCTAACACTCTGGGAGGTGCAGGCTGGATTGCTTGAGACCAGAAGTTCAAGACCAACCTGAGCAAGAGCAAGACTCTTGTCTCTACAAATAGAAAAATTAGCCCAGCCAGGCTTAGTGGCTGCAAGCTTGTAGTCTCAGCCTTCAGCCTAGGAGTTTGAGGTTGCAGTGAGCTATGATGACACCACTGTATTCTACCTAGGGCAGAGCAAGACTCTGTCTCAAAAGAAAAAAAAAAAAAGACTTTGGGATTTAATTGCTTAAATACCATTTATCATATGCCTCTGAGAGATAAAAGTGTTATACTTGTTTTAGTTCATAAAGGAAGGCATTTCATCTAATCCAAATCTCAAATGAAAGACCTGGTTTCCAAGAAGGCAAGATCCCAGTAATTCATGTTGAAATTTTATCTCATGTTTAGATTGCAAATTTAAGTTTTAAGTTTAATTTAAATTTTCTAAATGAGTCTTTTAGGCAGGCCAAATGCAACACACATAAAACACTGTTGTGTGTATATATAAAGACTTAGAGTCTACAGGGGCTGTAAAAGCTCAAAAGCTGATTAAATTGAATTAATTAATCTCAAATTACATTTATTATGCTTTAGTTTTTACTGCTGTTTTCTTATTTTTATTAGATGTTGATATATCACTTCTCGTGTCTTTTAACAAAATGAAAAAATTAACCACTGATGGGAAGTTAATAGCCAGAGCTTTGAAAAGTTCAGCTGTTGTAGAGGTAAGAATCATTACAATTTTATTATATCCCATAATCATGTTTAGTTTGATTAACATATGTACTGTTTTAAAGCTGGATTTAGAAGGCACCAGAATCAGGAGGAAAAAGCCTCTGGGTGAAAGACCAAAGGATGAGGATGAGCGCACAGTGTACGTGGTAAGCTATTTAAGCTGTTTTCCCAGAAAAGCTTAACAGCCCGGGTCCCCAGTCAAAAAGTGACACAGAAACATTAATATTTAAGTTAAAATTTATTGGCATTCTGAGTAAGGTGTAGAGATTGTGCAATGGTTAGGCTAGAGTTATTAAGTCTTTAATACTGCTTTTAATTTATCCCAGGAGTTACTCCCCAAAAATGTTAATCACAGCTGGATTGAAAGAGTATTTGGTAAATGTGGCAATGTTGTCTACATAAGTATACCGCATTATAAGTCTACTGGAGATCCAAAGGGATTTGCTTTTGTGGAATTTGAAACAAAAGAACAAGCAGCGAAAGCTATTGAGGTAGGTCCAGATTCTACAAAGAAAAAAAAAACAGAAGCAAAAAATGTAGCAAGTTAGTAACATTTTTGCAATCATTTCAGTTTCTTAACAACCCACCAGAAGAAGCACCAAGAAAACCTGGCATATTTCCCAAGACAGTAAAAAATAAGCCCATTCCATCCTTAAGAACCGCTGGTGAGTATTTACTTCATTTAATATTTAAATGGATCTAGCTGAAATAAAATGAAACTGATGATAGAATTGTTACAGAAGAAAAGAAAAAGAAAAAGAAGAAGAAAGGCCGAATGAAGAAGGAAGACAGCGTTCAGGTGAAAGAGTTAAACATGGACACAAGCGACGTGAGCGTTTGTAAAATGAAAAGATCGAGAACCACATCTGAGGGCTCAGAAATAGAAACTCCTGAACCCCAAAAGCAACCGTCAAAGAAAAAGAAAAAACGAGAAAGAGTGGAAGCATCCGGCTTACCCGAAGGCAGAACAGGGAAGAGGAAGAGAAGTAGCTCGGAAGATGCAGAATGCCCAACGCCCAGATTGAAAGTAAAGAAAACGGCTCAGAAAGACACCATTAAGAAAGAAGCGTTAGAAGTTTGCAAAGAAAACAGAGGTAAGGATTAGAGACATTAAGGTTCTGTCTTCACCCCTTCACACACTCGTCTCAACTGGCTTTTTTTTTTTTTTTTTTTTCTCCCTCCAGATGTAGAAGTCTCTACTGAAGAGGAAAAGGATGCTGGAGATATAAAAGATGGTTCTCTCTTAAAAACAAAAAGAAAACATAAGAAAAAACACAAAGAGAGACATAAAATGGGAGAAGAGGTTATACCGTTAAGAGTGCTGTCAAAGTAAGCACATGTTGTGAATCACATTGTTGTTGGCCATTGACTCAACAACCCGTCACCATTGCTAAAGTGCAATTCCAATTTAGATCCAACAGAGTTGCATATTAGCAACGGTGACGGGCCGTAGCCGAGGTCTGTCTGCGCACAGTGTGGGCAGGATGCAGCTGAAGATTAGGTAGGAGCCACCACACTCAAAACATGGAAGCACTTACTTTTGTCACAGCAAATGCCTCCATGTTAAAGTAGAGGGGGCCCCTTAGCAGGCTTAAAAAAGACAAAATACAGCTTCAACATCCTAAAAGCAGGCGATTCAACGAAGTACTTTTGAAGGCTTGTGAAAATGTAAAAGGAAGACTTTACCATCACCAAAACATGGAAGCACTTTCTTGTTTAGTCTCAAAGCAAGTACATCCACGTTTAAGTGGCGGGGAGCCCAGTCTTTGGAAAAAAGCGTGGAGTCCTTTTTCACCTGTAACAAAAAATCTTACGAGACTAATAACAAACTTTGTTTCAGTTTGGAGACACCTCCACTGAAACATGGAAGCACTACTATTGATTCACACAGCACGTACCCCCATGTTAAAGCAAAGGGGACCCCCCCTTTAACTCCTGTGCGTTAGCAAAGTAGCACGTTCCGCTTTGGAGAAAGAAGTTGGATTCACTTCCACTAAAACATGGAAGCACTTACTCTAAAAGTCTCAGAAAGCACCTCCATGTTAAAGTCGAAGGGAGCCCACCTGTGTAAAACTTCTTGGGACCCAAGGGGTAAAAGCTAAGTAGAAGAAAAAAACAAAACTGCGTACCTTTTAGAGAACAGATTTTCTTTACCTTCCCTGATTCGTTTCCCCCAGATTCCTGGTCTCCTCTAGATGAGTAAAAGGCCAGGACTTCAGGCACTTGTATTTATACTATTCTTAACTCCTGAATTCCTTTTGCCTTTTTATCTCACAGAATCATTACAAGAGCCTTTTGTTATTTTAATGTATCAGCTCTCAGGGAATGTATGATCCTGGGTGGGTCTGGCGACTTTTTTTTTTTTTTTTTGAAGTATACAGATGTCAATGTTAACAGCTAACACCATTACCGCAAGATACCCTCCTCTAAAAAAAAAAAAAAAAAAAATCTCCTATCTGCTTGTTTGATGGCATAGATTAGGGTAACAATGAGGGCTCCAACAGAGCCAGCAGAGGCTTTGTGTTTCTATTTAGAGGAGCTCTCGCTGTTTGAAGAAACATCTACATGTTAAATGTATGTAAATAAATAAATTGCTTCCATGGGGTGTTTTCTTCTTCTTAGAAATTCCTTTTGATTCAAGTAAATACCAAGGAATGTTATCTCTTAAATTGGAAGCAGCTTAACAAATCTTAAATCTCTCATTTTTTTCCCCCTCAGAGATGACTGATACAGTAAATGTTACCAGTCAATCACAGAATCAATGCTAAGATTTTATTTTTATAAATGAAAATATGTCAAAGGCTCAAAATTTTAGTTGGCAAGGTTAAAACATTTAATCTGAAAGGTGGGGGAAGGGGAGCTCCCTTCGCTTGTTTGCTAGCTGGATTTAGAACCCAGGAAATATTCTGAGTGTATGTGTTTAAAGAAGCAGGAAAGTTGGTAGGCGGAGTGGTGGCAAGTCACTGTGAATGTATATATTTAGATATTTCCATATTTACATTTTATTTAGTCATTTGTTGTCACTGTTTCAGTAGTTTACTTATTTCCTTGCAGGAGTGAATGGATGGATTTAAAAAAAGAGTATCTAGCACTGCAAAAAGCTAGCATGGCTTCCTTGAAGAAAACAATATCCCAAATAAAATCGGAGTCAGAAATGGAAACAGACAGTGGAATACCTCACAATTCTGGAACGAAAAATGAAAAAAGTAAGTCACTATGACATAGTTTTTGTTGTTTAGCATTATGATGTACTTCTGTATGAAAAAGGTATTTCTGAATTATTACGGGATAAATTTTAATTGTAAAAAAACTTGATTAACATGGTCACTATTAGAACAATTATTGATTTCTCAAGTTGTCCAGATATGTGATTTATTTATTCTTGATGTAAGAGTGTTGGAAGGGCTCATTTTAATCATTTTTAATAACATGAGTTTTCTCTACAGGTTTCATTATTAATCAGATTTAGTCATGACTGCCTAGTTGTAGATTGACCAAGTTTGTAGGAATAAAGATTCTGATTTCTCACCTGTAATTTCATTTCATTGTATGAACCATGAGCAGGAACAAATTAAAGCAATATTCTTATCAGTTGTTCAAAATAGAATACATTTTAAATTCTTATATATTGTAAAAATAAATATTCACATTTGAATAATTTTGTATTTAGAATATTCTCAGATTATCCTATAATTAGTTTTTTACTTTATTAACTAATGTTCTTTTGTTCCTTGGTTCAGGCAGAAGGGGCGTTTTTTAAAGTTCTACAGATGTTCTAACAATATTAGTTAGCATTTTAGAGTAATAAAACATTCTGCATTTTATTTCATGGGAATCTGAAATAAGCAGTATGACATACAAAGTAACTTTCTTAATTATTTAAATGTTTAAATTCAGTAAATTTTAAATTGATTATTTAAATCAGCCTCTGAAATTATTGTTATTGTTCTAAAGTGATCCTCCTCCTAAGTGATAGATTGATACGTATAAGAGATTTATTCCTGGTCTTTTCCTTGTCATGTCCACAGCCAACAATGAAGAGTGTCGCCCACAGGAGAAAGTTAACACAACAGGACCACAGTTTGTGAGTGGAGTGATTGTGAAGATCGTTAGCACTGAGCCACTTCCTGGCAGGAAACAAGTCAGGGTAAATGATTTGAGTGAGCCTCTAGGGTATTTGTCCCTTTCTCTTCTTATTAACTTCCCTGTGTGAAAATGTTTTGAATATGGAAAACAAAACAAATCAAATTAGAATTTGCACCTCTGTGGTAAACTACCTGTCGGGTTTTGATTCCCCATGTTAAATTCTTAGGTTTAACTTGAAGCAAAATCCAGAGACTGAAATTCCTTACTGAACCAAATGTACAATCAGCACAGTTTAAATATCCTTCTCTAGAGGGAAATTGTAACCTGTGCTTATTTTTATTGGTATCTCTGATGGTTGGTCGCTCTGGAGTTGAGTCAGTAAATATAGTCCTTTTAACTAAAGGGGTAGATAAAGTACTTTCCCAATATTTATTTTTTAGAGGACTTTTTTCTGTTTTCAGTAAAAATAGGTTTTAGAAAAATAGTTGTCACCAAAACTTTTTTGAGGATTTAATCAATATTAGAATTGGTCTGAAATTATTTCAAATTATAATTATCTGATATTATCTAGTTTTGGAGTAAACTAGAGAATTTGTTTTCATTAGCACTCTTAGCTTTCGGTGGATTCCAAAATGGTTTTCTTACCCTAAAAAAAGTCAAAATTGCTGTTAAATAATAAGAGGAATAATATGCATATTTTTACTTATGGGTTTAGTTTATTTTTGTCTGTTAATGAATTCTTTGGGGCAATTTAATTTTTTTTCCTAAAAGAAATACAGGGGTTTTTATAGGAAATAGTCTTTTTAAAAATTTTTCAGTAAAGTATTTTGAGTCCATGCTGACTGTCTAAAATTTTCAAACAATTACAGAAAAATGTAAAATATTTTTGGAAAACTACAAAAATTTTATATGTGTGTATAAGCAAATTCCATACTTCTATATAATTTACACTACAACTTGCTATACATAGTAGTCTATAATACAGTTTATCTTTTACAAAGCCTTTTATACCAACACGGATAGCAGTACTTTTTTCTTATTAGTGAAATCATATTTCTTTGTGTGGGAGTACCATATCTTATTTGTGCTAACCCTATCACCCATTTAGGTAAGGCTCTTTCTTTTTTAGCTGAATGTTTTAAATAGAATGTTTAAATAGAATGTTTTAAATAACATACCAAGTATTTAAAAAATTCTCTTGTGCTGACATTCAACATCACGTAGTATGACATTTTGGTTTTACATAGACTCATGCCAGTGAGTTTTTAACTTGGATAAAACCATCATCTAGGTTGTCATTTACTAGAATCATCTGTAAGCACTCTGTGTCTGAAACCCTATCCTGAAATCCTGTTGCTGTCACTAAGACATAAATTTTAATTCTCTTTCCTGATTGGTGAGAGATTTAGCCAATCCCAAAGTGCTATTTACCAGCTTGCATTTTAGGCTATGGCATTTAGAATAAGAAGGCTAAAAAATTGAGGGACCTAAATGCTGCTCTGGTTAGTCAGATTGCAAAATATTTAATATGAAAATTACTCAAAAGTTTGCTATTTGGAATAGCTGACACAGGTTTAATTATAGTCATTAAAGAATTTTTATTGTATAAATCGTAATTATATCAATTACAAATATTTCATTTACGATCCCCAAAATCATAAAATTAATCACTGCATTAATCAAGTTAATAGTTACTTACATTTTGCTGGAACAGGAACAAAAACTGAGCTATTATAGTGGTTACTGCTGTCTGTTTCTTGCCAATGTGATTACCAGGCTAATTTGTCATTCTCAGGGTTTTAAATTCTAATGGTTTTAAACCAGGAGATTAGCCTGACATTATAATGGATATTTAGTAAATACCTTTTGAGTTGTAGTAATTGAATCTGTCTGGAAAATCAATTATAAAACTCTCACAACTACCGATAAATACATTCAAACTTCATCAATTTAATACTGATTATTTTTTCCTAAATTTATTGCTAATTAACTAGATAAAGGAATGGAAAGGATTGACAAGTATGTTTCTCTCCATTTCCCTTTTTTTTTAATTGATTGAGCAAATATCTACTAATTGTCTATTTCATGATAGTATGCTAAGTGTTGGGATGAGTTGAGACCTATTCCCTGACTTCTAAAGGCTCAGATTTTTTATTACCTATCCTTCATTATTAACTAATAAACTTTTCTTATTCTGGGATGAAATAATATTTCCAGGTATTACTCAATTGTTTTCATTATTTAAACATCTAAAAATTTAATATCTAAAAGTAATCTAAATTAGTTGTGTCTTGAAAATTTGTTTCAAAACTAAAGGGAAGTGAGATAAATCAGACTCTTTTTTTTTTTCCTAATTGGGAATCTCCAGTTATTTCTTTAGCTTTATGAATGGAAGTTGATGAATGAGGAATTAGTGTAACATTCCTGCATAAATGCATTGTATCCTTGCTAGAACCTGCTGTGGAAAAAAATTGGTTAAGAATGCAGGAATCTGGTTAATTTGCCCTCACAGCAGGCATTATAGGTAAAACTTTTTCTTGCTGAGTGACCACTACTTGCTTAGAAGAGCTTACTTAGGTATTTTATCAGATAGTAAGAGCTCTTGAACTATGCAGGGAACCTAGGATTCTTGTAGGTTAGATGAAATTTCGTCATGAGTTGTTACGAAAATTTAAATGATTTTTACGCATTTTAAATCATAAGTGATTTGGTACAAGGGAACGAAAGCACTTTCTCCCTTAATCATTTTTTTCTTTTAGTTTTTTTCCTTATACTAACTACTCCGAAACTTAAACCTTTGCTGATTTGGGGGTGTGGGACACTATCTGTATATTGTGGGACAACCACTGGAGTAATTTTAGAATTACGAAACGTTCTTGTTGCTGATTTTAAATGTTTCTACTAAACTCTAATGCAGGACACTTTGGCAGCCATCTCAGAAGTGGTTTATGTTGATTTGCTGGAAGGAGATACAGAATGCCATGCTAGGTTTAAAACCCCTGAGGACGCCCAAGCAGTAATAAATGCATACGCAGAAATTAAAAAGAAACACTGCTGGAAACTCGAAGTCCTTTCTGGTAAAACTTTATAGAAGTTTCTTTTTGGAACAATTGTTATTATGGGTAATTACATTTTCTGAGTTTGGCTGATGAAACTAGTATTTTTTTCATCCTCTAATGTGTGTAAAGTAGCATTTAATATAATCAAACAAGTATTCTGGTTCTTTTATTGAGAATCTAATGCCTTGGATATGTTTTTTCATATGTATCCTTCTGTTCAGTAATCAGAGTTTTTGTTTTCTAAGGTGATCACGAACAAAGGTATTGGCAGAAGATTTTGGTTGATAGACAGGCCAAACTTAATCAGCCTCGGGAAAAGAAAAGAGGCACTGAAAAGGTAATTATTTCATTTTTGTTTCTGTGGACTAAACTTTTTGTGGAAATTAGATGCCTTCTGAAAGTCAATAATATGCAGTCATAAAATAACCCTGCTTTTAGTATTCCATAACAAAGATTTACAAAGATTTACAGAGTATAATACTGTGTTTTAAATTGGGAGGGAAGACCCATTTAAATTGGAAGGGAAGACCCATTCTCTAGATTTCAAAACGCATGAAATGGACTTATTTTTCCCACAAGGGTACATAATTTTAATTTAGAGTTTTCCTTTTTTTCCTTTCTTTTTTTAACCAGTGATGTACTTTAAACAGTCTTGATTTCTGGCTGCTGTGTCTTGTAGTTTGGTAGTAAATGATTATAGAAAGACTGTCTTACTGGTAAAAACACAATGTATTTGGAGTGTGGTTTATAAGAGATGAGGCTCCACAGATAAGATTAAGAGACTTTATGCGCCGTATTCCCTACGGCAGTGATAAGCTTGATTCCTTTTTCTCTAGGACCATCAACAAGTGATACAAACAAGCTTAAATAAATAATTTAAAGCAAGCTTCTCTTTCAAGAATTTTATTTTGTGTTAATCAAAATGATACTGGAAATTTATAAAATGTTGCCAGTAAGCTGTCAGGTTTATTCTTTTAAAACAAATTATGTACATGTAAAAGTTAATACATTTTTTTAAGTGTTTAGAACAAAGTAGGGTATATAATAACTAACACTATTATCATAAAAACTTAGAAATGTGTATTATAAAAGTCTGAGAAAAACCTAAAAAGGTGAACATCCGTGTATGCTTGGTGAGCACTTTAAAAGTCCTACTTCCTGTAGTCTGGGCTTGTTAATTTGAGGTCATAGTTATAAAAAAAAATTTTTAACTTCAAAATCAAGTATTTTTCCATCAGCCTTCAGTAACCTGGAATTCGTTGGAATTTATGATGATTTGGGGAGAGGTGTCCCACTGGGCTCTGTTAATTCTGTTTCCTGGAGTGGAGACTGAACTTGCTGGGAAGGGGAGGCCCCCCTTGCTTCCTGGGACTCTTTCAGGGTCTAAGAGGTGTTAATGTCACAGCCTGTTTGAGATTATTGAAATGTTAAAATCGTTAATCCAAGAACCCACAGGCGAAGCGAAGTCACTTTGTTAAATAATACCTCTAATTGGTGTGAAATTTCATTCAGATTGCATATATTTTTTAAACTAGGAATTATCTATTGTTGATTTTAGAAATTTGGACAGATCGTGTCTTCGAAAATTAAATTTGAAGCAAGGAAACAAACATTGGCTAGGAAATTTTATAAACCGAGCTGGAACACACGAGTTGCTCTGATTCCGTTTACCTGTGGCAGCGTCAGGGTTGTCACTGCCAGGATTTGTGAAGTAGAAACAGCTGAAGCTATGGGAGTAGCTCGTTGGCTCATGTCATGAAATAAAAAAGAAGACACCACACAAAGTAAAAGCTGTACCAAGCTTGTTAGAGGAGAGGACTAGACCATGATTAGTTTAAGCTACTTGTTTGCTGATTGTTTTAACTAATTAATACATTTTGAGTGTCTCTTTGTGTTAGCCCCCATTCCTGGAATTGGGGGTACAGTCATAAATGACAAAGTCCCCTGCTTTCATGAAGCTTGCAGATAAACAACAGAGGTTAGGTGATTTTTCCTGTGCAGAAAAATAAAGCCAATTAAAGAGTATTGCGGAACAGCTTTCCATCAGGTGAGGTTGCCTGGGAAGTCTGTCTGCAAAGGTGACGTTACAGCCCTGACAGCCTCGCCCTTAGGGAAGTTGGCCCGGGAGCCCGGAGCCTTCAGGAGCTCAGCTTTCCAGGCTGAAGCCTCAGCAAATGCAGAGGCCTTAAAGGGACGTTGGCAGGGACTAGGAGACCAGGACAGCGGAAGGTACTAGGAGCACCTTAGTAATAGAAATTAAGTGCTTAGAGAAAATCAGCAGAATGTCAGTTGACCCAAAGGGGTGACAACCCACCCTTACATGACAGGCCAGTGTTTCCACAATAGTATCGTATTCGCTCCCTCATTGAGTGAAAATAAAGCACTAATTTAAAAACCCTGGTTCTTAATTTTCACACGATAGAGTAGAATAACACGGGGAACAATTTTCTAAGTCTTGTTCAGTTTATACAGAATTGAAAGAGGAAAAGCGACTAAGAAAAATTTTATTTTCTACATACGATATTTTTATATACAATCATATATAAAACATGGGTAAATTAAATTAACGATCTCTCAAAAAAAGGGCAGGAAGAAGGAGGAGAGATCTGCCAAAGAGGTTGTCTCACTCGTTCTTGCTGGCCCCAGTCTTTGTGGTATATGCTCTGTCACTCTGAGCTCGTTAGTAAAGATACAGAGTAGCTACTGGAGACAGAATAAGGCTTACTTCTCTTCAGCTTCTAAAACACAATTTTGTTTTTAATCAAAATGGTATTTTCTGCACCAATTACTGATGTCAGCAGATAAAGACAGAATTCATACAATGTGTGCCTGGGTATGATAGGGTCCTAACGTCCCCAATCTAAAAGTGACCTCTTGCCGGTGGCCACATGACACCAAACACGTTAAAGCGATTTAAACACTCATTAGAATCTATATTTTTTAAAAAGAGAAAAAGATCTGCATGTACTCCAGAGTTAAGTAAGATATTTTAACTTTTTCCATCAAGGAAGCTTTTGGAATATTTTAGACATTTTAAACGGTTTTCTTCTGCATTCCACATAATTTCGTTTGCCTCCTTTAAAATTATCCAACATTTTATGTAAGGCTGTAAGAAATAATAAGTATTCTTTTTTTTTTTTTTGAGACAGAGTCTCACTCTGTTGCCCGGGCTAGAGTGCCGTGGCGTCAGCCTAGCTCACAGCAACCTCAAACTCCTGGGCTTAAGCGATCCTCCTGCCTCAGCCTCCCGAGTAGCTGGGACTACAGGCATGCACCACCATGCCCGGCTAATTTTTTCTATATATATTTTAGTTGGCCAGATCATTTCTTTCTATTTTTAGTAGAGATGGGGGTCTTGCTCTTGCTCAGGCTGGTCTCGAACTCCTGAGCTCAAACGATCCACACGCCTCGGCCTCCCAAGTGCTAGGATTACAGGCGTGAGCCACCACGCCCCCACCTATAATAAGTATTCTTAATAACATCCTTATTTTAAATATTTTTTAATTTTCAAATTTGTAAGCAATGTATAAGTAAACCTTTGTGTAGCACCCAGCCCAAAAATACGCTGTCTGATTCAAATAATTAATAAATTCTCAAGCACAATATAATTATTAAGGAAAATATATCCTTTAAAAAGTGCCTTGGTAATTAATGTTCAAGCCCAAGGGGATGTGAAACAACAAACAAATAAAGGTTCTGAAACTTCCTAAAAGATGAAAGAATTAGCAGTGTGGAAGTGACTATTTCTAATTGAAAGAGTTTGAGTAATGTTGAACTAAACTTGAGAGGGGATGTCTTGATAATTCAAAGGTTTAATATCTGTTATACTTAATAAGCCTTAATCTTAACAATTATCTTTGTAATTGATTGGGCCTAAGCATAATTATCTCATTTCTCTTCCTTTTCCCCTTTTTAAAAAATTTCTTTCGAGCTGATAGTTGTGAAATTTTCCTAGTCATAATTATTTTTTTGTTTCTGGGTATCCAGTACATTCTAATTTCTTATTTCTTTCTCTGTAGTTAATCACCAAAGCAGAAAAGATTAGACTGGCAAAGACTCAACAAGCAAGTAAACACATAAGGTTTTCTGAATATGATTGAAAAAAATTACAGTTCACCTCTTGATATTTTGCTGCATACTTGAGCTGTTCTTAGGAAATGCATTTTTACTGTGATAGTACTACATGATGAGTGTTTTTTTAAAACCTACATTTAATTAAAAGAAATACCTTTGCAACAAAAAACACTTGTATCCCCTAAAGCTATTGAAATAAATAAAAATTTTC
>CM052456.1:3616641-3634822 GCA_028533085.1 Varecia variegata
AAAGTGTGGCGATTACAGGCGTGAGCCACCCTGCCCAGCCCTGAATATGAATTTTAGAAAAATGTTTAGCAGTGAACTCTCACTGTAATTGTAACTTACTTCTTCCGTTTCTAGTATCTTTGATATGTTTTCATGTTGATTTATACAAACGTGTAACATTTCATTTATCACACGTTACCTATCTGAGCTTCCAATTGAACAACAGACCGTATGAACTCTTTCCAATTAAAATATTAAATTTTGAAAGAATTGAGTTTATTTTTTATAAATCAAGTTAAACATTTTCTTTTGGTCAGCATGTACCAGGCGCTGTGAACAGAGTTGAGGGGGAAGGGGGAGGTGATCTAGGAATCAACCTTAGAACTAAAGTCTATCCTTTTATTCAGGAAAATCACAGGCCTGGAACCTTCCAGGCCTTCCCAGAGCTGAACTTACAGGGTCTATACAGGACCGGCATCATCTTCATCTCTTACGAGAAACGTGTTCTGGACAGCCACGGGGGTCTCCTTGCCTTGGGCTATAAACTCATTCCTCATTCCATCAGCTTTGTCCAGAAATGGGGGTCTCACTTGGTGACCCCTTTTGTGGACTGTGGGAGGCCGGCAGTCAGGAATCTGTTCGCCTCTGTGAGCCAGAGATTTAAAGAGATTGACTGTCTCGTGGTTGGGGTGACAACAGCTGATTACTATCAAAAATAAGGAAGCTGGCAAGATGCCACTCCCACCACGGAGGTTTTCTCCCTCTATGAAGGAAAGCTGGCTGTACGCGTTCGTGGAGAAGAAAGATATATAAGTAGTTGCTAAGCCTTATTGCGAAGAGTGACGAAAGATGCTCCAGTAGATCCAAAATAATCGGAAGTAAATGAATGTTTCAAGAACTCAGTGGATCTCAGCGAGGAATATCTTAAGGCAACATGGAGGTGTTACCCAGTAAAATTTCAGAAATCCTCTGTCCTCTTAGCAGTTTTTAAAACAAGCACTCATTCAACAAAGACTTATTTACTATCTATGTTTGGACATTGTTGTAACTCTGGGAAGACATTAGTGGATAAAACAAAGACTGCTCTCTCAAGGAGTTTATATCCCGGCAGTAGATAACAGACAATAAACAAAAATAAATAAATTACACAGTTTGTTAGAAAGTGACAACTCCCAGGGACCAAAAAAGGAAAGGGAATAGAAACCCTATTTGTTAATTCTTTCATTTCTTTATTCTTTGATTTATTTAACTCAAGGAATGTTTATTTAGCCCCTGTTATATATCATGACACTGTAGACATCAAAGATACAAAGAAAAGGAAAGAATTTACAGTCTCTTGGGGAAGACAGAAATATCGTGTCATTGTGATGCCATGTAAGTGATGTGTTAAATAACAAAAGTCAATCCAGATGACAGCGGTGATAGTGGTTCTGAAAGCAAAGTCCTACTTCTGCATGACCTTTCAAAGTCCCTGTGAACCTGTGATCATTTAGGTAAGTGTATATTTTATCCAACACTTTGCACACAGTAATTGCTTAATAAATATTTGTTTAATTGAATTACATTGAATGTGTGCTTCAGGATGTTCCTGAAGTGCAGATAGTATCATTTAGTTCCTTAAAAGATATTTTCTTGAGGGTGCCAATTCTCAGTATTCATATTCTTTTTTTTTTTTGAGATAGGGTCTCCCTCTGTCGCCTGGGCTAAAGTGCAGTGGCTGGCGTCATCATAGCTCATTGCAACCTCAAATTCCTGGGCTCAAGTGATCCTCCCAAGTAGCCGGAACTACAGGCGCACACCACCATGTCACGGTAGTTTTTCTATTTCTTTGTAGAGGCAGGGTTTTGCTATTGTCCAGGCTGGTATCGAACTCCTGGCCTCAAGCAATCCTCCTGCCTTGACCTCCCAAAGTGCTAGGATTACAGGCATGACCCACCATGCCCAGCCTGAAATGATAACATTTTTTATTTATTGTGTTAAAAGATATTGTTAAGATTAATTTCACCTGTTTCATTTTTTAATGTGGCTACTAGAAAATTTTAAATTACACATACAGTTCACATTGTATTTTGATTGGATATTGCTGAGTTGGAGGAACTACAATGCAACTGGAATCAATGGCAGTATTTACTGTAATGACTTATGCTGACTCATAGTTACTGAATCAAATGAGAACATCAAAAGCTTCTATCTCTGCAAAAGGCTTAGTTGATGCCAGAGGGGGGAGGGGAAGCCATTTTGTGCCTTGAACCCATTTGAAAATCCTCTTGATTTGTTATCTTTTGACTTGTAATATATATGGATTTGTATTTTCATAAGTCTTTAGTGGTGTGACTATATAAAAATTGTCAGGATTTAAGGAATTTATTTTCCTATATTTGAAGAACATTTTGTGGCATTACTTAGAAAATAACTATTGAATTATATCCCTTCCTAGTCCTTATTTTAATATAAAGAAGATATATACAAAATTGGGTGGATATTTAAAAGTTAACCATAATATCCTGTGGATTAATTAGTGAATCCATTATGCAATTGACAAATTAGACTGGGAATCCAATGGGTATGGTCACATAATGTACATTTTATAGTGATTTACCTATAGTGTAAAAATCTATTATTTCTGTTCCAATGTGAATATTAGCTCACAAACTAAGGTGTGCTAGAAATATAACTTTATTTTTTATAATTCAACTTAATCTCTATGTCAAGCTCCACATCTCACAAAGATTCTTTTTTGTGTGGTTTGGTTTTGTTTTTTTTTTTTTTTTTTTTTTTTTGAGAGTATCTTTCTTTCTCCCTGTCTAGAGTACACTGATGTCATCATAGCTCACAGCAACCTCAAATTCCTGGACTCAAGTGATCCTCCTGCCTCAGCCTCCAGAGTAGTGGGACTACAGGCACCACCACGCCCCGGCTAATTTTTTCTATTTTTAGTAGAAACGGGGTCTCCCTCTTGGTCAGGCTGGTCTCAAACTACTGAGCTCAAGCAATCCTCCTGCCTCAGCCTCCCAGAGTGCTAGGATTACAGGCGTGAGCCACGATGCCCAGCCAAGAAAGATTCTTAATCTCAGTCAATTCAAGGTTCTCCCTCTGTCTCTTACAGTTGAGTCAAAATCCTGGGGATTTATGCAATACCAAGTTGGGGGGACCCACCAGTCTCAACTCATCTATCTGAGAAGGCCACTGTCCCAATGAGTCCCAAATCATGAATGTATTCCAGGTGTGTAGCTATCTCTTGCTCTTGCATATTTGGCACAGTAGTTCTCATGCTGCTTTGGGCCAGTGCTCAGGGCACAAAAACAACTTGAGGGATTTTGTGCTGTGCAGCCCAGCTACTGGAGCAGACACTCAGTGATTGTTGGCTCACTTCTTTTCACCTGTCAATCAGAGTAGGGAGAGGTCATATTTACAGTAACATATTTATAAAATGTGCACGAGCAAGTAAAAAATAAATTGTATTATGTATGATTCTTCTGGTTGCAAGAAATAGAAACTAACTCCACTAGATTAAGGAAAGCAAAAACGATTATTGTAAGACTACAAGGGAAGCTGATGAAATCTGAGGGAGAAATAGATGGGTAATAAACCCTCAGAGAGTGCAGGAGCCCAGGCAGCTCCAGACCTTTCCACAGCGGGAATTTCGAGAGGCGACCTGGAGACACTGCACAATGGACTGAGCAGCGATGGTCCCAGCTCACACACTCCTAGTTCAGAATTCCCATTTGGGACACAGCTAAGAATCTCAGCAGCTAAAGAAGGTGGGTTAAAAAAAAAAAAAAAAGTAGAAAAGATAAAGAATGGGATAGGTTGATAAAGATCAGTCTATAGAAATTTTTCAAATTTCAGACTCAAGAGTTTGCCCTGGGCCTGGGCCCGGTGGCTGAGGCTCAGCACTCTGGGAGGCCGAGGTGGGAGGATCGCTTGAGCCCAGGAACTCTACACCAGCCTGGGCAAGAGCAAGACCCCATCCCAACAAAAAATAGAAAAATTAGCCGGGCGCAGTGGTGCGCGCCTGTAGTCCCGGCTACTTGGGAGGCTGAGGCGGGAGGATCACTTGAGCCCTGGAATTGGAGGTTGCTGTGAGCTACAAATGATGCCTCTGGGTGACAGAGCAAGACTGGGTCTCAAAAAAAGAGTTTGCCCTATAGGCAATTGAAGATTTTATCAATAAATAAGGGAACAATATCATGAAATACCAGCCTAATAAAACTAACATCAAAATGTCACCTATATGAAGAAAAAAGAAATAGGTATTAATGAAACAAGATTAGAGAGCCAGTATAATAATTCAGTCATGAAAAAATGGAGTTCCAGTAAATATCCACACCAATGATTAAGAATTTACCCAAATGATTTGCTCTCACTCCAGGGAGTGAGTAGATATAGCTTAACTCACAATGAGTCATTTCCTCCATGCCAATTATTGTTAGACTTTACTGAAGGAGTGAGAAATAAGGTCTACATCACAGTTACACACATATATTCCATTTTGCATGGACTTGTGTATATATGCATATGTGTGTGTATTACCTATATATGTGTATGTACATTTACACACATCAAGTATCACAAAACGTTTACCTTCTATACTAGCACTGTGATGTTTTTCTATTTCCGATATTTATTTAGTATTGGAAAACGCTACTCTATGCCATTCCATACCAATGCCCACTACTTGCAAATAACGGCATTCCCAGGAGTGGCGGTCACATTCAATAAACCAATAATTTACAACAAAAAGAAATGGCGTTCCAATGGAAGTGGAAAGGATGAAGGTAGGACCTGGGTGAGAGGATGGACTGACAGCACTTGGGGACTGATCACATACGAACATTGATACAAACGGAAGAGCCAAAACTATCTGAGATTTTAGGCTGGATGGCAGAACAAGGCAGTTGATTTTTAAAAAAGTGAAAAGAAGAGTGGATTTTCAGGAGCCGAGCCGGTGGGGTTTGGGCATGACTGTAAGTTCTTCACTATGTGCTAATTTGGGGGTGCAGTTTTCAGTGGGAATGTTCTATAGGCTGTTGGACAGACAGGATCTGCAATCAGTTATTATCAAGAGGCTAAATCAAAGACAGGTTTTTCCCAAAAAGCTGCACTTCTGAAACAATTTTCTGGGGAAGAGAGTGTGAGATTATATATGTCAGTTATATATTTGTAACAATTATATATTTAATCATTTAAATATGCAAAAACACAGAGCTAATACTCAGCAAAAGTAACCTAACCGATCACTTTTTGTTGCATAACATGTTTAAGTCTTACAAATAGCGATCGCACTAAAGCAATCTTTTCAACTTCTTATTGAAGTAAAACATCCACATCAAAAACCGTACGTAAAAGTTCAGTAAAGATTAATGAAAGTTTACAAGAGGGACATACCTGAGTAACCAGCACCCAAATAAAGAAACAGATGATTGGCCCGGCACAGTGGCTTACTCCTGGAATCCTAGCACTGTGGGAGACCAAGGCAGAAGAGTTGCTTGAGGTTAGGAGATCGAGACCAGCCTGAGCAAGAGCGAGAACCCCTACTAAAAATAGAAAAATTAGCCAGGCGTGGTATCCTGTGCCTGTAGTCCCAGCTACTCGGGAGGCTGAGGCAGGAGGATCGCTTGAGCCCAGGAGTTTGAGGTTGCTGTGAGCGAGGCTGATGCCACGGCACTCTAGCCTGGGCAACAGAGGGAGACTCTGTCTCGAAAAAGAAAAAGAAAGAAAGAAAGAGATTATAATTAGTAACCCCAGTAGGAACCATATTCCAGTCACTCCCCAAGTGAGGACTCAACAGAATAAATTAGTTGCACCTGATTTGTTCTTTCTATGACCAAAATCATACATTTAGATGTTCTTTTATGTCACTGGTTTGCTCATTTCAGGATTGTTTCTAAAACAAACAAAAAAAACCCTTTATCATCAAAAAGAAGCTAATTTCTTACATTACGGTACATTTGTACAACGCAACACAATACTCTGCAGCAGTTAAGATCAAAGTGTAAAAAAGATGTCATAAGTCAATCCATATATTATCAGCCCATCTAGATAAACGTATTAAAGAGAATATATCTCCTTTTAAAAAACACATTAGAAAAAGTTCACGATAATATACAGGAAATTGTTAACTGTGGTCGCTTTGGCAAAGAAGAACTGCGGTAAAGATGGGAGACTTTTTAAAATTTAGTCTTTCTGTCCTGTTTGTATGTTTCAATGAACATGCGTTATTTTTCTTTAATAAATTTTAGATAAACAAATAGAAAGCTAAGGACTCCTTCAGATACAGTCTTCATGTTGACTATGAGAGCCCGTGTTGACGACTGCAATAAGACATTCGCCCTTGAACTTAAGTTGCAGTGTAGAAACGTGTCTGAAAATTCTGGAAGGAACTGGCGACCCACTAAAATTGTTGGTTTAAGCTTTGAATCAGGCTATTTTCACAGTCATCATTTTCTAGCTCTTAAAATAAAATTGGGCTGATAATTAGTATGCATATCTATTACTCAGGAAATCCAAACAATTTTAAAAGAAAGGAATGAAAAAACAAACAGAAAAGAATGATTGGGAGCTTTAGCTGCTGTTACTAAGGAAACCGACTCCATTTACCCTCTCTCCATTAAAAAGAAAGCCAAAAAGTTTGATAAATACTAAGGAAGAAAGACTAAATGAAGGAATGAAGATATACTTTAAAATCATCTCAAGTCCCGACAAAGGTATAAAAATAAAATAACCTTAAATTGTTAGTTAGAAATTATTTGCCTCATTATATTTCAATTAACACAAATTTGTTATGGAAAAAAAGCTAGAAAATACGTAAGAACAACAAAAAAAGAAAGTCACCAAAATTATATACATGCTGTTACACTGCTTCATAAAGTCCTTTGTTTACTGGATAGTATACTGTAAAGATTTTTCTTTCAAAAAACATTACCCTCCCCAAGTCAGGTTTTTACCCTGTAAAATAGAGATAATAGTATCTACCATGTTGCACATATTTGGCAGATGGAAATCATTCATTAACTGTCCGCTGTCTTTGTGTCTCTTTTTAAACTAGCATTGTTATTTTTAACAAACATTTAGTATGCCATTAGATCTACCATAATGTATCTGTCATAATTTAGTAAGTGATCCATTATTGTCTTTGTTTTTAGATACAGGGTCTCGCTCTGTCACCCAGGCTGGAGTGCAGTGGCACGATCATAGCTCCCTGCAGCCCTTAACTCCTGGGCTCAAACAATCCTCCTCCCACCTTAGCTTCCCAAGTAGCTGGGACTACAGGCATGCACCACCACACATAGCTAATTTCAAAAAAATTTTTTTTTGTAGAAACGAGGTCTCACTATGTTGCCCAGGCTGGTCTCAAACTCCTGGCCTTAAGCAATCCTCCTTGGTCTCCCAAAGTGCTGAGATTACAGGTGCTAACCCACCACACCAGGCTCCATTATTGCTTGACTTTTCATTTGTTTAATTTTTTTAAATTTATTTTTATTTATTCTTTGAGAAAGGGTCTTGCTCTGTCACCCAGACTGGAGTGCAGTGGTGTCATCGTAGCTCACAGCAAGCACAAACTCCTGGGCTCAAGCAATCCTCCTGCCTCAGCCTCCTGAATAGCTGGGACTACAGGCATGCACCACCATGCCCGGCTAATTTTTCTATTTTTAGTAGATACGGGGTCTGGTTTTTGCTCAGGCTGGTCTCAAACTCCTGAGCTCAAGCAATCCTCCTGCCTTGGCCTCCCAGAGTGCTAGGATTATAGGTGTGAGCCACCTCACCCTCATACACTTAAGTAATCTGGGCATCTCTGTCTCCTATCACTTTAGAGAGCCTAGCCTTCCACCTTGAAAAAGAAATAGGAGAGACTGTCAGGAAGGAGCGCTTTGTTAGATGTTTCTAAGGCCCTGTAAGATCTTCCTAGCTCTGCATCTGCTGCCATGCCTTGGCCCCCAGCCTGACTGTCTATGGCTGTCTATCCTTGCCAGCAGCGTGAACACTCCGACTTGCTGTTTCTTCCCAGGTGCGTGTTCAATAATCTGATTAAAAACACTGCCTCTCTAAGAACGAGCTGTCTGCAAGCCTCTGATCACGTCGTGCTATTCATTTGTTCCCCACTGATCCTACCCCGCATTCCAGTCCTCAGATCTGTTCTCTGCTTTCGTGGACATCTCTCTGTTTGGCCACACTGGGCATTAGTCTGAACCTTAATATTTCACGTATCATATTCTGTTAGGTTACTTTTACAGATGCAAAGCTGACCTCAGTTAATATCAATGAATAAATACACTTACCAGCTTACTGGTGAACCATATTCTGTTACACATTTATCCTCTGTGGGCAGAGAACATCTAGCTCAGTGTTATAGGCAACCTGGAAGTCAGCCCCTTACTCACGTGGGTGCAGGGGGGGCTTGCATTTTATATCGTGTGTTTAATTTTATAAATATGGGCAAGTGCGAAAGCAAGTTGAGGAATAGAATGATCTGACTTATATGAATATAAAACAATGACGTACACATACATACAGAAAAAAATGTGTATGTGCATTAAAAAAAAATCTGCACAAATATTAAACCAAACTATTCACAGTGGCTATGTCTGCAGAGTGAGACGGGGTAAAGGGTGGATTTTGACTTTTTATTTTACACATCTTCGTATTTATTAACAATAAAAGCTAATATGCATGCCTACTGCGCTAGGTAATGTTGTAGGCCCTATACATTTATTCAGAAATATACTGTTGAGGCCGGGCGAGGTGGCTCACGCCTGTAATCCCAGCACTCTGGGAGGCCGAGGCATGAGGATTACTCGAGGTCAGGAGTTCGAGACCAGCCTGAGCAAGAGCGAGACCCCGTCTCTACTAAAAATAGAAAGAAATTATATGGACAGCTAAAAATATATATAGAAAAAATTAGCCAGGCATGGTGGTGCATGCCTGTAGTCCCAGCTACTTGGGCGGCTGAGGCAGGAGGATCACTTGAGCCCAGGAGTTTGAGGTTGCTATGAGCTAGGCTGATGCCACGGCACTCTAGCCCGGGCAACAGAGTGAGACTCTGTCTCAAAAAAAAATAAAATAAAATAAAAAAATAAAAATAAAAAAGAAAAGAAAAGAAATATACTGTTGGGATTGGTTCAAGAAAATCTAAACTACTTTTGCATGATAGAATTTGGTGTGTCAAGGGTTATTTTCTAGCACAAATAATTTACACTAGAATTATTTTACACTGGCCTGGCAGTGGTGGCTGGCTCACGCATATAATCCTAGCACTCTGGGAGACTGAGGCGAGAGGATCCCTTGAGTTCAGGAGTTCAAGACCAGCCTGAGCAAGAGTGAGACCCCGTCTCTACTAAAAATAGAAAAATTAGTTGGGCACGGTGGCACACACCTATAGTCCTAACTACTTGGGAGACTGAGGCAGGAGGATCGCTTGAGTCCAGGAGTGTGAGGTTGCAGTGAGCTGTGATCACACCACTGCACTCTATCTTGGGCAACAGAGCAAGACCCTGTCTCAAAAAAAAAATCACACTGTGATGCTGGGGTAAATAGGGCAGGGAGCTGTTAAGGCACATTAGTATACAGAGAGAAGAAAGACTTAACAGTGCAAATAATTATTATATATCTTATTCGCAAAAATTCTTGCTTAAAATGACTTATACAGCCAACAATATTCACCCGTGAATTTCACTTCTACAGCAATATTCATTTTGGGTGTCAACTTTTTTTGTATATGATACTGTAGCTTTCATCACATTATTGTGTCATTTGTGAGTACATTAAGACACCCTGTGTCCTGGTCTCCATATCTCCAGGTTTAGCTGTTGGGCTGGACGCCAGCTCTCCAGCCTCACCTTTTGTGGTTCCCTAACATGACCTTCTTCTTGAGCCAAGTTAATTGGCAGAGGGCACTTAGCACATGACTAGCCAGTTCCTCTCTTCTGGCCCTTGGAGGGGCCGTTCCCTAACCCAGAGTGGCTTTCCCACTCTCCGCCCATCCATGGCCGCCATTCCTCTGGGTGCCTATCGCAAACTCAGTTTTCTCCAGACAGCTTTCCCTTTCTGGTGGCTTCTTTACTTCCTGTTCCCTTGTCACTCACGCTCTGCGGTGCTTCTTAGTGTGGCCCTTGTTAATTTTAAGTAACTTCAAGTGACAACTGCACAGAACTGGGACTGACCCTTGTTTCTCTGTTATTTGAGCCAAACTCAGCACAGTGGGCACTCAGTGCTGTCTTCACGGGCAGATGCAGATGTCATTACCAGTGCTCGTCATAAAAATCACAACTGAAGGGCCAGGCGCGGTGGCTCACACCTGTAATCCTGGCACTCTGGGAGGCCGAGGCGGGAGGATCGCTCGAGGTCAGGAGTTCGACACCAGCCTGAGCAAGAGCGAGACCCCGTCTCTCCTAAAAATAGAAAGAAATTATCTGGCCAACTAAAATATATATAGAAAAATTAGCCGGGCACAGTGGCGCATGCCTGTAGTCCCAGCTACTCGGGAGGCTGAGGCAGGAGGATCTCTTGAGCCCAGGAGTTTGAGGTTGCTGTGAGCTAGGCTGACGCCACGGCACTCACGCCGGGCAACAGAGTGACACTGTGTCTCAAAAATAAAAATCAAAACGGAAGAGCTGAATGACAGAAGCTGAGAGTTCTGGCTCTTTGGTGTATGTGAATGCTGTGCTCCTTCCCTCTGCCCCTTCCCCTTCTCCGGAAGTCCACGGGCATTGGAGGTGGGGACCCGTCACCAGGCGATGATTCTGGTGCTCACCGACGTTGGGGAACCACCAGCCCAGGGCACAGGACCCCCTAGTCCGGTGGTCGTCAGACTCTCACATGCTACAGCTGGACCTGGAGGGCTTGCTGGGCCTGCTGGGGTGGACCTGAGAATTTCCATCTCCAAAAAGTTCCCATGTGATGCGAATTCACTTTGAGGACCCCTGCGCTGGCGTGTCTCTGATGCCAACTGCGTGGAACGAATTATTGCATGTCATCTGGCTGCTTCTGCTTGCATAAGCCGTGTGTCCCTTGTGAGCTAACTTACTGCCTGCCTCTGGTGCGCCTCCTCTCTGCTTGCACTTCATTCTTCTTCCTCTATAGCTCCTAGGTAAAAAAAGACCCCTATCCTCTAAAATAGAAGCTCTTCTTTTCTAACTTACCTACCCTGAGAGAGAGAGAGAGAGAGTGCATGCTATAATTAAAAGTTTCCCAGGGTTAAGTTTATAGCGACTGCTTTACTTGGCATCCAAAGCTAATGTTTAATCCTGGTGTTGCGAGATCCTGTGCAGGGCTGAAGAAGTGTTTGGTTTCCCCACACCCCTGCCCCCAACTGCATATTCTTGACATGTCATCTCTACTGATCATATCCTTAACTTCGGAAGGGTCTGAAAAAGGAGGAAGAGACTTAAGACTTTTCCTTATGTTGTTCTGCTCTCAAAGGAGTCTTGAAAGCTGACTTTGCAAAGACTCAAACCGTAGCAAAAGGCCGGGCTGCTGGTTTGGGAGTGTGCAAGCCATCAGAAGTGAGAAGAGTGCTGTCACTGCATGACAAATGTTCTCCTAGCAGCTGGGAGGGCGGACATAGCTTCCAGGACCGTACAGTATATTTCTGTCTGCGGTCACGTAGCCCCTGCCTTTAAATATCCAGGGTGCACTTTGAGGGGACAGTCCAAATGCAGAAATCATTTAAAATTGCTGATTATCATATTAAAAATAGAGAATTGCAAATCTTAGTTTCTTAAACTTTCCTACCTCAAGGTTGAAAGTAGGAGCAACATAATTTGTTCCTTGTTGACGGGCTCGTATTTTGGCAGACTTACACCGTCTTTATTTCTTACAGTATGATGTGGCTATATTTAGCTAGTCACTCCATTCTGGGCCCTTGAAGTTTTGTTTTTTTTTTGGCTTTGCTGCCCTTAAAGGAAAAGGAGAGATCTATTACCATGAATGATACCTGGCCACAAAAGGGTTTAAATAAAGCAGTGGAATTTCTGAGATGAGGTTTAGGTTTTCCTCGACTACCAGGATTAATGCAGTTTTGTGGCAATCCAGTGATTGGAAGGTCAGCCTTTTGCCAAATGATGACTGATGGGTTTGATTTTAAATAGGCAGTTTTTCTTTCTTTCTTTCTTTTCTTTTTTTTTGAGACAGTGTCTCACTGTCTTGCCCGGGCTAGAGTGCCGTGGCGTCAGCCTAGCTCACAGCAACCTCAAACTCCTGGGCTCAAGCGATCCTCCTGCCTCAGCCTCCCGAGTAGCTGGGACTACAGGCATGCGCCACCATACCCGGCTAATTTTTTCTATATATATTTTTAGCTGTCCAGATCATTTCTTTCTATTTTTAGTAGAGATGGGGTCTCGCTCTTGCTCAGGCTGGTCTCGAACTCCTGACCTCGAGGGATCCACCCGCCTCGGCCTCCCAGAGTGCTAGGATTGCAGGCGTGAGCCACCGTGCCCGGCCTCCATCTGATTCTCATGTCCCCCACAATTGTACTTTTGAGAGAGAGTTCCTGGATCTGTGTGCTGCTGGCCACTCTTTCAAATTCTGTCCCTTTCTTTCCTTTGACACGAACTCAAGTGCACTCCATAACCTGGAGTGGGACACGCGTAGTCAATGCCAGCACTGGGCACTGTTTGGCTGCATTGATAGACCAGAGAGTTTTCTGTCTCCCTTGCAGATATGCTCGGATGCCTATGCTGGCAAAGGATTGAACTCATGTTTATTATGTGCTCATCTATTTGCAATAAATATATATGAGACACCATTGTAGGTCTGATAAGAAATAAAGATTTTAGGCCGGGCGCCGTGGCTCACGCCTGTAATCCTAGCACTCTGGGAGGCCGAGGCGGGAGGATCGCTTGAGGTTAGGAGTTCGAAACCAGCCTGAGCAAGAGCGAGACCCCCGTCTCTACTAAAAATAGAAAGAAATTATCTGGCCAACTAAAATATATATATAGAGAAAAAATTAGCCGGGCATGGTGGCGCATGCCTGTAGTCCCAGCTACTCAGGAGGCTGAGGCAGGAGGATCGCTTGAGCCCAGGAGTTTGAGGTTGCTGTGAGCGAGGCTGACGCCACGGCACTCTGGCCCGGCAACAGAGTCACACTCTGTCTCAAAAAAAAACACAAAATCTATCTGCTTGGCACCATATTAATCCTTCGGACTATGTTATTTCATTTAATATTTCCAACTGCAGTTAGGTATTATTAGTCCCATTTTGCCTAAGGACATTGAAGCTTAGGGAAGTAAAATTGTTTGGTGAAGTTCCTACAACCAGTAAATGGCAAAGTCAGGAGTAAGACTTCAAGTTCATCCAACATTAAAGCCCATGTTTTACCAGCACGAATGATGACATTTTAAAAAATAGAATATAAATATCAAGCATACGGTGCATATATAGTTTCATTATTCTGCAGAACATTAAATATAATGAAGCTATTTAAATTGTGTATTCCCGTGGCAGGAGATGTGTTTGATCTTTTATCGAGGCAGGAATGTTGCCCATGCACGAGAAAGTCCCTGAGGCTATGTGATTATTAGAAACCCGATGGATCGCTTGGTACTGGCTGGAATGTCGTGGGCCGTTGCTTTGTAGGGTTAGTACAGAAGGGTGGGAGTTTAGCCATGTCATGTCTTACAGCGTGTCTCAAGGGCAGAATGGGGGAGGGAGGGACAGGACAGGCACTGGGAGTTGGGCAGGAGGCCAGGTGCAAGATGAGAAGCATGGGCAGGCAGCTGAGGACCCAGTAAGGAGAAACACGGGGCCTCCCGAACCTGTCCTTCCTCTTCGACCTTGACTTACTTTTTCCACTTTATTTTACATCCACGGTCAACCTTCTCTTACTTTGTGTTTTCCCTTCACTAAACTGAATAGGTAAGGCTTCCTATCCTCTCTGGGAAAAACATCACAAGGTTACGTATGGAACTTCAGGTCAAGGGTGCAGCTTTGGGTTTTTTCCAAGATGAAAAAGTAGACTTTTCTCCATTGTTGATGACAACACAGACAAGTGCAGGTGAAGTTCAAGGGACATATATTCATACACATACACAGGAAAAAAAAAAAAAGAGAGAGAGTGGTATGTACCGGAAGTTAGTTTTGCTGCTTGAACTAAGTCATGGCATGGCCTCGCCCCCCTAGGTGTGATCAGGACTCTGAGAATGCACGCAGAGTTCCAGGCTCAAAAATGCGATGCTGTAAAAAGTGCATTGAAATTAGAAATAGCGACGTCACAGTGGCATCAGCTGTCATGATATCGGGGAGTCTAGCAAAAGACTAACATTTCCCATTTACCCGACAGACCTCAAAGAGGAAAGACAGTAGGGTATCTGGAGGCGCATTAGAAAGTCCAGCTCTCTGGAGGAGACTCCACAAGGATTTACCTGAATATCTACTAAGTCCCCTTCCCCGTCTGTGTTCAGCAAACCACCTTCTCCTGTCCTTGCCTTTGTGCTGCCTTCATTGTCAATAGGTTACGATTCGTTGATTCGTTGTTCGGGATTCTGTTGTCCCCCTGGTGACTGTAAAGGCCTTAAAGGGAAAAATCATTTATTTCTCATCCTTTACCCATATTGCCTCGCATATAATAGGCATTTAATATGTACGTGTTGAATTTATGATGAAGCTGATTACCCAGGTATCTACTTAATGGGAAAGGAGTGATCTGCAGATAGGACACATATATTCAGTCACTAGTGAGTCACTTTTTAAAAAATAAATAACTTGTGTTATTTATGGCATGGGAATTCGGGTAGCCTAAGCCAGTTTTGTTAACACATGATCATCCTTGAATAAGCTATCAAGGTCCTGGATCAGAGGAGCTGAAGAAAGAACCAACTTAACCTGCGTTGCCCTTGCCAAAGAATTCTTAGCCTAAGGAGCTCTCCAGCCTTCTTCGTCTCTGGTTAGCTTTTGTCTCAGAATTGCCTCTGTATATCCCAACAGAAACATCCATAAAGGATGTGGACAAAAAACTAAATGGGAGATGACCTGTGACATATAAGTATGATATAAGATTTAAACTTGTATGGATTCAAAGACATGCAAAGTACAGCAATAATAGAAATTTCTTTCTTTTTTGCTGTGATAATTGGCAACTTAAAAAAAAAAATTATCCCTCAATGGTGACAAGAGTCCAATGAGAAGAAGCTGTTCATCTGCGACTGGTAGGTCTGTAATTAATATTTTCAAGAAAAACATTTAGCAATTTCTTGGAGAGCCTTCAAGAAATTTCTATCCTTTCGTTTAGACACTCCATTTCTAAGAATGTTTTTTCCCTGAGGAAATCAAATTCGTGGGAATGGTCAAGAAAAGTATGGTACATTCGTAAAATGAAATATGATATAGCCATGAAAGACGATATGTTTGAAAAACTTTAAATGACAGGCTAAGGGAACTGTGTTGATGGAAATAAATATCAGGTGCAAAACTCTATATAAAATATGATCCTGATTATGTTGTTACATATAATATAGGCAATCTATACATTAGAAATAAAACAGGAAGAATGTGTTAAAATTTCAAAGAGGAATATATGTTAAAAACCAAGACTTTAATACCTCACTGGGAAGTTTAATTTTTCTTTCTAAAGAATTTATTTTCTTTCTAACAAATTATTTTTCTTTCTAAAGGATTTATTTTCTTTCTAATAAATTATTTTTCTCTCCCATTCAATCCATTCTCAGGTTTTGATAGGTTTACCTGCATGAATAACGCAAATCTGACCTTTTCCCTTGTACACAGATACCATTGTGGTCTAGGCTACCATGCTTGCTGGACCACACAATAGCATCTTACCTGGCTCCCCTACTTCCGCTCCTGCCCCCTACAACCTACTCTCCTTAAAACAGGCAGGGTGTGACTTAGAACTTAATCACTCTTCTCTGCTGAAGCCTCCAATGACTTTCAATGTCAATCAAAATGAAACCTGCAGTCGTTCCAGTGAACGCTCAGTCTACCTCGATCCTCCAGGCCTCTGACCTCATCTCCCACTCTGGTTCGCTCTGCTCCGGCCACATTAGCCTGGAGCTCTTGCCTTAGGTTCTTTGCACCTGTTTGTCCTCTGCCTGGAATGTTCTTCCCCAGAATAACTGCAAGGCTTGCTCCGTCACTTCATTTAGGTCCCTGTGCAAATGTCAGCATATCAGAGAGGACTTCTTAGATTCTCCCAGTAAAAATAGCACAGTTTCTCTCCATCTCTCCCCCGTTATTCTTGGTTCTCTTACTCCGCTTTGTTTTTCTTCATAGCCCTTATAACCTCCTGATATAACATATATCTATTTGCTTAACATCTGTCTCCTCTCCCACCCCCTGGCTAGAATATAAGCTCTATTAAAGCCAGGGCTTTTCGTATTGCCTTTTCCCTGTTAGACCCAAAATTCATTCCTCACGGAATTAATTTTTTGAAAGTTAAAACACAAATACTAACTGTCAAAAGAATTTTCTCAAAGATTTGTAATGAGACCATTCTACATTCATTTCCTTTTGAACCTCAACTTTGAAAGCTGAAAGGTAGCAAAATGTACAAGTGTTATAAAATAATGTGTTAAGCCTAGCTGTATCGTAAGAATCACTAGACATCTGGTATATCCGGCACAATGGTGTACCTTGTGTACCAAATTATGAATATTTTGATTGATTGCAATATTAAAATATTTTAATGTATTGATTAGCATTAGTTTATAATGTAGATATTTCAAGACGCTCTGGTTTCAATCTTGCCTCTGACAGTAGCAGGGTGATCTTGGGCCACTTATTGAAACTAGCTCTGTCCCGTGGAAACATAATGTGACACAGACAAATAATTTTAAATTTTCTAGTAGCCATGTTCAAGAAAGCTAAAAGAAATAGGTGAAATTAATCTTAATGATGTATTTCAGGCCGGGCACGGTGGCTCACGCCTGTAATCCTAGCACTCTGGGAGGCCGAGGTGGGAGGATCGCTCAAGGTCAGGAGTTCGAGACCAGCCTGAGCAAGAGCGAGACCCCGTCTCTGCTAAAAATAAAGAAATTATATGGACAGCTAAAAATATATATAGAAAAAATTAGCCGGGCATGGTGGCACATGCCTGTAGTCCCAGCTACTCGGGAGGCTGAGGCAGGAGGATTGCTTGAGCCCAGGAGTTTGAGGTTGCTGTGAGCTAGGCTGACGCCACGGCACTCACTCTAGCCCAGGCAACAGAGTGAGACTCTAGTCTCAAAAAAAAAAAGGTGCATACTAATAATACTACCTGTCTGATACAATTAAATTTGTTAATGGATACAAAAGTGCTTAAAAAAGCAAAACTTTATTCATGGTATTGCTGGAAGGTAGGGGGAGGGTCTCGCTGGTGGGAGGTGGGGGACCACTACTTATCATTTCCTTAGTACATCAAAATTATAAGCTTGCTTTGTACTGGAGGATAACCCAAGTAGACCCTCTGCAAAAGTGGCCTGGTGGTCTACAGGGCAAGACTGTTTTTATCTCTGTTTTTCAAGTTAGGAATTTTATAGATGAAATCGAGGCAGAATAGCTAAGTTATCCAAACGTCACCCAAAGAGACAGAACAATTTTGGACTGGGGTTCAAAAGGACCTGTTTCCCAAGCTCATGTTCTTCTCATTTACTGAAGAGCACCGTAGATTGTGCCAGATAGTTAAATCAAATCGATTTTTTTAATTTGTCTTTTCACAATACCATAGGTTACCACTCTTTTCTACATAGGTATAATATATGTTCACATATTATTTCCTATTTTTTGTGGACTTTAGTTGTTAAGATGGTGCTACATTTTATACCTTAATACCACACCTATGCAGAGCCTGAAGAATCACAAAGTAAGGAGTAGTTCTGAGTAGGCAAAATATTTTTCATAAAGTCCAGTGCCCTGGATTCACGACCATTTTCATAGCCTTCAGAACCTCATTCTGGATCTGTTTGTATTTTGCATACAGTTATAGCAATTTTTTTTTTTTTTTTTTTTTGAGACAGAGTCTTGCTCTGTTGCCCAGGCCAGAGTGCCGTGGCGTCAGCCTAGCTCACAGCAACCTCAAACTCCTGGGCTCAAGCGATCCTCCTGCCTCAGCCTCCCGAGTAGCTGGGACTACAGGCATGCGCCACCATGCCCGGCTAATTTTTTCTATATATATTTTTAGCTGTCCATGTAATTTCTTTCTATTTTTAGTAGAGACGGGGTCTCCTCTCGCTCAGGCTGGTCTTGAACTCCTGACCTCGAGCGATCCTCCCGCCTC
>CM052456.1:3635322-3659733 GCA_028533085.1 Varecia variegata
GAATAAAACAGAGGTAAGTTTAAGCAATTCAGGCACGCTGACCTGTATAACGAGGAACTTGGATCAGATCTGATAGTTTTCATGCTGTGTTTCTGTTTCAGGAATTAAAACTATTTCACTCCAGTTTCATTTTTCAGATATGTTTTGTTTCGTTTTTTAGACATTGAGGAAAAAAAAGCATCCGCTCTCAAATATGCTCCACAAAAATGTAAATAGCTGAAAACCACCCATTTTGGTTAAATTAAAATCTCCACTTAACTTCAAGCCTGCACTGCACATTTAAACTAGGTCAAAGAAGAACACACAGCAACGCACTGCTGCCTGGTTTCCCTTCAGATTCATAATCCGGAACCCCTAGGGATTCTTAATGCAACCCAGCAATGTTACGGCCCCTCCCTAACCCTGCACACTCAAATTTCACGATGCATCACCAGCATCTGGCTTCTTAAAGGACGGATGCCAGGGAGCAGGTCCTCCCTCCAAAATTTCTGATTCAGCAGGTCTGGAGTGGGGCCTGAGAAGTTGTAGTTTCTCGTAAGTTCCCAAGGTGATAACGGGTGCTGCTGACTCCCGGCACCCCACTTTGAGAACCAGTGTCCCATACCATTCTGTCCCCCCTCTTCTAGATAAATCTTTCATACTTTTACATCTTTTCCATTTTCTTAGACTTCTGACATCTTCTTCATCCTCACTCTCAGCTAATCACTTTGCTTCTGAATGCACTGAGGAAATGGAAGCTCCCTCGGATACCAGCACGCTCTGCCTCACTGAGCAAAGTCAAACGCTTAACAAGCTCCAAGTGTTTACCTTAGGAATGTCCTATCAAGTGTCTTTACAAAAAAAATACAGATTTGAATTTATATAGCACATTTATCCTAATGAGATACAGCTCATGTCACTTTATATATTGCGTTGCAGTGTAGTTATTCATCTCAAATGAAGTTATACTGATGAGACAGAATAATACACAAGAAGGATGGGGTCACTTCCATGGAAAAATTAAATAGAAACTGCAAGAGTTATCCTGCTGGACAAAAGGTCACTGTGCAGATGAAGAACATCTATAAAGAGTTGATTATTAGCAATCAGTCACCCACGTTAAAAGATATGACATAGATGAGCGATATAATCTGAGTTATTTATTTACTTATTTATTTATTAGAGACAGGGTCTTGCTCTGTTGCCCAGGCTAGAGTGCAGTAGCTGGATCATAGCTCACAGCAACCTCAAACTCCTGGGCTCAAGCGATCCTCCCACCCCAGCCTCCCGAGTAGCTGGAACTAAAGGTGCATGGCACCACACCTGGCTAATTAAACATTTTTTTTGGTAGAGATTGGGGTCTCACTATGTTGCCCAGGCTGGAATCTGAGTTATGTTTTTAAAAAATTATTCCACCTACCATGTAGAGATCAGATGGAATGAGGACAAAAGTGTTAGCAAGACTAAGATAGAACAGTATTCCACGGAAAAGACAACGGTGACTTGGACTAGAATACTATCGATGTCGATAGAGAGAAGTGGATGGTATCGAATAAATTTAAGAGAGAGAGTTGGCAGACCCTGATGCATAGGCAGTGGTGGGTAAAGTAAACAAAGAAAACAAGAAGATAGAAGGTTTGTCATTAATAATACATTGGATGATTCTTTGACTTTCCTCTTTATACTTTTCCGTATTTCCCAGATTGTCCTCTTGCCTTAATAATAAGAAAGAAGTAACAAATGTCATTTACCATGTTAAAAAAACGTAAATATAGTTCTACATTATTTAAACAGAAAGGCAGGCATAGGGTATAAGTTCTTAACTATCTGTTTTGTACAATCAAAAGCTATACTAGTGGAAGAAATTATGAATTTAGATTTACCTTTTATAGTCAAATGACATATTATTTTATATTCTGAAAGTATGAGACTATACATAAGCTTTTCTTTTGTTCAAGTGTGCATTTCTCTAATTGAAAATAAATATTGGTAAGAGAGTATACATATATAGTCTTACATACATTTTTAAAGTTTACATCTAACATATTTTATTTACAATAAACAGTTTTGACAGATTTATTGAATGATAGATACTCTGGGAGGACGCCCTTCAGTCCTTTCAGCATGAGCTTCTGTGATTTCATTTTTTCTTCAGCAGGATGTGGGAAAATTAGACTTACTCCAAATCGATTGGATCACTGTTCATCCCAGGGAATTCTTTCTAGCTCCCAGAAAGCCCAGGTGAATGTCACGTTCATTTTTAGAATGAATGGCTTCTCTGTGCACTTCTTTCCACGATGTGAACAGTTTGCGCTGAATCAGAAGCATGGTCCACTTCAGATGCAGTTGCATAATTCTCATTAATGCTCAGGCAGGGCTAGAAAATGCCACTGCACTTGCTTCTAGATTAATCGGGGCAGTGTGGCTAGAGATTGAGGGCTAGGAGAAGAGCTGTGCAGTACAACACTTTTAAACCAAAATAATAAAGTTTAATCCTTGTAAAGTTTTTTTTTCTCCCCCAGCTAGGATGATCAGATAGCATCTCTTGTGTGTACTCCTCCCCCCCTTTTTACCTTTCTGACTCTCTTGTCCCTTGCCAGCCTCCTGGCTAGTGTCACCTTCCTCTAGTCTGTCCTTTGCTCTGCCGCCACAGAGATCTTTTTACAATGCAAGTTGTAGTTTGTTTGTTTAGAGATGAGGCCTCTCTGTGTCGCCAGGTTGGAAGGCAGTGGCTGTTCCAGGTGCAATCAGAGCATACTATGGCCTCCAACTCCTGGGTCCCATTGATCCTCCTGCCTCAGCCTCCCTCGTAGGCTGTGACGATGGGTGCGTCCCACCGTGCCTGGCTCCAAAACACAAGTTCGATCCTATTTGGTCCTTGCCTGAAACTGTTCAACAATCCTTCACTGCCTTTAAGAAAAAGTCTAACTCCTCAACACAGCTTCTGAGATCCTCCATCGTCTGCTTGTGTCCCCTGAGCCAGGGCTCCAGGTCTCGGAAATGGGCCACGCACTTGTCACTTCTCAACCTAATTCCTCGGTTTGGCTTCTAAATCTTTCCCCTCGCTGCCAACCAGGGACAGTCTACCTCTTTTTCTAGCTTTGTCTCCAGAGTTAACCCTTTGCCGGAGCCTTTTCTATCTCCCAGGTTGAACTGATCTCTGCCTCCACCTTTGCAGACTTGCATTGCTGGCAACAGTCATAATTTCATTCACTTCTTTTTTTTTTTTTTTAATGCCTGTAACATTCTGGAGGGCACAGGCAGTGTCTAATTTATCTCACCCCTAGTGTCTAGCACGATGCACGGTGCCTAGAAGGCATCAGATACATCTTCTCTGAAGAACGGTTAAATGCATGAGTAATGTTTTGCTTGGGAAAAAAATCCTTCCTGACAAATACAAATCTTGGTTGCAGCCTGCTTCTCTCAGCCTGTTTCATTTTCCAAATTCTTACCACCAACCTGGTCCTTCTAAATGTGGTTAGTGTTTGTAGTCAAGGTTCTGTTCTGATGAGCAAAAAAAAAAAAAAAAAAAGAAGGAAAAGCTGAGCAAAATGGCTGTTACTGAAGGGGCAAAAGCATTGTTCTCTTAAGGGTTATTATCATGTATGACAACCACTCTCTCCCTAGCAACAACTGTTTATCATTGCTTCTGTATCCAGAGAGCCAGTTCCGCCTTCCTCACCCAGGTGTAGACACTCAGGAGAGAGATTGGCTCCCCTCCCTTTTATCCAGTGAGCTGACTGTTCCCCCTGGGCTGTTCTCGAACCCCAACAGGCTGCGCCTTCCCAGCAAGCTCCTTTCCACGCAGCTGGCCCTACTCAGAGAGTGTCCTGGTCCTCGCATGACCATGGTGACAAAGCAAAGCCTGCCCTGCTCATACTGTCTCCCAGGGCAGAGTGTCTGACATGGGCAAGGCCCACTTGAGCTCTAGGGTGACAGAGCAGCCAGCTGTCACCACCACGGCTGGCTGTCTCATGGCTGTGTCCATACCGACATGTATGTGTAAGCTTTCATGGTCAGATTTTGGATATAGTTGTATAATTATAACTCGTTTTCTGTTCTCCATTCTACTTGAATTTCATCATTCTTCCTTTGACGTGACTGATCTACACATCTCTAAAATTGGCACTGGATTCAAAACACGTCTTTCTGAAAGCATTTTTCTGATTTATTGATATGCACAAGTATGATGTAGTAATCATCAGGTACTAGACGTGGAACACTCGTCCACTTCACTCAACAGGTTACAGTTGAGAGGAGAGAGCAAGCACTTAAAGAAATGACATAAAATGTGATCAATGCCACACAAATTTGGGGAAGGCTTGGTTGGCAAAGGAAGTGAAATCCTCTCTTTTGGCACAATGCCTTCTGCAGACTTTTCACTGAATTGTGAGTGTGTGTGTGTGTGTGTGTAGGTGGGGTGTGGAGCTGGGTAAATGCAGACCCGCCCTAAATAAAGCTGGTTAAGTTCGGCTGGGGCCAGAAGGGTAAGGGCTTTGTTTGCCTTGATAAGGAGGAGTTTGGGCATTATCTTTTAGACAATGGTTATCCAAAAATAGCTTTGCAAGTAGAGAAGTGACAGGATCAGATGGACTTGTTTCTTTTTTTTTTTTTTTTTTTTGAGACAGAGTCTCACTCCTTTGCCCGGGCTAGAGTGAGTGCCATGGCATCAGCCTAGCTCACAGCAACCTCAAACTCCTGGGCTCAAGTGATCCTCCTGCCTCAGCCTCCCGAGTAGCTGGGACTACAGGCATGCGCCACCATGCCCGGCTAATTTTTTCTATATATATTTTTAGTTGGCCAGATAATTTGTTTCTATTTTTAGTAGAGACGGGGTCTCCCTCTTGCTCAGGCTGGAAACTTGTTTCTTTTTTAAAACAAAGTAAAACTAAAACTGAAGAAAATTCCCCGAAAGTGACATGCCAGGATGATCCAAAATTCCATTACAACGATTCGTAAATAGTCTTCTTTGCACATCTCCTGAGATCTTAAGGGGGCAACCGAGTCAGGTCAAAGCCCAAATGTTGACTCTGATCTTTTGCACGAAGAATATGGAATTTTCATCTTCCTTGTAAAAGCAAATCTTTTTGCATATCGGCTCACTACATCACTTGATCAATGACACTGTTACTAGGGAACTTGCTTCTTCCCCACGCTCCCATTGTGTTTTATAACCACCCCTTTCTCTTTGGGACAGAAACATGAAAGTGCTGTCACTTCCCTTTGGCTGTCACCTGACAAATTCATTATGGTGGAATCTTATGTGACTCACTTTGTTCATTCGCTGAACTGTCACTTACCTATTGTCCTTCCATTCTACATACTGGTTTTTATTTGCAAATAAGTATTTTCTGGTGACAGCATAACATATATTATTTTGAATACTATATAGTTTGAACACTATAGAAATAATAATATGTTAAAGGAAAATATAAATCTTTTATAATTCTAACCCCCAAAGATAACTTCCTTAGTATACAGGCTTCCAGTTTTTATGTCTATTGCTTAAACTTAAACCAACACATGTAGCTGTGTGTTATTCTCTAGCCTGTATTTCTCACTGAACATTTTGGATATAATAGCACAAATAGATTTACTTAATAGATAACAGTATTAGACTTTAATGGATAATTCTACTCTTTGGGAGATTTCCATTGTTTCCAGTTTTTCATGTTATCCATAACATTTCCTTAGGATAAAATCCTAAAAATGCAACTTTCTGGATGATACTATGAGCATCTCAAATTTTAGTATTTGTTGCTACATTATCCTCTATAGTTATGGCACAAATTTTACTTTCTCCTTACAGAATATGAGAGTACCCGTTTCAGCAAATGCTTGCAATATTAAGTATTTTCTCTCATTTTTATTGTTGCCAGTATAATAGTCAAAAAACTTTTTACTCTGACTTCACATGCTACAATTCATAACAAAAAAACACTTTTAGGAAAACTTTTATGTTTTCATGTAACAAAAACAATTTTACCCTCTACATTTTTTGAAATAAAACGTGGATTTCTTCATTTGTCGGTAGGCTAAAGGTATTTTTGTAAGTTTATTAATCATTTCCATTTCCTTATTTGTGAATGTCTGTTCACAGTCTTTAGCATTTTCTGTTGGTGGTTTGCTCTTATTGGCTGGTGATGCCTTTTTCTGCATGTGTCCTTTGTCATCAAATAATTTTTTCCTGGTTGGATTAGAATCCTTGGATCCCATTTATCTTATTTTTTTCTTTATTATAGTCACACGTAGGTAGTCAAATTATCAGTCCTTTCCTTCCTTCATTATTTACTTCTTCCCCAGATTCATTTTTTTAAAAAAGCATTACGTACATTCATTTATCGTCCAGGTCAAAACACACATGCATCAAAGATAAGTTTGTACATAAAAACTATCATTTTTTCTTTGCAATACAGTATCAATCCTGTCCCCTCCCCGCCACCGCCCCTCACAGCAGCCCTTTAAAGGAATCCACTGTATTTTCAATTATGTAGTAGCTCAAGAGATTTTGAAAGTTCTTAGCTGGGATTACACATATTTGGAATGACAATTTAGTTAGCATGTATGGCTAGCTTTTATTGATCATTAAAATATAGGAGAATTAAAACAATTGCAAAATTACGTTAATCTTAGGAGTAATTTTCTAAATATATTTAAAGAGAATACTGTGTTTAACTTCCCTTAAAATTGCTTTTTTAGCTCTTACGTATGATACAAACAAAAGGATAATACAAATAAAGCGTTATTTGGATTTGGGGGCTAGTAGAGTTAACTTGGGGGTTAGAAAATGCCTTGTTGAACACTGACCTCCTCTTAACATTCGTAATTTTCTGGATAAAGAAAGCCATCATTATTTTTCTTGTGTCGAAGTGATACAGATGATATAGTCCTTAGCTTATGCACGTCCTTTATAACTTCAAAATAGGTTTGAACGATGTGTTAATTTAAATTTTAATTATGCATAATAGGAAGGCCCGATGAAGCTTATTAAAATTATTCCTTGACTTAATTCAATGACAGAAAAAGAAATACTTTTGTGATTTTTCTGCAAATACTTCACATATATTTTAAGTATTTCATTTTAAGCAGTCCCTAGGGCTATATATCTGTAGTCAGACATTTACAAAATCCCCAAAACAAATTGAAATTTGTATTCTAATTTTTTCAGGAATTGAGCACAATTAACAATGGTATCAGACTCACAGCAGCAGACATTACCTTTATGCAAACACCAACCAGGTTTTTTGAGGTTGGTGAATTCCCAACAGCGTAAATTATAATTAAGAGTATCAACATCCTGAGGTGATACATTCTTCACCCAAAACTCTGTGAGGATTTTCAAAGTGAGAAATTCTTTTGTATGTTTGAAAACAGGCAAATCAAAGGAATTTCTTCTAATCTGGCTTAGGTCCAGGCCAGCGAGTGGCCCTAATAAGGAACAAACACATTAGCACCAAAAGAAAATGATAATTAGCAAGGAAATCTTAATCCATCTGTAGCCCACAGGCTGGGATTTCTAAAGCCCTGCCACTGGACTTTAAATGCAAAAATCACTCTCAAATGTGTAAAATGATAATGTCCAAGAGTATTTGCATGTGAAAATGAGCGGTTTATGTGCATAATTGGTTAGTTGAATACCTTTTGTTGGAGGGTGGGGCTGGAGTTCCTCTAGGAACTGTTGGGTTTGTTGGGGGTAGTGGGGAGAGACAGTGTTTTGCAGGAAAGCACCAAATTTAAGAGTGGATTTACCTTTCAAATTGAAAGTTAAATCTCAAGTGTTAACAATTAAGCAAATTAATTCCAATCTGAAGTGATTTATTGCCATCGTGGCTCTCTGATTTCTGGTTCTATTTACTGGAATCCAGCTGCCCTCTTAAAATTGAGAATTGAAAGAAGAGGGGGGAGAGTACTAGAACCGAAGTAACAGATGTTAAATAATAGATTGTAAATCTCCAGTGTCCTAGGGTTGGAAAGGAGATTTCTGAATATGCAATGACTGCTGGTGTTATCAGAATAATCCTAGCACAATGGGTTAATAGTTCTTTATTCTAGAGAGTTCCCTGAAATGTCATTGTATGTATAGTTACTAATTTTTTTCATTGATAAAAAGTTTGGCTATCATCCTAGAATACAATGAGTTTTACATTAGCTATTGAGATGTAACAAAAGCTGTTTTCTTACATCCATTTTCTGTAAGGCATCTTCCACGTGATTCATTATCTGCACTCCATCAGGAAAATGTGATGATTAATATTGCATGATGTAGAACACTAAGAGCTCTTCCTGAAGACGGTAGCTCTTCTTGAAGACGATGTTCCTGAATTTCTGTACCGACTTATAAAGAGGAACCTTAGGCAAAAAGAAAAAGTGTCAAATCAGAAACTGAACACCACCAAATTTGCCTATGTAGACAAACACGCGTACCACGTAATAATAATTGTTATACTACAAGTAAAATGGTCATTGTGGGTTTTATAGAGTAAACGTGGCACAAGTCAAAAATCATATTCAGGGCCTCCAAGCAGTGGTAGATTAAATTCAGACTTGTTAGACTACAGCCTGGTATGGTGTAGTCTGGAGCATCCTCTTAACAAGCCTAAGTATTTATTTCATTTAGGAATGTGAGTGCTTTGGCGTCCTTCATTCCCGGGGAGGGCTAGTTCACAATGACAAATTCTTTTCTCCTTAAATCTTTTTTTCCTAGCTTGCTTTATCTTTATCTCAGGGTTAACCTATAAGGCTATGTTAATTTTATGCACAGATAGCGCATTCCTGTTTCATCTCACTTCTCTTCCTCCAACTTCTGCAGCTGCTGGACCTGAAGCTTCTCACCTCATAATTTCGTCCTGGATGTGTTCTGAGAACAGACAACCCCAAGATACTCAAATACACTTCTTACAGTGCCCTGAAGCAAGGCAATTGAAAACCGCTTAGGTGGAGGACAATTTTGAAACACACCCGTGCTTTTTAAGTGCTTTGAAACAAGAATTGCAGATAAGCATAAATAGCAGTTGCAGGGAGAGATTGTCCTTTAAAATAAAGTCATTAGACCGACCCATGATTCTAAATCACCTCTGTGCATGAGTTCTTCTACAACACCTGAACATTTCTGCAGTTTTACCACCCATAAAGTTATCAGTAACATTGCTAATGTAGGGGAGAAAAAGTCACGTTCTGAGTCCCAACAGTAACATTAAAGCAGAGAGTTCATGTTTCTGGTGGGGAAAAATGTCTTGGGTGACTTTGTCCTTAGATCCAGACACTAATGGCAAACACTTGCTTATGGACCCAACTCTGGAATTTTGGGGAGAAAGTTACATTCAGAAAATGTATGGAAATTCATGGGCTGTTTACTCCAACATTTCCAAAAGTCAGCTGTCACCACCCTTATAAAACCTGTGCATGAGATTGTCTGCTGCTGAATAGTTACGGACTGAAAACCGTGACAGCAATATTTTCTAGGATCGTACCATGACATTTGTGCCAAGTGGGAAATAATAATGAAGCACATTTTCTTTTTTTTTTTTTGTTTTTTTGTTTTTTTTTTTTTTGACTGCTCTCTACAAACAAGAAGCACATTTTCAACACTGAGATTTATCATAGAACCTAAAAGGCGCTAATTTCAGGATTAACCAATTCTAGGTGCCTTTTAACACATTAATTTTTTAATTCCATAGTTTTGACTTGGCAACTCAAGCAAGATGCCCCTCAATCCAGGTTTTTTTTTTTTATTATCCTTAGTAATTATGAATGAGCAAAATTTAATTGGATTACTAGAAAATAAGCACCTGTTTGTTTCTGCGAAGTAGAGCTTGAATATTATTAGGATTTATTTTATCTGTAAGAATTTTTTTCTTTCTGTTAAACGAAGCAGACGTTGAGGGGGTAAATTTCCAGTTAACTGAAGAAGAATTATGAGAATCAGTGTTTACAGAAAGCCCCCATCACTCCTGTGCCATTCTAATGTTATTTGTGGTTGAGCACATCAAGGACAAAGAAAAGTGGAAAAGCAGACAAAAGCTCACTAAGTCAGAAATATCCACCTCTCTGCTTAGGAAAACCTACCTTTCCGACTTTGATGTACTTAAGTCTGGATGAGTTATAATAGCTACTGCAAGAATCTCAACTGCCTTTTAAGGAGATTTTTTGTTTGCTATCATGTATGTGCACATATGTACATACATATAGATAGTATTTGTATGTATACAGTCATGTGTTGCAAAACAGCATTTTGGTCAGCGATGGACCGTATATATGATGGTGGTCCCATAAAATTAAAATGCCATTGTTTTACAGTACCTTGTCTATGTTTCGATACACACATACTTTCCATTGTGTTCCAGTTGCCTACACTATTCAGGGCAAGAACATGCTGTTCAGGTTTGTACCCTAGAGCATAGGCGATGCCGTACAGCCTCGGGCTGTGCCATCCAGGATTGTAACAGTCCACTCCACGGTGTTTGCACAATGATGAAATTGCCTAACGATGCATTTCTCCAAACGCATACCCCTGGTGTTAAACGATGCGTGACCGTGTGTGTATCTATCCATCTCTTATGGTTTGCACAACAGTGATAGCTACGGGCTTGGAGGTTTTTCCAAAGCTTTCTGCCACCTGCCTGCACAGTCCTTCACATACCAGCAGATGAGGCAACACTGGTTCTCTGAGCTCAGGAGAAGCACCTTGGTGAGGCTTTGGGAGGCAAGGAGGTGCTCTAAGGAGAAGGATGGCCTGGGGCTAGAGGAAAAGAATATGGGGTAGAGAGAGACCTGAGGCTCAGGGAGACAGCGCTGTTGTGAAATGAGGGGCAGGAAAGATAGTCACAGCCAGGGCATGTTCTTAGAGAAGTGCAGGAGAGACAGGACAGGTAGAATGCAGACGTGCCTGTTGCTTTCTAGAGCCACAGGTCTAGGGAGCAAATGTCTCTCTTGCATCATTCTCCTGTAGAATAAAGGGCTGATGAATGAATAAAGGTTTGCCTTTCTCCCTTGAATTTCCCTCTCCTAAAAAAAACTCTAGTTCCTGGGCACGGGGTATAAGAAGCCCTGGCTTCAGCCGTCCTTTACTCTTGAGTGACAAGTCCTAGAATCACAGCAAAAATGAGCACAGAGCACACCCCAAAACTACTTCCCCCCTATTCTTTATACTGATAGTCAAACCAGCTCACTGCCATTTCCCGGATTGCACTAAGCGGGTTTCCCAGCTGTGCTCCAACATCCTTTGTTGATATTCTAGCACATGCTCAGGGCCCCCATAATAAAGGGCCCCCAAATTCCTCCCCCCCCACTTCTCAAATCCTTAACACCTCCCTTGGGGATTCTTCCTGCAGCCACACCTCCCCTCCTACCTTAGCGCTAAGATCTCTGCCATCTGGGGCTCCCTCCACACCTTAGCATCCCAGGGGGCATTCCTGGCCCCATGGGGCATTCCTGGCCCCATGGTTTTGCTAAAGCTGTTTCCTTCTGCTTCCTCCCCTCCCCCTCGGATGCCATCCCTTCCCCCTGCGACTTGATCCTTCCCATCCTTCAGGGCCTAATCTAATCCCCGAGCTTGCACCCTTTTCCCGACATTTCCTGCCCACGGTGATATCTTCCTTCTTTGAACTTCACTGGCCTCTGTCATAAAAAGTCCTGGAATCACCAAACCGGCAGCGCCTTGAATTGCCTTTCAGTCTTAACCTCATGGGTTTGCATGTTTGCCTTGTCCTTTAGCTGGTTAATGGCTGAGCAGGGACTAGATCACAGTGTCATGCCCTCCAGCGCTGTGTGACCTGGGCTGCTGTATTCTAGAAATGAAGGGCCAGATGTTTCTTCTCTCTTGCAGGTTGTCTGAGGCTGGTGCATGGCATTCTGAACGTGGGCAGTTGTCCTGCGCATGGCATGTCCCCATTGCCTTGGAGAGGGAGGGTTGGGGGTTAGTCTTGGGGACTGGAGGTCACACCCTGTAGCAGCCAGAGCTCAGGACAGGAGGAGCAGGAGGTTGGGGTTGGGATGACCCTATTAAATGGCTGTCAGAGCTGCCAGCTTCCTCCTCTGTGCTATTTCTGTACCTTGTCAACTATTCTGCCATGGCATGGGCACGGCTAAAACTGCCTCCCAGTTGTTCACAGGTTCTCTCTTCCACTAGACTGTGAGCAGCTTGGGGACAGGGCCAAACACGTCCCCTGCCTGGCACAGTATTAATAATCAGTCCCCGGCTAACACTGGCTCTCCTGTACTGAAGCCATAGCCTCTCTTGGGGCCCCCGTTTCCTTTTGCCATGAAATAAAATATTTGCACCAGATGATTTCAAAAACCTTTTCGAGTTCTACTTTCTACAGTCAGTCGAAAGCTTCTTAGCAATCAGAAGCAGATGTAAACAACTGTGAAGTCCCTGTTATGCTTTTGCTGTTTGTGTTGCTCTGGGTTGTGTTGTTTTTTGCTTTTTGGCTGCATTCCGTTACAAACTTTTTTTTTTTTTGAGACAGAGTCTCGCTTTGTTGCCCAGGCTAGAGTGAGTGCCGTGGCGTCAGCCTAGCTCACAGCAACCTCAAACTCCTGGGCTCAAGCGATCCTCCTGCCTCAGCCTCCCGAGTAGCTGGGACTACAGGCATGCGCCACCATGCCTGGCTAATTTTTTCTATATATATTTTTAGCTGTCCAGATCATTTCTTTCTATTTTTAGTAGAGACAGGGTCTCGCTCTTGCTCAGGCTGGTCTCGAACTCCTGACCTCGAGCGATCCTCCTGCCTCGGCCTCCCAGAATGCTAGGATTACAGGCATGAGCCACCGTGCCCGGCCACTACACCTGTTTTTAAGGTTGAATTATGACCTGGCCAAAGAATTAGTGAACTGCTAAGGGCTTCGTGGAACTATTGTTAGCTGGGTCTGAGCCATGCCAGTAGTAGTAGAAATGGCATCCTGAGGTCAGAAGCTTGAGCTTTGGATTTGTTTTCTACAAGTGCAGAAGAATTAGAATTTATTTATTTACTCCCCTTCTCTCATGCCCATGTAAGAGGGCAGCTTGGATGTGGTGTGATACTCCTGGCTCCTGAGGATGACACGGGGAAGAATGATCTGTGGACTCATCTTTCCTCCCAGTGTGCGATTGATTTCTTCCCTACAATGCACTGTGTGCTCTGGGATGGTTTGCTTAGTTTCTTGTCTATGCAGTGCAGGTGAACAAGATCATTGCAGTACCAAGTCGCTGTTGAATGTGTTGAACTCATATTGCCTTCACGTGCCTTAATTGGCTTCCATTGGATTGCAATTCAACAAATGCGTATTGGTGACTTGTCCTACGTAGCCTATGCTGCTGATGCACACAAAGTAGCACGTCTTCATTCACTAAGCCCTTTGGCAAATGGATAATTTACCAATAGTGCATGCCAGGCACTATATAAATGGAGTTGGAAAAAGGAAAAGACATGATTTCTGTCCTCTCTTTTTTTTTCGCAATCTGTCAGATTTCAGCTCTTGACTAGGGATAGGATACAGATTGTGGATTTTGTGGGAGGATTTGCGTGTCATCACCTGAGTGTGAGTAGTTCATTCTGGGAATAGAGAGTGATGCATTGTTAGCAAAATAATATTTCATAATAATGTAACGGTTACTACTACTACTGCTACCATTTATTGACTACTCTTGGGTCCCAGGTGGATATATATTCTGTGTGTGTGTGATCTCTAATCCCCATAATAATCTTGCAAGCGTAAGGAAGAAAAAAATAGTATCTTTTCCTCCTCCAATGGCTGACACCCCTGTAACAAAAAACAGATTAACAAGAGACAAGCATGACAAATTTATGTAACCAGAGTTTTACATGACATGGGAGCCTTCAGAAATGAAGGCTCAAAGACCTAGGGAAAACTGTAAAATTATAGTTTTATGCTTAGGTTTGATGAAGAATGGACACTTGTGTAGAAGTATGATTGGAAAGAGAAATAGTCTGACCTAATGGTAATAAACTGGGGAAAACAAGCCGGGCGTAGTGGCTCACTCCTGTAATCCTAGCACTCCGGGAGGCTGAGGCAGGAGGATTGCTTGAGGTCAGGAGTTCGAGACCAGCCTGAGCAAGATCGAGACACCCTTCTCTACTAAAAATAGAAAAAATTAGCCCTAGCAAGTGGTGGTGCCCACTTGTAGTCCCAGCTACTCAGGAAGCTGAGGCAGTAGGATTGCTTGAGCCCAGGAGTTTGAGGTTGCTGTGAGCTATGATGATACCATTGCACTCCTGCCAGGGTGACAGAGCAAGACTCTGTCTCAAAAAAAAAAAAAAAAAAGAGAGAGAGTGTAGGAGAAGTTCAGAGAGATCTTCCTGCTTCTGTGATTTTTCTCAATTTCCTTCAGTTTAACTCAGTATGGCCAGGTACCATATTTTGGGGTAGTGTTTCCTGTACCCCATCAGAAGTTAATAGTGAAAATAACTAACATTTACTGGGTGCTTCCTAACTAAATATGAACTATTGTGCTAGATGCTTTAGGCTGGTTTTCTCATGTATTCCTCACTACAGTCCTACGCAGGAGATAGAGTTATTCTTCTACATGCAAGAAAACTGAGGCATAGAGAGGTTATATAATTTGTTGACGCTCACATAGTTCGGAAAAATTAGGGATTTGCACTTGGGCAGTCTGACTCCAATCTTTTTAATCGATTAACCCCTTTTATTAAAGGAGAAACTGAGCCTTAGAGATGAGAACTGATTTAGCCAAGGTCACCACTAGTAATGAGTGCTATGGAATCAGTGCAAGGTCAGACCTGTCCATGCTTTTTAATTTTTCTATCCCATACTGACTCTGCTGGGTGCCATGTTTAGCCATTGAAAAAAGGAAGAGTTATGCTTTTTCTTTTGTTTAACAACTGTAGCGAAATAGGAGAAACTCAAATGTTGGTATTTCTTTGCAAATGAAGAAGAATATAGTGAAGCCCCAAGGTAGGAGTTGGTGCCAGAACACTACAGAATTTTGTTATCACAACATATGGTTTGGAGATTTATTCTTTCCTGGTTTCTACTTCAGAATGGGAGGCTTGTGGCATTTACTTCCCCCAGGTTGAGCACTACGGGATACAAAATCTTGCTGGGGTTTGTGGTTTCCCCAATTCAGTATTGTTAGTTCAGAAACAATTTGGGTGTCAATGAATTAAATCAGGCTTTTGGGGAAGAGATTCTCTAAAACTTCTAAGAAATTGATTGATTTGTAAACCAAAATGGCAGTCTATTTATTCACGTTGGGATTGTGTCTTTCCACTGTCCACTTTGATACCAAATGTTTGTTTGGTATCAAAGTACTTGGTAAACTAAATTAATAATCCAAATGCTATTTGGGAGAATCGATTGTGTACGTGGGCAGCTGTCTGATGAATGCTTAGGAACTATGAAAGCTTCGTTATTATGAACACTCTAGTAAGAGGTTCTTGGAGCTAGGCTGGAAAAATATTGAAAAGTTAGATCTTGGGACATTTTCCTAGAATTCATTACGTGTCAACACTTTTGAAAAAATTGTGATTACGTCATCCTGCAGTTCCCAGATTATATCATATCACCGCTGACAGTTTAAGCTGGCACTTTCTTGAAGTCTCTTAATGACAGCGGTGACATTTCTTATCAGTGACTGTCTAATAGTACTAATGAGAGTCTGCAATGAAGGATCACCATGTGGCAGACACGGGTCCAGGCATTTTACGTGCATTAATTTATTTAATGCCCACAAAAATCTTGTGAGGTGGGAACTAGTATCATCTGTGGTTTTATAGATGGGGAACTGGGAGTGTGGAGAGTTAGTTTAGAGCAGTTCCTTCTGGGCAGTTAATCATTTATTTAATAAGTAACCCATGATCTATGGCTTATGATTTCTTATAAATTGAAGTCACAGAGCTGCTCACTTGCGAATACCTTGTACTTTTCCACACTTCGCCTGCCAGATTTTAGGGTGAATCTTTTGCATTTGGAGTCATATCCTTATAAAACAGGAGTCAAGTCTGTGGATGGAGACATGGTATATGTAAATGAAAAAGGGCAGAAATGTGAAAGGCTTCTTAATTTGGGGTTGTAATCCTTCTAAAGAGGCACCGTTTTAGGTATATCATTCTGAGTTACATACAAATTTTAACATTAAGTTAGAAAAATGGAATTTTTTTTCCTATTTATAATCAATTAAAGATTTCTTTTTTTATTTTTATGTAGCACTACATAATGCACTACATAACCTTTTAGCAGGAGGAGATGAGCATAAATGAGTTTTTTTTTCTATCAATTCTGGGGCTACAGGTTCTCACCACCGCCTGGCTAATTTTTCTATTTTTTGTAGAGACAGGGTCTCGCTTTTGCTCAGGCTGGCCTGGAACCCCTGGGCTCAAGCAATCCTTCCAGCTCGGCCTCCCAGAGTGCTAGGATTAGCAAACCTTTCTAATTACCAAATCTGAATAGCTATTGTCTTTACTTTCCAGGAAACGTTTTCAGACTCTAAGGATAAAGACAGAAGTTGCATGAAAATAGGAGAATTCTCTTTGGTCTGTTGCTTGGTGGTAAATTCTCCATCTCAATAATCCCGAGAGGTAGGGGGTAAGTCAATTAGCATGTGAAAGGCAAGCCATTTTCTCTCTGACACCCAGGTCTTCTGAGTTTGATGCACTTCCCTGCTGTCACACCAGTGCTCTCCTGTCACCTGGACGTGGAGCCCTGTTTGTTTACCAGTGATTACTATAGCTCTATCCATTGTAGAGGACTTCGTGCTTGTCCAAGATATATTTTGGACATCCTCGATGTATTTTGTTTCTCTCTTTCCCTCATTTTCTCTATATCCAATTGGTCACCAAGTTCTTACTGGTTCCTTGGAATAATGTCTTTTCCATTCAACACTCCATTCCAGTAGCTGGCAACATAAAAATCACAGCATAGTGGGGCTGGAAGAATCCTTGGAGATTCTTAATATGAGTTCCTCGTTTTATAAATGCAGAAATTGAGATCCATTGTGGTTGAGTGACTTTGTTGAGATGATAGGGTCCCCTCCCCGCCCCCCTTCAGGTCCTGGGACTGCTGGTTTCAAGGCCATAAATCAATGGCTGATGGCTCACTCCCATGCCCCTCTACCCACCCATCCCAATTCCATTCCATCCTGTATGAAGTTGGGAGAAAAACCATTTTTCAAATTCTATTTTCTCTCCTCTAGACTTAATGTGACTTCTTAATTTCTGATATAGTAAATCAAAAGTGCTTGAGTGGGATCTATTATGTGTCCGTTCTTCATGAAGTAAACATGCATTTTTATAGTAAATTAAGTTCTCTTCCAAGTTGAGTGCAAAGACAGTGCTTGGAAATACTTCTTTCAATAATAAATGTTTACCTGATGTTTCTGAGCTTCCTCGACTATATACTCCTAGTTTTGCATGTATTTGCATTTTTTTTCTCATGTCACTCTGTTATCCTATGAACTCCTTGAAGGAAAGAACTGAGCCTCCAGTAAGGTTCTGGAAGCACAGAGTAAGTTCTTAAGGAATATTTTCTTTATGTAATTGTATTCAATGCACCAAGTGTTGTAGGAGTAGAGAAGCACAGGGAAGGAATCACTAATTTTCCTGCAGGTGATGTGATGCTAGCGAAAGCTGGACCAACATTGGAGTTCTGTCTTGAATTTCCTGGGCTTGGGGAAAGGACATTTTAGGTAAATACCCAAGTTACGGAGGGTGCCAACATCTTGGGTGTGCTTTTAAAATCCAAGATGCTCCAGTCAATCAGTGTATTGTGAGATTGAAAGCACAGACCTCTGTTGTTCCTTTGCAATTCAATTTATTACTCCAGAAAAATGTGTTTTCTTAACGCTTGATTAAACAAATCCCTGGAACATAAATGGATGCAAGGAAACATGTTAGATAAGGAAAAATCACTAAGCTCAAATTTCTACTCTTAATAGAGGGAGGTAATTTATTCGGTTAAGAAGAGTAATCTCTAATTTAAAATTGCAACAAGGCTTTAAAATATGATTCCATTGATTTTTTTTTACTTTTGTAAGAGTTTGAAACATTTAGTGGCGATGTTTAGAAATCAATTTGAAAAACATTTAGTGGAAAATAATAGAATTAAGCCATGTGAGTGCTTTGCTAAATATTTTTAATACTGTAACTGGTACTCTATTTTGTTTTTAATACTTCAAGATTGATTTGTGAAAACCAAGGGATTTTTGTTTATGCATCTGAAATTCTGGTGCCCTCTAGTGGCAGAAACTTAGTATTACAATCCGAAGTTTGTTTTGAAAATGCTAAACTATACTTGATACAGTTTAGTTCTATGCATATTCAACGTTTCATTTAGAGAAAATTAAACTTGCAAATGATAGTAAGGAAGTGATAATTTGGATTAGCATAAAGTATCACTGCTAGAAACACTGTTGGTACACTTGAAGAATAGTTCATTTAAAAAAAAGAGTGGCCTACAATTCTCAAAAGCTATTATGTTAAGGGACACAGTTCGGCTGAATGCCATGGAAATTTTTTCTAGGAAGCTAAAGGTATTAAATCAAGAGGACATCAATAGCACACAAACTGGAGTGACAATTTACATAGCTTCTTTCATCTGTAGATTTTAGATAATCAGGAAATATTGCCCTTGGGAAGGGTAGCCTGCTATATTGAAAGATAAGTAAATGCAGTGGTATTTGCCCTGGTCCCAGAAATCAGATTATAGAGCTCCAAAGTATAAGATAACTGGTCAGTTTTCTTTTGGGAAACTCAAGGCAGAATCATCCAGTTAAACTAACATTACACGATCTAGGCTCTAAGTAACAACAGCAGCAAAAAAAAAAAAAAAAAATAATAATAATAATAATAATAAAAAATGAAAACAAGAAAGACCTAGGCTCTTTGGCCAGAAGTCATCCGTGGGAGGGAGGTTCCTGCAATATTTGAAATGTGCCGGTTTGTTATCACCCTAGCTGGTGGGCTCCAGATATACCCTCTGGCAAACAGGAAATTTTTCCTCCCCAAAAATCTTTCTCTTGGAATTCTCAAACTCTTCGCATTTTTCTTCTAATGAGTCTCCTTGGCGCCACTCTCAGTGCCCTCCAATTCAATAGTTCCTAGTCCCATGCTTTGAGATCCCGTATATATAATTTAAACCTAGGAAGGTCATTTCCAGAGTTCCAGAGAACCTTAAGTACTATGTAAGCCACAGGAGCCTTGCTTGGGTGGCATTGGTCAAATAACTTCTCTCATTCACTGAAAGCAAAGCGATGGCATTTCTGGGGCAAAGCTTTTTTTCAGTGTGCCTTGTTGCCTTTTCTTTCATTGGAAATTATATTCCTATTGCTCTCCCTGTACCCTCTAGCCCAGCCTCTCTTTTCGCTGGGGGTGCTGAGACTGTGCTTGGTCTTCCCATCTGGGCTCAGGGTTCCCAACTCAGCTCTGAACTGAAATTACAGTGAAGAGGTTACAGTGCCCCTAGTGACTTGACTGCATCATTTGGATTCTGGCCTAAGCCCTGTTCTAGGTTCTTCTCTGTCACTGAGAGCCTGTCTCCCTCTGGTGTCTACAAAACCATCTCCACTTAGTCCTGATTTAAGTGCTTTTATGGCGAGTTGGGGGGTCCAGCTCCTTCCACCAGCTGTTTCTGGGTTCGGTTCTTCTTACACTGCTTCCCATCCATGTCTGAACAATAAAGCCATCACGTGCATGCTTCTGTACGATTGTTTCATTGATTTCACAGCATCCTTATGGGACAAGGTTGTGATGCCCCCACCTCACAGCTGCAGTTCAGAAACATTTAATGAGCTGCTGGCAAACGGCAGAGCCCAGATAAGAATCCACATTGCCACGATAGTGGTTCAACATTCTCTCTGCTGCATTGCTATCTCTCTTTTATCTCATCTCTTATCTCTTTTTTCTTTTTCCAAATATATCTCTCTGCCTGCAGCAATTTTGCAAGCTAAAATTGTTTCGCGTTGATTATTTGAGTGTTTATTATGAAATATCCTGTTTAATCCTCACAACTTAATAAGAGAGGTATCACTATGAACCTTAGGTTACAAATAAGGGACTGAACAGAACACGGAGAAGCGAAGTAGTGTGTCCCCAGTCACTCCCCTAGTGTTTGGCACCGTGGAGATCTGAACCCAGGAAGTCGGACTCTGAATTCCTGCTGTCACCTACAGTGCTGTGTGGGCTGCTTCTGTCTAAAGTCCTCCCCTGGTCCTGTCAACATGTCTCATGTCTTTTTCCTTCCATCCCCCAAATCACACCCCCATCTCTACTTTCTTATCAGCTACTCACTCTTCAGCTCCCTGTATTTTGGCTTTCCATATAGAAATTTTTTTTCCTTTTTTAAAAGTTCGGCAGGCCAGGCGCGGTGGCTCACGCCTGTAATCCCAGCACTCTGGGAGGCCGAGGCGGGAGGATCGCTCGAGGTCAGGAGTTCGAGACCAGCCTGAGCAAGAGCGAGACCCCGTCTCTACTAAAAATAGAAAGAAATTATCTGGCCAACTAAAATATATATAGAAAAAAAAAAAATTAGCCGGGCATGGTGGCGCATGCCTGTAGTCCCAGCTACTCGGGAGGCTGAGGCAGAAGGATTGCTTAAGCCCAGGAGTTTGAGGTTGCTGTGAGCTAGGCTGATGCCCCGACACTCTAGTCCAGGCAACAGAATGACACTCTGTCTCAAAAAAAATAAATAAATAAAAAATAAAGGCTGAGAGGACCTGAGGGCTTCTTCCATTCTGAGACTTGTTCTTTTATGCCTAACACTCTTGCATTTACCGGTCTCATTTGTGACCAATGATCTCATCACGGTTTGCACCCAGAATATTCCTAAACCAATGTTTCCAGGTACATTTCTCCCTAGATCCGTATATATTAATAGCATTTCCCTTGGCCTATTTGGGAATCGGTAGCAGTTGGTTGTGCTGTGTCTCTCCCTGGATAGCCCACGCACACTGACAGTTTAGCATGCCTTCCACATTGTCCCTTCTGTCCACTGTGCCTGACCTCATCCAAATACTGGCATCGTCTTTGACTTCATTTACCCCGTATGTCCAATCAGCTAGCTCCTGGCCCCACTGTATCTCCCTAATCTACCTCTCTTTCCATTCTGATTGTTTTCCTGTTTTTTTTTTTGTTTGTTTGTTTTTTGAGACAGAGTCTCACTCTGTTGCCCGGGCTAGAGTGAGTGCCGTGGCGTCAGCCTAGCTCACAGCAACCTCAAACTCCTGGGCTCAAGTGATTCCCCCACCTCAGCCTCCAGAGTAGCTGGGACCACAGGTGCAGCCACCACATCTAGCTAATTTTTAAACTTTTTGTAGAGAAGGGGTCTCACTATGTTGCCCAGGCTGGTCTCAAACTCCTAACAGCAAGTGGTCCTCCCACCTTAGCCTTCCAAAGTGCTGGGATTACAGGTGTGAGCCAGCATGCCTGGCTGCATGATTGTCTTTTTTAAAATGAAGAATTCAGACACAGCTTCGTATGTGTCAGGCATTGTTTTAAGTACTTTACAAATATGAACTCTAATCTTATCAACAATGTATGATGTAATTATTATCTCCACTGCTGAAGAAATTGAGGTACTGAGATATTAAGCGAGTTTACGTGATAATTGTTCACTGCTAAATAAATAGTTAACTGTATATTTTAAAGACATGAACATTTTTCTGTGTAACTACAGCAAACAAAATTCCTTAATATCCTCTAAGATCTAGTCTGTGTTCAAACTTTCTCAATTGTCCCCAAAATGTTTTTTTGTAGCTAAATTGTTCAAATCAGGATCCAAATAAGGTCCGCACGTTGCATTTGGTTGTTTTGTTTCTTTGGTCTCTTTTAGTCTAGAACAGTTCTCCCCGACTCCTACCTTTTTTTATGGCCTTGCCTTATGGAGAGGGACGGCCAGTTGTCTGCAGAATGTCCCCCTTTGAATTTGTAGGATCAAAACTCTATTTTCCCATTAGCTTGTTTTGTATTGCTCCTGGCTACAGGTGACTCCAGGCATTTTGTTTGTTTGTCCTCACTCATTTCCTGTTGTTTAACATTTTTTCCTACTCAGCTCATTTGCTTTTTGCCTTCTAATGCTGGATATCACTGTATTCTGCTTCTGGAAGAACTTTTTCTCCTATGTGCCCCCACCCCCCAATCAGGACTTCCGACATGTCTATTGTAGAGGATATGCCTGATAGCTCTAAAATCTTCAGTTCCATAATGCCAGGGTCTGTGGTCCCCCAGCTCAGCTGTTCTAAATCAGAACAGCACTGCCCCCTAGGCGAACTTCTGGAAACGTGTGACACTTTTCCGTTGTCACAGGGACTGGGGACCTAACCGGCTTATATTGGCCAGAGTCCACACTTGAAATAATCCCGAACAACCAAGAATTATCTGGCCTAAAATGCTAACAGTACCAATGTGGAAAACACTATGCATAGACCCTACTTTGCTCTCAGGTTGACTGACATGATGTGATACACCAGCACGTACTAGGTGCTCAATAAATATTTGTTGCATGAATGAATGGCATTTTGAAATTTGGGACTATCGTGCATCCAAAAATAAATGTCTACAAAAGTAAACTATTTTGTTATAACCCCTTTTAATTATAAGTGAGAAAAACTCAGCTCACACTGGATTATGTAATTGAAAAGTCCAGGGGTATCTGTCTTCAGAAATTGCTGGATCCTGAGGGAGGGTCTGATGGTGTGATCTGTACTCGACCTCCTTTCCTCTTCTGACTTTCTGCCCTGGGTGTTGGATTCACTTTCTGCTGGGCTCCCTCCAGGTGGTGGCCCGGTGGCCCAGGGCGGGGATCCCTCCACCCTCTGGTCCTGCAGAAAAGAAAATTCTCTTTTCCCAGCAGGTCCAACTCACATTTTAATCTTACTGGAGTCATTTGTACCATTTGCTTGTCCCTAAACCACTCACTGTGGCCCGAGGAGATGGGGTACATTGGCGGGTCAGGCTGGATTGTGGCAGGAATTGAGTTAACCCACCTGAACCAGATGGTTTTTATCAGAAGACAGACAGGATGGATGCTGAGCCAGAAACAAATGACACACATGTCCGCTACACGAACCATCGCCCCGTACAAAATACCAGTCAGCTAGTCAATCAGTCCCCCATCCCCTGTGTCAGGCACAGATTTCAAAAATGTAATTATGCAATGTCATTCGAATGTAATCATACAGTATCACTTACATATTTTCAATATTTTATGATGTAAAGCATCATCTCTTTCTTGCGACAAAACTGGAAACCAAAGGGATATTCCAAGCGAGATTGAATGCTTTCATTGAATTCTCCAAGTATTTCTTAAGGCCCACTTGTAGTGTGAAATTTCTAATAAAATAATTGAAGAATAATTCAAAGTAGTCTGAATCAAATGCTCAATTGAATCTTATTTCTAAAACATATGGCTCAGACCATATCGTCCTAGCTTTTGCCTCTGGGGAAAGGGACTGGGTAGTCAGTAGGCAAATAATATTTATAGACTAAGTTTTGTCTCTGGAGATACGCCATGAATATGTAGATGCTGTTGTTAACATTCAATGCCTATTCATTAATAGTATTTTTGGCCATTGTTAACTGTCTTAATTTAGCAGATTCTAAGAGTAATTTTTTTTTTTTTTTTTGGTTTCAAAAGTACTTGATTGCCTGGAAAAGGCTGAGATGTCTAATTCAGGCAATCAAATGCTCCTACCTTTGTCATCCTCCGCCCAGGTCTGAAACACCTCCCCTGGCCTTTTAGATGAAAACAAACAGAGGGAACAAAGGAAAGGGCCAGAAAGACAGGTGAAGGAAGAAAAAAAAGGGAAAAGGAGACAGGGAAAAGGAAAGGAAGGAGAAACCTGGGAAGAGGAAGTTGGTGTGGAAGATTTGTTGAATGACTCTACGCCATGTGGGCGTGAGGGCGTCTTTGTATATTGTCCCTTAAGTTAACATTGACATCACTGCATAATCAATAGGCAAATACATTTCAGTCCTCCTCCCAACTGAACTCGGAGCATTGGGTACTATTGTTCATGCTTGCCTTCTTGGAATTGTCTTTTCCTTTGTTTTTATAATTTTGTTTTCTCCTGTTCCAGGAAAAAATACCTGTTTTTCTGCTTAACCTCTAAATAGTGTCCCTCAAGGTTCCTTTCTTTAAAAAAAAACAAACAAACCTCACTTGTGCTCTCAGCAATCGATTTATGCTGATGACTCAAATTTATGTTGCTAGCCAAAAATTTTATTTGAATTCCAGACTTTCATTTCCATCTGACTTTTGGATATTTTCATCCGGATATCCTGTAATTATCTCAAACTTAAAATGTCTATACTTGAGCTAATCTTTCTTTGTCCACATGACCTGCCTTTGTTCCAAAAGCACGTAAAAAGAAAACGATTGGGTTTTTGTTATCCTAGTTTTGTGTTGCTACCATAATGCTGCATAGTAACCCCCAAAGCTCTGTGGCTTAAAATAATAATCATTTATTATGACTGACAGGCGTCA
>CM052456.1:3660233-3670568 GCA_028533085.1 Varecia variegata
TCTGAGAAACTTTTAAAGCAATGACACCAAGAGGTATTTTCTGCACTTCTGGGCACCTGACTTAGGGAAAGAAAAGGCATTTTCTAGCCTTTGTGTGCTTCTTTCTAGCCTGGCTCCACCCAGGTTGTGGGGCTAGGAAGCCTTTCCTGTGGGTGTAGACTTACTATTTTTATTTAAAAACGAGTGCAAGAAATATTACAAAGAATAATTCAGGCGCGTAGCGACTTGAATATCTTTATGCATATTTTAATATTTAGTGAAAGCTGGAAAAACAACTTCCTTAAGAGAATACAGATGTGATCTTAGTCATTAGATATACTTTGTAGCATTTGGATTCCTAATACCACATCTTTGAGTTCAGATAAAAGGAGTTCCCTTTAAATTAAACTCATTGCATAAATTCATGTATATTTGCATATTTTCTTAGTGACATCCAAAATAATTTTTGAACTCATATATTTTTCTTTATTTTTTTCTCATTTTGTTAGTTGACATTTACAGTATTACTAAGATAAACATGCATATATTATATAATTTCCTCCTTTTCCCTCCCTCTGGCTCTATAAAAACACCATTTTCTTATCCATTACCATAGAGGACAGAGGTTTTCTTTGTAGAATTGGGTACAAAGTAGGCACCTGCCAGAGTGAGCTATTTTGTTAATATTAGAAGTAAATTGTAAGTAGTATGAGAATTAAATTGCTTCTTTAACATTTCTTATATCCATCATGCCTTCTTTAGTTTCAGCTCTGCTTTCTCAGTTCCCATCCTCATTGTCTCTGTTTTTCTTCAATCCATTTTCTTCAATCCTACAGCTAGAGCAAGTTTTCTTTTTTTTTTCATTTTTCTTTTTTTTTTTTTGAGACAGAGTCTCGCTCTGTTGCCGGGGCTAGAGTGAGTGCCGTGGCATCAGCCTAGCTCACAGCAACCTCAAACTCCTGGGCTCAAGCGATCCTCCTGCCTCAGCCTCCCGAGTAGCTGGGACTACAGGCATGCGCCACCATGCCCGGCTAATTTTTCTATATATATATTTTAGCTGTCCATATAATTTCTTTCTATTTTTAGTAGAGACGGGGTCTCGCTCTTGCTCAGGCTGGTCTTGAACTCCTGAACTCAAGCAATCCTCCAGCCTCGGCTTCCTGAGTAGCTGGAACTACAGGCATGTGCCACCATGCCCAGCTAATTTTTTCTATATAGATTTTTAGCTGTACATATCATTTTTTTCTATTTTTAGTAGAGACGGGGTCTCACTCTTGCTCAGGCTGGTCTCGAACTCCTGACCTCGAGTGATCCTCCCGCCTCGGCCTCCCAGAGTGCTAGGATTACAGGGGTGAGCCACCGCGCCCGGCCTATTATTGCTATTTAAATAGTTGTTAAAATTAGGAGAAAAATATTCTAGGTTAAAAACTGTGAGTCTTCATAGGGGGTGTTCTATTAAGTTTAAGGAGGAAAGATCTTGGGGCGCCGATGCTGAAGATACCTGTCTAGCTGATATTTTATTTATTGCAAATGGTTTTTATTGCTGTTTTCTTCGCCAACCTCAGAGTACAGTCTCTGCCTTAAAAGAAGAGAAATAAAGAGGCGTGATGTATTTTACCATGGAAAGCTATTCCACAGTCGGAAGCCAGGAGAATCACATCGCATTGTGAATCAGAGGCAGCCGAGAAAGTGCACTTTGCACCGAGCTGGGCATCATTAGGAGAAGAGGGTTGCAGACCCACCGGGCAGAGGGGAGCACTTAAACTGCTCTCGATTTTCTTGGAGAATAAACATGTATGCAAAGGCCCAGGAACTCAGTTTCAAAAGGGAATAATGTGTGTTCTGTGAGTGGAGCTCAGAGTATTCAAATGCTCTCCAAGGGCAGCCCAACGGGGGCTGGAAGCAGGGACTTCAAGCAATAGCTCTGCCTTTGGCAGGCTCTTGGAATTGCGGCTACAATTAAAAGTAGTTGTGTGCAACCAGTTCTAAATGTCAGATGGAACATTTTGCTCAGCGTGCAGTGGACAACATTGATTTTCCTGTTGTGTTCCGCATTGTTGGGTGACATGTTGAATCCGGTCCCTGTTAGTGCATTTGCTAATGTCAGAGCTTGAAAGCAGCTTGGTCCACCATTAATATTCCGTGATGTTATTGTCTGTATGCCTTGAACTTTAATTGGGCAAAGTTTTTTGCGAACTTTTTCTTTTTATTCTTTGGACACCTGGAGGCTATGTTCTTCTTCTTTGCATTTGATTGACCTTTTCCATGGAAACTTCTTTTTTTTTTTTTTTGAGACAGAGTCTCACTCTGTTGCCCAGGCTAGAGTGAGTGCCGTGGCTCAGCCTAGATCACAGCAACCTCAAACTCCTGGGCTCAAGCGATCCTCCTGCCTCAGCCTCCCGAGTAGCTGGGACTACAGGCATGCGCCACCATGCCCGGCTAATTTTTTCTGTATATATTCTTAGTTGTCCAGATAATTTCTTTCTATTTTTTTAGTAGAGATGGGGGTCTCGCTCTTGCTCAGGGTGGTCTCGAACTCCTGACCTCGAGCGATCCACCCGCCTTGGCCTCCCAGAGTGCTAGGATGACAGGCGTGAGCCACAGCTCCTGGCCCTGTTTATAATTTTGGTAGCTCCTAGTAAAGTTGTGTGAATGTGGCCATTTCATCTGTGGAAACCATAATCTTTTAATCTAGATGTAGGGTAGATGAAGTAAGATAAGAGGGGGAAAGAGAAATGCTGGGCATGGAACATGGTGTGTGCCGGAGTGCTGTTCCTGAGAGTCCACAGAGCCTTCTGGAAAACTGAAGAATCACACTTCCTGGACACCTTCGTGGCTGTAGATAGTCCGTAAGTGAGAGAGTACAAATAGGACAAAAAAATCCAGAAAATTGCTTTATTTAGGGCAGGAGTCCTCAGACTTTCCACTGCATCCAAATGATCTGGAGGGCTTGTTAAACACACAGTCCTGGGCTCCACTCCCAGAGTTTGGCATTTAGAAGGCAGAGGAGGGCCCAAGAGTTTGCATCTGTAACAAGTTCCCAGGTGATGCTGGTTTTGCTGGTCTAGGCACCATTGAAGTAAAGCGATGTTTCTTGCCTTGTTTTCTGAAGCCTTAATATTGCAGAGGGCTCACCTTGGAGAGGTTGTAAAAAGTTTAAAGTCTTGCAAAATTATATGGGGATGGGACTCAAGACTCTGTGATTTTTCAACAAGGCACCCCTCGTGATTCTGCTGTCATTGGTCCAGGGACACTGGTCCAGGGACCCTAAGCCATGAGAACATTTCTAACCCTTTAGTATTTGAGTCCTTCATGTTTTCATCACCATTGATGGGCTTGCATGTCAGTGAATGGCTGTTAGAGCTCCAATGTGACTTAAAGAGTAAGAGAAAATAAAGTGGAAACATTGTCATATTGTAGTGGCTCAACACCATGGGCTAAATCACATCTCATGAAAATATGGCGCATTGTGATACAATATGATAAACAGTTAGCAAAACCTGATACAATAAGACTTTGGCATTACAAATGTGTCCAATCTCCTGATACAATGTCATATATAAATAACCCAAATCTTCTGAAAGCAGACAGCAAAATATAACGAAGAAGAAGACTTTAGTGATGGGTAGATCTGGCTCTGGCAATTACAATGCCTGGGCAAGTTATTTAGCCTTTATGATGATTACTTTTCTCGTCTGTAAAAGAGACGCAGTGATTTCTGTCTTACAACATATCATGAAGAATAAATATTATATATAGGATGGCCGATATAGCTTCTGAAATATGATAGATGTTTAATAAATGGCAGTTATAAAAGGAAGAAGAAGTGATGGGCCACATGCATCCCTTAATTTCTTGGTTTTTGTCATTGGCTGGCAGATAGGAAATGCTTATCCAACTCAATCCTCCTTCTTCAGCAATTTCAGCCAGTGCTTTTTTATGTATTTGGACTGACCCTGAAAGGGGATATCATCCCTCAAGATTCTTTTGTACAAGTATTATGAGTATAACTCTTGAAGATATAAATTAAGACAAAATTTAAAAACTATTTTTGGATGTTGTATGATAGAAAGGATGTCTTTTCTTTGATTCGATTATGGTATATGCACTATTTTCTGGAATGCTAAGGAAATATTTAAAAAGAGAGGGTGAATTTGTATACACTGGCGTGACCAAGGTCCATGAGGACAATAAAAGCAAGTTCCAAAACAATATTATATAATTTTTAAGACAATAACTGTATGTATGTATATAAAGCAATTCTGGAAGTAATGTGTTGCTTATAAAGCTTTGTAGTTCCAATAGAGTATCTTTTTCTTTATATGCTTCCATTTTTATTTATTTATTTATTTAGTTTCTTTTTTTTTTTTTTTTTTTTTGATTTCAGCATATTACGGGGGTACAAATGTTTAGGTTACATACATTGCCTTTGCCCCACCTGAATCAGAGCTTCAAGTGTGTCCATCCCCCAGACGGTGCACACCGCACCCATTAAGTGTGAATATACACATTCCCTCCACCCTCCTCCCACCTGCCCAACACTCAATGAATGTTACTACCATATGTGCAATTAAGTGTTGATCAGTTAATACCAGTTTGATGGTGAGTACATGTGGTGCTAGTTTTTCCATTCTTGTGATACTTCACTTAGTAGAATGGGCTCCAGCTCTATCCAGGATAATACAAGAGGTGCTAGCTCACCACTCAATGCATAAACTTACCAACGTTAAAATGACATGCATGAAGACTGGACAGTAACATAGAATATAGTATGTTGTATTCATAGTATGTTATATATGCTAGATTTACATGCGTACATATTCATATTCATGCTAGGTTTATACTCACAGTTTTAAATGAGTACATATTCATACTCACAGATTTAAAAGAGAAAGAACATGAATGAATAAGAGCATTGTTGAGTTCATATAGTGGAATAAGAATCATTTTTGTTCCTTCTAAGATTCTTTTACTGTTTTTATCATGGTTTAACAATAGAAGTTATAATATGACCAGCCGGGGCAACATAATGAGATCTTGTCTCTACAAAAAATAGAGAAAATTAGCCAGACTTGGTGGTGCACGCCTGTAGTCCCAGCTACTTGGGAGGCTGAGGCAGGAGGATCGCTTGAACCCAGGAGTTCGAGGCTGCAGTGAGCTATGATTGTGCCACTGCACTCCAGCCTGGGTGACGAAGCAAGGCCTTGTCTTTAACAAAAAACAAAACAAAACAAAACAATTCTCATGTGTGAACACAAGAATTTTGTCTTGCTCCCAATTATCTTGACCATCTGAAATCTAGCAATATTGCTTAAAGATCCTTATAACTGGATGGACATTCTCACATTTTTGTAACTCTATTCCTCTTATATATTAATATGTTGTTTTTATTATCTTTTCATACTTTTTTTTTGCCTACTTTTCTGAACCCTTGAAATATTTAAATATTTTTTGTTTTGCTCTTTTGTATTTATAATAGAGTGACTTTTTTTTAAAGAATTCTGTTAGTGCCTATTACAAACTTATTTTTAGTTGAAATGTAAAAACTGTTCTCAGTGATAAATTTAAGTGATTTCAAACTTCTAACATTTTCTCTCTCTTTTTTTTTTTCTTTTAGGTAAGTAACTGAACAGGGATATGAAGAACTACTATTGCAAATGACTGCCATGTTGCAAAAGGTACTTTTGGTATTTTACAATTACTTTAAAGAAATCCTATAAAAAAGACACAGAGGTTAGAATGTAACTAATTACTATTTTGATAAAAACAATTTTTTTTTGGAAACAGATTTATAGATGTTACAGCATTAACAATTTTTTAATTATGAAGAATGTAATATGTGATAAGACTTTTCTTTCTGTAGTCTAGGCAATTATATCAATATTACTTGGAAATGGAAAAGTAAATGAATTGATCATCTTTCCCTCAAGATATTCTTTGGTGGAAAAAGGGAGGTGGGGGAAAGACTGTGAATACAATGGACAAAATAAACACATTGGGATTTATTCGTTAAAGTCATTTGTTTTCTCTAAGAGCTTATGGTTTGTTTTCTGTGATCAAAATATTGTCTTCAGAATTATTCATAAAATTGATTGCTCTAACATTGTCAAAAAGGTAATTTGATTCTGGATAATTCAAATAGATTGCATCTGTATGGAGAATTCTCCAGATTCTATATATATGAAAAAATATTTTAAATGAAGGGGAAAGAGGGAAGAAGAAAATATTACTCTTAAAGAAAATAATAGAATGTAAAAATTCTTAGTCCTGTATATATCACACACATGAACTGGGGAAATCCATTTGCTTTTTAAGTCATGAATCTCATCTAGAAGAATCTCTTTCTTTTCTATAAGGAATCTTTAAAATACTGTGGCAGTTATCATGTTTTGTTACAGAGGAAAGAGTTACAATGTGAACTATCAGACAAGCTGTGTGACTTCCTCAACTTTGGCACTTATGCAAAAGACCAGTGATATTTTAGATGCAATGAATCATATATTGTCCCTTCATACTAGATTAATAATTTGAGCCAATGAACAGAAATATGAGACCACTCAAAGAGGAGAAATCAACTCAGCTTTTTTATGAAATCTCAATTCTTAAAGAATTTCTAATCTTGCTTAGAAATTTCCTCAAGGCTTTAAAAAATTTAAGTCAGCTGCCATTGAAGGTAAGTTTGAAAAAAGGGAGGAAGAAAATAACTGTACATTAAAAAGTGTATACTCTTCAAATGATGAACATTTCATTAGCAGAAATTTTCTATACTTTGTGGCTATTCTTTTGAGTGTTAAATGGGAATGAGACAATTTTATTAATGTTGATCATGAGGGAGCGCTAATTGGCTCGGGCTATTTTTAGGAGGGCAGATATTACTGTGTCTCATTATGCATTAATATTTGATATTACCATATTATCACATGATTTGCTTCACTTGAGTTACCATGGAGACTTTCAACTGTAAATGGTGAGTCAGCAGTTGGATAGATGACTTTTTTATACTATTTCTTATTTTGTTATGATTTGTTTTGGGTTAAAGCTGTTTAGTATCTACATTAAAGCCCTCTTTCTACCCTCACTGTGAAAAAAGAAGAAAACGAAAACTCAATAAACCAAAATGCTCCTGATTTTTGTGAAAGAAAAGAACAGGATTTTGGGAGCAATGCTAAGGAACCCCTCATTCTGTGGTCGGTCTACGCACGGCAGAGACTGTGTAGAAATATTGGTAACTGATAAAGTGAACCAAGGTCTCATGAGCTCATTGATTACTTACTTTTTTCAAAGTAAAAATTGTCTTCTTTTCCCACAATTCCTCCATGTCATTCATATAAATTAATTGCAATTCTAGAAATGCTCATAATTCTTCATTATGGTTGTTTCATTGGCCATATAATTAATCAGGGGCACAAAAGTAAAATTCGTATTAATTACCGTTACCATCCATCCTCTTTGGGGTTTAAAATTTTGTAAACCCCAAAAAGGAATAGAATAAGCATGTTGTTCTTGGGCAAATTGGAGCAACTTTTTTTCACAAATGTACGTGCATTGCAGAGCTCTCTAGTGTCTGAGTTCACATGCTCAGAGGCGAATTGTCTGAAGAAAGGAGGATCTTAGCCTAATCAGTGAATTTGGATCTGGAAATACTGATCTCATGGAAAAGATCTTGCCCCCCGACAGCATGCATGTGGCCCCCTTCATTTTGGTTTCATCAGCTGAGGCCGTTCGGTGGTGCAAAGAAAACATTGCAAAATGCTTACAGCTTTTCGAAGTGCTTCTGAGTCCTTCGAATAATGGTAAGAGTTGCAAATCTTATAGGAAGCGCCTAGCACAGAAAATCTGTATTCAGCTCCACGGGGAATGGTGAACTCCAGTTACAGAGAGCTGCTCTAAAGTGAATTACTCCTAAGAAGAGGGCACTGAAGTACCCATTGTTGCAAAGCTTAAAGGGAACAAACGTGTGCTTCATTGCATGGCTAACCCTCGTATCTGTTAAGGGGGTCTGGGGAAGCCAACAGAGGGAGAAAGTGAAATCAGGCAGATGGATAAAAAGGAACTTTAAACAACCCAGCGGATTTTTTTGGCAAAGAGCCAATGCACTGGGACTTATCCAGCAAAATGGGTTGAACTTGGCAGGTCTGCAGATACACATATTTCTGCTTGGTGCAGTCAGGCAAACATAGAGACTTCCAGAGGAACTAATTATCTTTTGTCTTTATAACCTTAGAAAGAGGGCAATATAAAAAAAAAAAAAAGGAGGGCAATATTTGGAAGACAATTAACCATTTTTACATTCTATTATTTTCGTTAAGAGTAATATTTTCTTCTTCCCTCTTTCCCCTTTATTTAAAATGTTTTTTCGTATATATAGAATCTGGAGAATTCTCCATACAGATGCAATCTATTTGAATTATCCAGAATCAAATTACCTTTTTGACAATGTTAGAAGATTTATTGGAAGACAATAAATCTCTAAAGAGATTTTAGAGGCAGTGTTTAAAAAAATGTTGAAAGAGAATTCCATATTTAGTCTTCTTTAAAAAAGTTGTTAATACTTGTGTCTGCCCCCCTCCCCCAAGTAATTTATCATAATGGACAGATGCAATTTCCAGCAATTTGACCAATGTGCTTTACGTTCAAATATACATATTGTAAGTATTTTTATCAGAAATAAATAAATAATACAAAGCAGCCGAGAGAACTGACTTACCTGAAATGTCAATTCCTGATTTTTCAACATTTTATAAAAATTTTCAGCTACGGTTGGGGCCTTAGAAAAGCCCATGGACTTAAAATAGAAAAATTAAAAGGGAACGTTTGCTTTTAAGAGTGAGCTAGTGGAAAGAGAGCTTTTTAAATAGAAGGAATACATTTGTATGTTCTGAGGTGGAAAAGTGGCCAAATGTAAAAAGAAAAGAAAAATGTAGGACACTGTGCTTGAATTTATTCCTGTCGTAACTATCTGTGCATATCCGTGGGAAATATCTGAATGACACTAAATTGATAATTGTGGCTGGCTTTGGTAAATCAGATTCTGTGGTTTTTGGGTATATTTTTAATGAGCATGCATAAAAATTTAAAAACATGTATTTTTATATATTTTATATATATTGCGTATACATATATGTATTTTTTTCAGGGAACAACATGGCAGAAAGACTACTAGTCCTTACTTTGCTATTGACTAGCTGCGTGACTATCAACATGTAAATTGATCTATTTATTTTACATGATTATTAAGAGAATTATTTAAAAGTGTGGCTGAAGAAGAGAAGATTAATTTTTTTTCCTATTAAATAAGAGCACTGGCAGCTAAATAATGAAACTGTTCTATTTAGAAAATTGGGGCAAGAACATAACCTTCAGATCTGGTTTACTTTGTAGGAAGTGTAGCATTAAGGTAGTGTTACGAGAATAGTACTGTCATACAGTTATTTCTGTTTGTAAATGTTACTCAGAAAGGGACCCACAAAAACATCTATATGGTAGAAAAAATTGCATGTAGTGAGTGGAGTTACAAAATACATCATCAGCCATTGTTAGTGAGTGGAAAAAATTAGCGATTAGGATTTTTTGTTTTTCTCATAACATATGTCGAGTTCTGGATTGGGTCCATCAGATTCACCTACTATAAATCTACATTAAAATTCCACAGGGTCTATATCCTTCAGAAAAGTGGTTTATTTTAATTTTCTTAGAGTATCACGTATGCATAAGCTCTTATCTTTACGCTTCTTATGTATGTGTGTGTATGTAAATACGTATACATGCATATATATTTCTTTCTATAACCCTGAAGAATAAGAATAGTGCTTTCAACTGCACTGCTCTTTGGCTTACGTTTGGCTCACACTTAATTTTTATTATGATTATTTTCTGCTTAAAGAAATCTGTAAGATTGGTTCAACTTGGTGTGCATTTGAGGGCAGATTAATCAGGCGATTGATCGATCCTGTCAACAGTATTATGATCTTATATCTGGAGAGTTATTTGAGTTAGCTAGAAAAATAGTTTAAGTTTCTGAAGTCAGTTAGCTAAAAGTACATCTGTTTAATTGATTATTGTGCTAATAACCATGCCTTCTTTGTGATTAAGAACCTAGGATGTGATACTTTCAGAACTCCAAGTGTACAATATTTGCAGTTCAAAAAATTATTCCCTTTCTGATGAATTTTTTTTTGTAAGTAACATAAATTTGAAAAAAAGGAGAAACCCATTATGGAGGCCAAGTTTTCCCAAACATACTTCTTTTCTATGAACAAATGACCCCAAACTCTGATATCCTGATTTCAGAAGTATTGTTTTGCAGATCATTAATTCCTACTTCAGAGTTTCCAAGCAAAATTCTACTGGTGCAAT
>CM052456.1:3670668-3681277 GCA_028533085.1 Varecia variegata
ATTATATGGACGGCTAAAAATATATATATAGAAAAAATTAGCCGGGCATGGTGGCACATGCCTGTAGTCCCAGCTACTCAGGAAGCTGAGGCAGGAGGATCGCTTGAGCCCAGGAGTTTGAGGTTGCTGTGAGCTAGGCTGACGCCATGGCACTCTAGCCCGGGCAACAGAGTAAGACTCTGTCTCAAAAAAAAAAAAAAAAAAAAAAAAAAAATATCATTGAGAGCAAGCCAGGCATGTGACCAGAAGTGAAGTCTAAATATATAATTGCAAATTAAGTAATTTCCAGGTCCTAGTCCCAACTAATTGGGAGGCTGAGGAGAGAGGATTAGTTGAGCTTGGGAGTTCAAGTCCAGCCTGGGCAACATAGAAAGGCCATACTTCTAAGAAAAAAAAAAAAAATCAAATAAAAGATTAAAAAAAAATTCAGGTTCTAGAAATGACTACATCTAGGAAAATATGACATATTAGGAAAAGAACAGCAACAACAACAACAAAAAACCCCAAAAGCTCCCCCAAACCCCACTAGTCTGAAAATTCAGTGAAGTTGCTAAGGTTTTTTTTTCCAAATCTGTAATTTTCTGTTATGTCAATCCATGATTGGAACAAGATATACTACATCGGACCAGGATGCTTATATAACAGTAAAAGAGCTAATACTAGCTTGGGTGTTAGAGCACTTTACAAAGCTCTTGATATCTGCTGCTGCTGGGGTCAATCTCTTTCTAACCATATAAATTATTTGATAGTATTAGAAAAATGGTATATTAAATATTGCTTCAATAGTAAATATTTATATAAAAGGCCAGTAATTGGCACTTCAGTATCTTGCTGTAATATAGAATTTTATGGCAAAAAGAACCCTATTGTAAAGGATTTTGACCAGCACAATTATGTTTTGCTGTTGAATAGGCAAATATGATTAATATCATTCCTACTTTATAATTAGGAAATTAGAAAAGTAAGAGGATAAGAGATTTGTTCAATATAATACATCGTTAATAAAAGCTTTTAATACTAAATATCCCCTCTACAATTCTGTAAACAAAACAGACAGAAAGGAAAGAAAAGAGAAGTAGAGGGAGAGAAAGAATGAGAAAGTGAGAGAGACTTCCCTGTGTTTAATATGAGCTCTTTATTAAGTCAAGATTAGCGCCTTTTACGTGGTGTGTACACACACACACACACACACACACACACTTATTTATTTATGTTTTAGAGACGGGGTCTTGCTGTGCTGCCCAGGCTGGCCCCAAACTCCTGGGCTCAAGCGATCATCCCACCCGCCTCAGCCTCCTGTACACAGTACATTTTCATGTTGAAAAAATTGATTTTTCTCTGTACTTTTTGCCTATTCTAAATTTTCCTAATACTGTGTTTTTGATTAGGGTTAATATTTAAATAATACATTTAAAAATATATATGTTCTTGAATTTTCCCCAATTAGGTTTTGGAGTCTGTATATGAGTTTGATAGCTTGAATTCTCTGGATGTTTCAAAAATCTTTTTACATCCTCTATTCTCCTCATCTGTATTGGCCTCAAGTGTCAATTTGTTAGACATGGAGCATAAAGTTGTACAGGAAATGGGCTGACATTAACCCTAATAGTTTATGGACATAAGTGATAAAAATCTCCTTTTTTCGGTTATTGAAAGTTAATGCACTAAATGCACTTTAACATCTTAATCACGGAGCAGGTCTGTAAGCCACAGATATAGAAAATAAGATTGTGGGGTTATTAATAAAAATCATCTGTGACGAACGTCACAATTCTATACCTAGACTGTAGTTAGGAGGCAGAGGGAATTGATCTATAAAGACTTACTGAATAATCAACGCATAAATAAAATTTCTGCCTTGACTAAATATTTGGGTGTTTCAATGAAACGTTTCCAGTCGCTGTGTACTTTATGGCAATTTGCATCGCAATGTGACTCAGCATAAAAGTGTCAACTTTCTACAAGACCATAATCTCCTTTATGGCTGAGATTGTCACTTTTGTTTCTCCCATTCCTAGCACGAGGTCTGGCACATTAAAAAAGGCAAAAAGCAAACCAAAAACCAAAACCTTGATACGTACTTGCCAGATGAAGGAATAAACAAATATTTGGGAGACTACGTTCAACCAGTATAACAGCATCAGGAGGATTTTCCATTCAATGTATTTTCATGAGTAACTCAGTGGTTGAATCATATAGCTCCTTATTATATATAAAGTATTGTGATAGGTGCTTCAGTGGCGTTAAGATGTGTTAAACAGGGCCCTGATTGGAAGGAACTTGGAAATACATGGGGACAACATAAATTCCAGTGCCATAAACGCTTGGGCGCAGAGAGAAGGCTTGAGTGAAGACCAATGGGTGTTCTGGAAATTAGTAAGAACCTATGCAAAGGCAGGGGAGTGTGTGCATTGTGCCAAATTGCAGAACAGCAAGTAATGCAGGACAGCTCGGTTTCAGGGTTTGTGCACAAGAAAAGGTTTGAGCAGTGGGGCCCAGGAGTTGTACAACTGCCCTCTGCTGCCATCTTTCTGCTAAAGCACCAAGCACCACAGTCAAACACCGCTCCTAGCAATCAGTCTCTTTATTGGTAACTGTCTTGGACCTAAACCCATTTCCTTTTTCATAGTCCATCCACATCAATTGTACTAACTTTTCATGCTCCCAATTTGCAGCGTTGTTCATTATTCTGCTTTTTGAGATTTTGCTTTATAACTTCAGATTTATTCCTTATCCTCCACCGCTAACACTGCCATGGGCGGACCTCCCGCTGCTGGTACTCACTGTAGGACTGTGTAGGAGGTAAAATTGGGGGGCAAAAAGGTGGGGCTCAGATCCACAAGGGACCTTTATTCTGTGTGTTACATGGTTAAATGTCTGGTTAGAAAGAAGCGGCATTAGCAATAAACTCCAATTGTTTGGTCGTTGTTAGATGACATATACCTTGGGGAATTCTTCATGCTTCAGCATTGAATCTCTGCTTTGTAGGCTCAGAAACTATGTTAGCATACCAAGAATAGAGCAGTCTCTTGGGGGGAATTCACATTAAGTAACCTCACAGAGGCCAGCGAGGTGGCTCATACTTGTCATCCTAGCCCTTTGGGAGGCTGAGGCAGGAGGATCACTTGAGGCCAGGAGTTTGAGACCAGCCTGGGCAACATAGCAAGACCCCACCTCTACAAAAAAATAATAAATTAGCTGGGCATGGTGGTGCATGTCTGTAGTCCCGTCTACTCGGGAGGCTGAGGCAGGAGGATCACTTGAGCCCAAGGGTTTGAGGTTGCTGTGAGCTATGATGACGCCACTGCCTTCTAGCCTGGGTGACAGAGCAAGACCTTGTCTCGAAAAAAAAAAAAAAAAAGGTTAAAGGTTATCTCACAGAAAATGATGCATAAGACAGATTTCCAATATATTGTCCTATAAAAATTGAAAAGTAGTATAAATAAGTGTGGTGTTCTGAAGTTGTGAGTCAATAAAATTACATGGGAACAAAATATTAACCGAAAGGTCGAGTAGGAGGGAGAGATAATGATGTCATTTAATTGTTGGTGTCATCAGCCTCGTGTCCCAAAGCACCATCTGCGTGAAACAGGTGATGTGGCCCCCAGGATTGGAGCGCCTAAGATATTTGCCTGGGAGTAGCTGGGAGCAGGGTCAGAAGTACCCAGCTCCAGATACTAATTTTCTGTGGTCGCTTTCCCCACGGCTGCTACATGTGTTGTTCAAACAGGAATGTTATTTTTCCTGTTTGAAAAACAGAGAGAAAAATAGATTCAATATTCTTGGGTTTTTTTTTTTTGAGCAAAATCGAGGGAATTGTTTAATTTGGCCAAGCTTCCACCCTAATTATAAAGTGGAAAATACTTGCTTCATTATTTAATAGCGGTTAATCGGAAGATAAGTGCATCACACTTTATGATCGAAATCTGCTTTTGCCTTTGTAGTCTGGACACTTCTCTTACTACTCAGACCGTTTTGCTAAGTGCCTCTAATGCTCACATCTCACTTCCAGGTTCACATCTGAAGATTTATGGTTTTGTTTTTTTTGCTTGATGTCATTAGTAAGCAGAATCAGTTTGATAAAAGGCTGCGGTTTAATTGATCAAGAGAGTCGTTTTCATCAGCTTTGCTGCGGGTAGGATCTTGGCAGTCCTTGGAGCATGAGTTGGGTGCACACCTGAATAACAAGGTTTAGAACCTTTCCCGAGCAGTGGTTTTTACTACATATGTGACCCTTTAAGGACTAGAGTCTCATTTGCCCATTGAAAATTATTACTTTTTAAAAAGCATAGGAGACACTATGCTTAGGGATATAATTTAAGACCTGGTTATTTTTCCAAGTAGCTACAAACTAGTAGACCCAGGCCTTTTATGGGTCAGGTGCTGTGCTCGCTAGACAGTTTGTAGAAGTAATTTTGAATCCCACTTCTAATTTTTAAGGAAGCATTATTAATACTCACTTTTGAAATGTACATTATAAGGCACAGAGAGATCAAATAATTTGCTCACGTTTAGATAGCTAAAGGTGATATTTAAATTTAACCCAGGCCTGTTTTCATGACAAAGCCTTTAGTCATTATAATACTACACATGAATATATATAAGGCAATATAATTTGCAAAATACAATAATTTGCATGGTTTTGTTCCAAAAGGATTTTATAGGGTATAAACTGATTGATACTGTTTACATGTATCTCTAAACCTTGTAATCTAGAGATGGTGCCACATTCTAACAAATAAAATTAAAAATTGTGGCAGTAATATTAATGATGTTCTCTGCTATCTTCTTAAGTGTTTTGATTTTTTTTTTTCCTTAAGTGTTTTGAATGTTGTCTGGCATGGCAACAGAATTAAAGGTTTTGGGTTGCAAATGATTTTTTTGTACCCTTTAATTTTCATGCTATTTGCTTTTGTTATTGAAAATTTGTTGAAGTTTTTCCATGGCAATTTGTTTTCTATATTTCCACTTGTTTGTCTGTTTGGCTACTGTTTACTTGGCTACTTCTGGAGTTTGGGATTAGTGTTTACATATCATTATTTCTGCATAATTATTTGAGTTCATATATGGCCCATCAGGGGTGGTAATATGGTCTGTTCTAATTGATCTCTGATTATGCTTTATATTAAATTTTAACTTTTTTCCACTTTTTAGTTAATTAAGTTTCATCCTTTTCTACGTGCAAATACCCTTTTAGGCCTGCCTAAAGTGGAACTCTTCTTAGCTTAGAAGAAATTTCTTAGTATACTGGGGTATGCATATCAATATTGTCTCCCAGCCTTAGCTCTGCATTGAAATTGGCAATAGCATCTTTTATATCCAATGGATTTATAGATGACAGTGAAGATTTGTATCTATATGGAGCAGGGAATAGCATTAAGCAATTCATTTTTTAAAAATGTATACTTACATTAGCTTTAGTAAGGTTTTATCTCTTTATGACAGATGTTTTTATTTGTAGGTATTAACTATGTTTTTATCGTATAGAAAAACAAGTCTTTTTTTAAGATAAATTTAAAACTCAACATAAGCTCATTCATTTTTGATCATTAATATCTATTGAAGTCCAACCTGTCAGGGATTGAACTAAAACAATTGGTTTATTTTATGAAAGCCAATAGAAGATAATTAAGGTATATACTAATTTTGATATATATTTAATTATTTTGCATGTACCTCAGTACTAACAGTGTGAGGTACAATAGAGCTTTCAATATTCTCCTTATTTTTCCTAAGACAAATGAAATAAGTGCATTACCAAATCTATTTCCCTTAGCAAAAAATAACAAGTAGAAACTTCATAAACCAGCATTTTGTTGATACTTCTGTAATAGAGGAGAATCATTTGTTTGCTTTCATCGTAGTAAGTGTTTTGCTAATGTTTGCAAGTGTAGCAAAGTGAGATCAAATTAATGTTCCAGTTGGGAAATACAAAAGTGAACTTTAAATGCATCATAATGTCTGCCATTAATGAAGATTGAACATTTTAATGAAAAAATTATCTTGTCTAGGCAAGAATAAGTATCATTTTGATTAATGAATCTGTCAGTCTGCCTAAAGTTTTTCTTCTTGAAGCTATTAATAACATTTATTATATTTTAGAGTAGAATAATAACATTGTAGAATTTTAAAGTTCCCGGAAAGGGTGCTTACAAATCATTTGGTACAATGATATTATCTGAAATACTATAAAAGTGGAAGTTCTTCTCTCTCCAATTACTGACAAAGTTAGGCCTAGAACCCATGTTTCTCCCCTCTAAGCCCAGACTGTTTTTCAGCACCATTTACTACCTCTGATTTATATAGTATATAATATCCACTAAACCGTCTGTATGACACAAAGTCAATCTTAATTTTTAATGTTAAGGAGATTCATCTCACTTTTCATTTTACCGGTATTTATAAAATACATTATGTGTTGGCAACAGCTACTGAGATGGTATCAGTGACAGACATGATTTCATGACATTTGAGTGGGAAATGTCTATATATACGTACGGCCTTCCTAGAGCCAAACAAAATGTGTTTTCCATTGAAAATCAATTATGTCTAATATTCATTGTTGCTGACACCAAAACCTAGCAAAACCTGAGATCCAACAGAACAGGGAGAAGAGTTCTTATTTCAGGTTTTCTCCTCTTTTTCTAATATTTTAAGGTATAAATGTTTTTACTGCTCTTTAAAAAAAAAAAAAGAAAATATCTTACATAATGCTAAGTTTTTTTTTTCTAACTAAAAAGAAAATAATACCTTGAATCTATTGTTAGAGAGGCATAGATTTAAATGTCCCAAGACATATGCTTCCAAAATGGAGGTGCAGTTTCATTAATTAGCATACTGTAGTGGACACATTATTCTATTTTTAGCATTTTTATATTTTGACATTTGGTAGCACTAGATTCAAAGCCAATCCCGAATTCAACACAGAGCACTAAACTATGAGATGAGCAAAATTAAATAAATTTATATTACAACACTTTAAAAAATTGCTCTGGGGATGATATTGAAGAATTGTTTAAAAATGTCTTTAATGTTGTGGCTTCATTGCCTTTTCGAATAAAATTGTAAAACAATTGCTTAGCAGAGTGCCATGTATTTTGGGTACTTAACCTGCTAACTAAAATGTTTCTCTATAGAATGGAATTACTTTTGAAAAGAAGCTGATTATAAAGCTAAAATTGCTATATTGTTTTAAACGAGCATCTGTCTAATGAAATCCCAACCAATAGCAAGCTCAAGTCGTACATAAAATTGGGGGAAAATAACATGAGCTACATACTCTTGAAAAGAAAAGAAAGACTGTCTTTTGCAAATATGAATTAGATATTAAGCAGAAAAGTTCAAGACTGCTCTAAAATTAGAATGTTCATTTTAAGTACGCCAAAGGGCCAAGTGTTGAAATTTGAACGGTGAAATGAACAAAATGGGAACTAAAATATTAACATTAAGCAATCTCTTAAAGTTGTAAAAAATAGTATTAGTCACTTGTACTATGCTGTTAAGCTTTAGAGATTGGAATAGAAAGGAAAAAGGAATTTGGAAAGGAATATAATAAAATACCCAAATTCTTGGAATTTGATTCAAACCAAAAGGAAATGATCTCTGAAATTCAGCGCAGAGTTAAAAGTAATAATTCTTCCAGTTGTGAAACACATAAGTCACACCTCTGTTTTAATGGCTCAAAAGATAATTCTGTAAGGTCTGGTGTAAAAAAACGAAAGGGCGATGTGTAAAAATGATTTAAAAATTAATTAAAAATGTGAGTATACTGACATTTTAAAACTCAGGGCCTTTTAGATTTCTTGAAACATCTCCAAAAGATGTGAGTTGTTTATTCACGGACAACACTTCATTTTAGACAACTAACACATGTTCTGCCTACTGCTTGGTGAGAAAACAACTTTTTAAAAGCTGACTTATCATTATAATGGCCCCAAATTGGACATAGCCAAAAATTTAATAATAAGGAAATTGTTAAATTATGAAACACCCATGAAATAGAATATTATACAGCCATTTAAAAATAGTTTTTAAAGAGCTTTTAATGACACGAAAAATACCAACTACTTTTATTTTAAAAATTTAGCATGTAAAAATTGTATTCAATGTGCTCTCAATTATATTATCCATATGCATAGAAAAAGGACAAAAGAGATACATATATTTCAGTGGTGATTTTATTTGGATACTTATAATTTTTCTTCATACTTTTAATTTTGGCTTTTTCTTACAGTGAATATTTATTACCTTTTATACTTAGAAACTACACTTTTAAAAGCTTACTGATTTCAAAGCTTACTGCAATTTACAGTGCTGAAAAGAATCATTATTAATAGTCTATGATAAAAACTAGTTTTTTTTTTTAATTTGTGGGGAAGAAAAGAGCAAAGAAGGCAAAAATATCTAGGTTACCCTAAAACTATGGTCACGTGCTTCAGGTCAGCTCTTAAGTACAGCGGTCACTGTCTTAGAAGAATAACATCCATCTGTCTTCCATCTGCCATGATATATTGCATGGCATTTTTAGAAATATGTATGATTTCCTTTTATCATTAATATAAAAGATAGACTGCATAATGTGACTCCCTCTGACTATATGAATTATGTCCTGAAAGAAAAATTTCACTTGGTGGAAAAAAATTAATAGCTTCAACCTGGCAGGTCCCATGAATCTTGGCCGAGTTCTGCTAGTACCCAGTGGAGCAATAGTAACTACCATAAAGGAATTGTTAATTAATAAAATCAAGATGTATAAGTAGACTATAGACACTTGGGTTCTACTTGAGTGGAATAGACTTGGAAGAACTTTGAGAGATTATTCAGACGAGTTAGCTGGTACCGAATGTTATAAACAGTTTAATTAAAGTTACAGAGCATGAAATGAGTTTTTTTTTCCCCTGGACTTCTCTGGTTGAATCAATCCATTCTCCCCCGGTTGCATGAAACTGGGATCAGCTAAGGGAGAAAATTTGTAGTGATCATGACCAGAAAGAATAGTGATGCTTCGCTTTCAATAGAATATTTGTGAGTAAAGTCAGGCATCAGTTGGTGTTCCGGATCCCTGCACAAAAATTTCAAAAATAACTTGCTTGCATCTTTGCTTTTCAGTCGACAAACAGTGCGTTTCCCCCTCTGGCCACACATCAGAATCAACTTACAAGTTCAGAGACGTGGATTCTGTGCCTGGAGAACCTGATTCAGTGGGTTTTTCGGTAGTGTCAGGGCAACTGTGTTCAAATGAAACAAAATTGGTCGCACATTCATTTTTCTAATAGAAAAGACCCTTTCTGGTCATGCGTTCTCCTCCTTAATGTTGATAGTTTTCATGTCCATGGTCTGAGGTTCTGCCATGCCAGGAATATAGGGGCAGAGAACAGGCCAGGTGACTGATTCAATCATGTCAGCCTAAATTGCCAGAGATCTGAAATGCACAAAAGAGATTATTGGGTGTGTTTATTCACTGGAGTGGTGAGTGTTGTCCAGCAGACAGACCTAAGGTTACCTGGTTCTATTAGGGTGCACGTATTCCATTCTCTTTCTAAGGCTATTTTATACCTTTGCAGAGGTAAGTGTAAATTTATAGAGAACTGATAATGCAAACGGATCTTTTCCATAAAAGTGTTAATAAATTTTGTCCCGCAGAAATAAAATTAATTTCTGTCCTATAGAAAAGATACCCCAAACATTATATTTTATTGTCGTGTAGGTTATTAACCAGTTTTGCATATATTAGCAAACTCATTCCAGCATTTAGCGTATATGGTTGTCTGTAAATAAGGCTATTTTCAGATTCTCCTTTGAACCAGTTTTAACGTCATAACTGATCTTCTCAGTAATTAATTAGCTACATAAGAGTCTTTGACTTATTGGTGATAGTTATGATTTTACCATTTTAAAAATGGTGGTTTAGTTACTATAAATCCTCGTATGACTTAGATTTGCTTATGGAATGGATTTTGCGTCTGGGATATTTCTGTACCTGTTGCTTTTTCAAGTAGAGGCTGTTTTCTCACTCACCACTATATGCACCAGCCCCAGAGACAGAATATACATCCTCCTTGTCCATCACCGCTTCTTTTAGAAGTTGAGATGGTACATTGGCAAGTCATTCTCTATCATACCACTTAAAAAGAGAAAAAGAGTGTAAATTATCTATCCTAGCTTTCTCTGAAAAATCTATTCTTGCAGATTTTTAGACAAAAGTCAGGTATCTTGCAGCTACTGATGACATCATAGTCATCCTTGTGTCTTTGCTAAACTCTAGTCATAAACCCCATGGCATTCACTGGAGAAACATTTCTTGCTACCATGGCAACAGGCAAAATATGTCAGTGTGCTATGTAATTTGTACATCTTTCTTTGACCTGTTGGGTGGAGATGTGACTTTGCTCTTGAAACAATTCAAAGATATCCTCTCTTCCTTTCCAGACTGATACGCTTTTCTCATGCCAAATAATCAGAGCAAGAAGAGCCTGTCTCTAGGTACTCTTCATACTTAATTGAGAAGACCCATGCTGTGCCAGTAGCCTACAAAGCTTATAAGTATTTTCTGGTTTTCTGATAGTCCAATAGGTTCATTTTGTTTAAAAAAATAAAAAAAAGAAATTGA
>CM052456.1:3681777-3701244 GCA_028533085.1 Varecia variegata
GGTCTCTAGGTGCGCTGAGAGATAAACGAGGTCCAGATTGCAGTGAGTGACTGTCACCGCATCCAGAGTTAGGCTCCACGCGGTCCTCACCCTACAATCTGCGCTGCGGACTCAGTCTTCGTTCTTTCTAAGGACCACAAACCTGATGACATCCCTCTGTGGGGTGTGGGCTGGCATTGGTGGCCTGTTCTCCCTTCTTCCCAGAGAGTGGTGGCCTATGCAGAAGAACAAGTCTCCTATGCCCAAGTTACAATGACAAGACATTTTCCAGGGAGGAGACTGCAGTAGGGTCTTTGACTCACGTCTCTTGAGTGATTCTCTTGTCACTAGCGAAATAGTCAACCTTTTGTTTCAGTTTCTTATACTGGAGTTGGGGACAGGATGTGCTGAAAAGGTAGAGGAATAGAGGGAGGAAATCTGATCAGAACGGAGCTCCCTTTAGTATGTCCGTTTTCTCTCTCCTTGACAGCGCTCCAGGGTGTGGCGGAGTGTCACCTGGGACCGGGCAGGGGGCGTGCCAGGCAGAGGGGAGGCTGGGCTGGACTGTCAAATGGTGAAAGAAATATAATTTTCTCCCATTGAATCAAAGGAGTCAACTTCATGTTACTTTTAAAATTCTCCTATTTCTTCCCATATTCAGGAAAATGTAAAAGTTAAGGGACCAACCAACAATCAATTTTCCCCTTCATCTTTGCCTTCATCAGCATACCTTCTTCTATTTGGTTATAATTTCCATGCTACGGCACTAATAAGAATGGATCAGGAGTTAGGGATATGATTCATGAACAAATTAACTGTAAAAAAATGTTTGGGATATAAGCAGAGAACTTTAACCACGGGATGAGAATTAGACGCTATTAAGAAATTGTTATTAATTTTGTTAGACGTCATATCAGTTCATGGTTATGTAAGCAAATGTACTTATCTTTTAGAGATGCATACTAAAGGGTTAGTGATGAAATGCCAGGATGCCTAGAATTTGCTTTAAAATACTTTGGTAAAGGATAAAAAAAAAAAAAATAGGTGAAGCCTATTTACGAATGTTATGTAATTTTTTAAATCCAGGGGATGGAAATATAAATGTTCATTTTTAAAAATATCTCTCTGTTTTTATCTATGTCCGAAATGTTTCAAAATAAGAAACAAAAACAAAACAAAACTCTCTGTAGCTTTGGATTTATCATGTAACCCTTCTGATTTTCAGATTGTCCACCTTTCAAATTGAAGGGGGAAAAAAACCCACTTTATTGTGAGGACCATATAATAGACTAATTCATAGGAAAGAACTCTGGAAAAAGTAGAAATTATTAATGTAAACATAATCACCTAGCTATCCTTGTGCAAATAATTTTTTTTTAAAGAAACAAATTGAAAAATTGTGCTAGATCTAAAGGAGAACAGCTGGGAGGATGAGCATCTAGAATGTGTCGTATGAAATCGCCACAGATGCTGGGAGATTGAGCCTGGACAAGGGAAGATGTGAAAGGGTGGGGAAGTTGGAGCCTGCTAGTTGTTTTTAAATATTTAAGAGTTATAGAAATAGAATCAGTATAGTTCTGGAAGAATTTTCTGGAAGAAAAAATTGTGACCAAGGTACAGGAAAAGAAGGGAAAGTTTGGGTTTGGAATCTGGAAGACTTGTTAATGAGAATTTTCTCCAGATAGAATTTAAATGTCTTGTAAAATAAGATGACTTCCATGGTTGAAGTTTCTAGCTGAAGCTAGTGACCAGCTAGAGAGCTGTCTGAGGTGTGTCTTTGAGCTGGAGGTCAGATCCGGCTGAGCCCTGAGGAACATTCCAGATGTCTGTGGCTCCATGGATCCCTGTGGCACCATATTTTTCTACTTTTCACTTCATCTGGGATGTTTCTTTCTCTCAACATTCCTTTCTTCTCCCTCTGGTCTCCTAATTCCTCTCTACTTGAATATTTACTCAACCTTCCTGTATTTCCGACATTTCGGTCAATCCAGTGGTATTTATTAGATTACACGATCACCTTCCCTCTTTCAGCCCTCCCTCCTTTCCTCGGTGTTTATTGTGTTTGTTTCTTCACGTGTTGTTAAACACATCGTTACAGAATAGAAAGATAACGTAATATGAATGTATCATAAGTAACTATTGAGCAATTTTCTTTGTCAGGCAATATTTTCGGGCAGTGGAGATATAGCAGTGAACAAAAGAAAAGATCCTTGTTCTCATGGTGTTGATATTCTGGTGGAAGTGTTAGAGTGGGAGACCAGGAGACAGGGCTGAGACCGGATGCAGGGGCCTGCAGAATGGGTACAGGTGTTGAAATAAACAACCCTCAGGCAGAAGCTAACTAGGCTACTAGGCTACCTACCAGGTTAGGAGCTGGAAGCTTGCAGAGTGGGTGCAGGGGTTAAAATCTAACTAAAGGGGGTTGATAACTGCAGACTAGAACTGGCTAAGGTCACCTCACCTGAACTTTGGCTAATTACAATCTCATTTGCATTGTGGTTTTTAAAAATTCTCTGCTCTTCACATTGCCATGACATTTCCAAAACAACTATATAAAGTATGAAAATGGGAGGGAACCCAGTTCTAGGAATTACTGCCCAAATTCTTAGGAAGAGCCAACAAAACCCCTTAGCCTGGAATATTCTGCTCTTCAATTAGCAAGAGTTCAAAAGTGCAAAACCCACATCTTCCTGGTGCAGCTGCTCTTTCCAGCCTGCCTTGCTTCCTCTCTGGACAGCATACTTTCTTCACCTTTGCTTTTTTTTTTTTTTTTTTTTTTTTTTTTTTTTGAGACAGAGTCTCGCTTTGTTGCCCAGGCTAGAGTGAGTGCCGTGGAGTCAGCCTCGCTCACAGCAACCTCAAACTCCTGGGATTAAGCATCCTCCTGCCTCAGCCTCCCGAGTAGCTGGGACTACAGGCATGCGCCACCATGCCCAGCTAATTTTTTCTATATATATTTAGTTGGCCAGCTAATTTCTTTCTATTTTTAGTAGAGACGGGGTCTCGCTCTTGCTCAGGCTGGTCTCGAACTCCTGACCTTGAGCGAGCCACCCGCCTCGGCCTCCCATCACCTTCGCTTTTAATAAATGCTGTTTGCTTGGCTTACATGGTGCATCCCAAAATTCTTTTCTCCCACCATCACCAAGAACCTGAAAATAGCTCTACTCAGAGGCTGGTAACAGGAGTCAGAAAACAAACAAGTAATAATATGTGTTAGGTAGCCTTGAGTGCTACAAAGAAAAATATATGAGAGTAACAGGAATAGGGAGTTCAGTGGAGGGATGTTATTCTTTTATATAGTGAGACAGGAAGGCCTTTCTGATCAGGTGACATTTGAGCAGAGATCCGAAGGAAGTAAGAGATCAAACTGTGGATAGAATATTCCACGTGTAGAGAACAGCAAGGACAAAATCTTTGAGTGACAGCACATTTTGCTGGTTCCAGGAACACCAAGGGGGTCGTTGTGGGTACAGCAGGTAAGCAAGGGAGGAAGGGTAGGAACTAAAGTCACAGAAGTAAGAGTGTGTGTGTGTGTGTGTGTGTGTGTGTGTGTGTGTGGAGGGTGTAGCTGGGTGCTAGAACATGCGATGCCTTGTAAATTCTTGGTTTTACTTCTAGTGAGACGAGGTGCCACAGGAGGGCTTCTCGTTGAGACGTGACATGGTCCAAGTTGCATCTTAAAGATGCTTTTTCTCAATCAGGATTTACTGCTTGTGGAAATGAAAGTTTAAAAAAAAAACATCTTAGAGTAAAGCTGTGAAGGCAAATATATCATCTGTGACCTATCTGAATAACTGTATTTTTTGAGCACCAACTATGGGGTGGGCAGAGTGCGTGCTCAGTCCTGGGGGACAGATGTCTGAGCCTGATCCCTGCCTTTGAGACCATTGTCTGGTATCTTGTCTTCTCAGTTCTGTGATTTTTGAAGCACACAATAAACATGACAACCACAAATACCTTTTGAGAGTCTTCGTAGTCAATACTATGAAGAATATAAACATATACAATAAGACCCTTGCCTCGAAGAATTCACACTCATTTATAGCTGGAGACAAGGAAAGACATGTAGAAATTAAAATTTAAAAATGACAAAAGCCACAGCAGCGACGTGAAATAAAGAAAGTTTATCCTTCCCGGGACAGGTTCATGTCAGAAAGACTATTGCTAAGTTCATCTGTCACTGATTCAAAATGACTGTCAGTGATCACTGTCGTCATCTATCAGTGGCAGGCAGCATCAGCGTCCTTTTCTTCTGGAACATTGTACTGTCTGGCTCTGAAATTACGTTAATTGAAAGTTTGCAAATGGAGGAGTTAGTTTCAGGGTTGTAAAGCACCAAGTTAAAACACAAATTAAAAAATCCTATTTGCTTATATTCATAATTCGAAAACCCATGCATTTTCTTTGAGCCAAAATATCTACGTAGAATCATCTAACTAAATGTGTCCACAGTAGCACTTCCACAGACTTTAGATCATTTGATCTTTACAAGACACTTGACAAGACTTGACAAGTTAAGGATATATTCATATTATTATTTATATTTTTTTAATGAGAAACTAACGTTCATGATGATTGGGTGAGTGGTCCCTGATCATTCATTTAAAGGTGGGTTAAAAGTCAGCTAAAGCTATGACTTACACATGTCTCTAGATTCTTTCTCCAGACTTCTTTTTCCCACCAGCCTACACTATTTCTTTCCAGGAGTTCCATTCATTCAGGAGTTGAGGGATAATGGAGACCACGCCTTTCCTTGTTTGTTACTTGCAAACTCAGACCCTTCTTTTATTTCATTTTTCTGTCTATTTCTTGGTCCACCCCCCTCCTCCCTGCCAAAATGGTATATTTTAAGCTCTTTTTTTTGTCAATTAAAAATCAAGTTAAAAGCAAAACCAAAGCAAACAAAAAGAATACGTTCCCATGAAAGCAAGGTTATTTTTTCCTGCCCTGATCAGTGAGACAGTGCCACCTAGTGGATTTCTTCTGGATAGCAGCGACAAGACAGAAAAATGAGAGCAGGCTGAAGCTATAAATGGAAATGCTGAAATACACAAAGAAAGGGGAGATGTCAGACATGGGTCTGTGGCCACCTTAGACTCCCTGGCACACTTTTAACAGCCGATCAGAGAAATATTGCACAGGAATGTAAGTTCCATGAAGGCAGGGATTTTTCTGTTCTGTTTACTCCCGTATCCCTGGAACCTACCACGAAGTAGGACCTACCACGTAGTAGGAACTCAGTAAATATTTATTGAATGAATTAATGGTTCAAGTTGATTTCTTAGTTTTCAAATTTACAAATAGTATTCACGTTTTTTTTTCCCTTTTGCCAGAGAATTTTCTATGCCTCATATATGAAAACCAAGTTTGTCAGAGATTTTTTCCTTATGGTTTTTAGTTTGCACCCTAGCACCTACGGTAAAGCTGGTATGCTAACATTTCGTGAAAATTAAAGCAAATGTTTTATTTGAAAAGCTTAATGGTCTGTGGAAAGAGATTCGTGGCTACTTTGTTGAATTTGCCTGCCTCTTAGAAAGTTAATGGACATATTTGTGGATTTTTAAAAGTCTCGGGGAGTAATCCGTTCTTTCAAATCTAAATTTTATTTTTAATTTGGATACTCATTTAAATGACTCAAAAGTCAAAAAGTACAAAAAGGCATAGAGTGAAAATTCTCCCTCCCCACCCCTGACTTCCAGCTACCCAGGCCTCTTCTGAAAGCCACCAATGTTATCTTCCCACGTGTCCTTCCTGTGACTTCTTAGGGATTTGCCTTTCTATGAAACTGTAACAATTATTATAAAGAATAACTATACAAATTATGCCTGTTATTCTAAATACCAAAATTTGATGGAAAACTTAGAGTTGTCTCAACTATCATAATATGCTTTTAATTAGTAACAAAAATGGCGGTCTTTTCCAAGTGAAAAAATTCCTTTTGGTATAGTCCCTTGATTATATTCAAATAGCAATTCTTCTTTTAGCTCTATCAGTTTCTTAGGTTAGTTTTATAATAAATTTATATTTGCATACAAATTATTCACACCGATTCCCGAGATCTTGGTTGACAGGCCCTAAAATTTCCACCGAGTCATCTCATGTTTCCAGTGCCTTAATAATTTGCGACAATCACAGCAGCAGACAAGAGAAACACAATTAGAAGCATTTTACTCTCTTATCAAATGTTTATTTGCCTGTTATTCAGACCGGTTTTTGCTTAATTTCTTCATTTGGCTATTAGGAAAATGGCAAAGAGAAGCAAGATCCATGTTAATGTGACAAGTCATTCCTAAACACTCTTATGAACCTACAGCTATGCTGGGTACTGCACAAATCACCTAATTACTCAGTTTGTGGGACAAACTCTACCTAGGGACGCACAATAAAAGGAGCTAGTGACATTAAAAAATTTGGCTGTGTCTGAACACACACAGGGAAGATCTAATTACTCTAAAAAATTACTGACAGGAGATCACTTTCACTACTGTATTTGGTTATAATGAGAAGCGACATTATTAGCATTTTTAAGACCCACCCAAATACCAGAGGCATTGTACAGAAAATTAGAATACCCAGGCTGTGGAATAGCAGCTGTAGGACTTTATTTAGCAAAAAGCCTCTGAACCATAACTACAATGCCAGCTTAGTATTACGTTTACATTTCAAATAAAAGGACCCAAAATGAAGGAATCTATTGCAAATCTTTGAACATTTTTTTGATTTGTTTTTTTTTTTGCCCGGAAAAGCAGCACTTTTAGTTCAGACAGCTTAAAGCACGTTGATTTGTTCCTGAGGCATCTATTCTGTCCTGGCAAAAGCACAGCCAAACAAGGATCCTCACGTCAAAAAAAAAGTATGATTTATTTATGTTCTGGAGCGCGGCCGCTAGTGCTCACATTGCCGTGAAAAACTTGAAGATCAAGGGGAGAAGGGGACAGACTTGCAAGTCCCTTATGCTGTGGTCGATAAGATTTTGGCAGATTTAAAAGTTGGAAAAACACACTGAAGAATAGTCCAAGTTGAGCTACTTTGGCGTGAAAGCTATTAAATGCATTTTTAAGATGTTTATATTCCTCATTTATACTCTATGAAAATCACACGGCGGAAGAATAGTTGATAATATGAGAAAATGTGATTCATGTTACTTCTACTCACACTTCATGGGCCCAAGCCAGCGTAGGAAAGGGCTGTCCTATCTTGAGCCCAGAAGGAGGAGAACCAGAAATACTGGCGGATTGCAACCAAGCACAACCAAAAAGAGTAAATAATATTTCTGACTATTTGGCATCAAGATTTGAAAGTAAGAATTAGTTAAGGGAAAATGGATGTAGTGACTCATCACAAAAAAATTATTTAATAAATTGCCGGGTCAGAGATATTATTTCTTTTCTCTTCTTTTTTTTTTTTTTTTTTTGAGACAGAGTGTCACTCTGTTGCCCGGGCTAGAGTGAGTGCCGTGGCGTCAGCCTAGCTCACAGCAACCTCAAACTCCTGGGCTCAAGCGATCTTCCTGCCTCAGCCTCCCGAGTAACTGGGACTACAGGCATGCGCCACCATGCCCGGCTAATTTTTTTCTATATATATTTTTAGTTGGTCAGCTAATTTCTATATTTAGTAGAGACGGGGTCTCACTCTTGCTCAGGCTGGTCTCGAACTCCTGACCTCGAGCGATCCTCCCGCCTCGGCCTCCCAGAGTGCTGGGATTACAGGGGTGAGCCACCGTGCCCGGCCAAGAGCTATTATTTCTGATTGATAACCACACAGAGCACTCACTCTAGGAAATGTACCTTAGAATGCATCCGTGAGCATCAGTTTCAGGAACCTTGATATAAAAATCTGAAGTTCTATTTTTTTTAATATATCTATTAATTAATTTCACATTATCACTGCAAAGGAAAAATTTATTTTCTTTGTTACCGGATAAAATAATTCACCATGGCTACATTTACACACACAGGGCTGCTCTTCCAAAGAATTCAGTTCCGCAAACTCCAGGTTGAGCAATACAGCCACGTGCTCTTTATAATGAATGATGGTTGTGTTATAATGGCCCATTCGACAGCTGAGAAACCAAGGCTCTAAAAGATGAAGTCCCGTTTCCAAAGTTGCACGGCTCGGAAGGGACAGGGCTGTGCCTAGGACCCGTGCTCCTCTGACCTCAGGGGACGGTCACTTGGAGAGTCTGTGCAGCTGGGTCAGCTGGACCTGGGAGAGGAGACGATGAAGTTGTTACTCTGCAGTAATCGTGCCCATAATCTTATTAGGACAAGCAAGCTGTTTCTAAATTAGTGACTTTCTGGGCCTTTGGCTACAGAAGAAGTGCAGTGATTGTTGTTTTTCCTGGACTTTGAGAGGGGCTTTGTCTGAGACTGGGAGCCAGTAATGTCCCAGGAGACGAACCCCAGAGCACTTTCTGGAAAGGAGGCCTGTGGCAGAGCCAGTCTCCTGGTACCCAGATGTGGTGGGGTGCAGGGGGTGGCCAGGGTTCATGCACCTGAGCACTGGTGCACGCGCAGGCTGGGTGATGCTGTCAGCCACCGCCTGTCCTGGGTGCCCGAGTCAGAACAGAGGTGTAGCTGGCAGAGGCCTGGGAGGACTCCTGCAAGTTCAAGACTGTGTGTATTAATCTGATTGAGGCACAGACAGCCAATGGATCCCTAAAGTCGAGCTTAATTCAAATCGAGCGAGGAGGATGGAAGTTGGGGAGAATTAGAAGGCAAGCGTGGTGACATCCGTCGTCGACCCGGTTTGGCTGTCCATCAGGCGCTATTTCTAGCTCATAAATAAATGAAGTCTATACAGCAAACTGGGACTGTATCAGATCAACTAATTCTGAAATTCACAACTGCAAAAATCTAATTTTCCTTAAAACTGACTCCTACATAGCAGCAGGTAACACGTCAAGGACTTACACAGATTGTTTTGTTGAATCCTCACAACAACTTTATGAGGTAGGTGTTGTTATTTCTATTTCGGAGGTAAACAGACGGAAACCTAAAGAGATCATGCAATTTCCCTGAAGTCATAAAGCTAGAAAGCAGCCGTAAAACATCTGCTCCCTTTTGCAATGCGCTTCCTGAGGTTGATTGTGTTCAGTGCATCAATTATTCTTTCAAGCTGCAGAAAAACATCTTTTCTTAGTCTCTACTTAGCCCACATTTTCTGGACAACCTTTCCCAGTCATGAATGACACCAGTGCAAACCCGATGCAGAAACAGCAAATCAGTATTATTCTCTCTTGCATGACTCATTCTTGTGAACGCAGATTGCACGCTCGTTAAGTCTCCATTATTCTCACATAATATTTTATGCTCTTTGGGGGTAGTTAAATACTTTGGGGGTAGTTAAATACCTAAACAGTTTTTTAACTCCCATTAATCTTAACGTGGTGCCTTTCAATTAATGGCTGGTTTTATGAAATGTAATTATTTTCTGGTTAGGCTTTTTATGTAGCCCGTTACCAGATGACATATGCCCGGAATTTTATTGAAAATCTTTGCCGTGGGATCCTGCCATCCCACCAGGTGCTTGCTGTTTGTTCTGAGTTGCGCCACAAAATGACTAGAATTATTTACTGATATTTTCATGGCTTTGAAATGCAGACGAGAGAAGCATGCAGGCATCTGGAGCCTGCCACAGAGGGGAGACGACTGAAATTTGCACAATCAAAGGTTATAATTTTATTGTTTCCAGATAATTAAAAGGTATATGTTTAATGTAGATGTTATACTGACAAAGTCCAAGATATTAATTTATAAAATGAAAGTAAATGGATGCAGGCTACAGTAGCTGCCCAGAGAGCAAGTGGGAAGTAATGAATGGAAGGAGAAGTCTGTCAGGTAGACCTGGGTTCCTATCCAGGTGCTTTCCCTTATAGCCATGTCACCGTCAGCAGTGGAAGGACACGTGAGAGGCTGCAGCTGCCTTTGCCTGTTACAAAAAATCAGCACCTTAGGGAAGCTTCTGGAGAAAAAGCATGCTTTTTTATGCCGAAAAAAGTATCTTCAGGACCAGGTGCAGTGGTTTATACCTGTAATCCAAGAATTTTGGGAGACGGGGGTGGGAGGATCACTTGAGGCCAGGAATTTGAGACTAGCCTGAGCAACATGGTGAGACCCCCCATCTCTACAAAATGTAGAAAAATTAGCCGGGCATGGTAGCGTGCACCTGTAGTCCAAGCTACACAGGAGGCTGGGGAAGGAGGATCACTGGAGCCCAGGAGAATGAGGTTGCAGTGAGTTATGATTGTGCCACTGCACTCTAGCCTGGGTGACAGAGCGAGACCCTGTCTCAAAAAAAAAAAAAGAAACTTCAGAATAAACAAATATTTTCCACATGTTAGTACTATGATAATTATTGCACTGAATTAAATTCTAACAGTAAGCATTTTCTGTTTACTAGTTCTGTAAGTTATTTTGGGAGAACAATTGCCCTGGTAAGTAGATGCCATATTCGGATGAACAGATCCCACCCATAAAGGCTCCAGTCAGTGTCTTACATTTTATGATAGCTTTTTAGTTTTGTGTTCCTCAGCTTTGCACCCTCTACTGTGTGTTTCATAGTTCCTCCTTAAGTTCCTGTCATTGTAATGAAACGTTAATATTTGCTAGGTGCCTTATGGTTTTCAAGGTGCGTATGTATATATTTATTATATATTCAGAACCTTTTAGGAATCCTTTTAAGTTGAGGAGAGGGGGCCTTCTCAGTTGAGTTTTGTAGATTGAGATATTTAACTTTCCTGAGGTCATTAGTGAAGATTGATTAGGGAAATAGATATTTTTTAAAACATCCAAACAACCAAATGTTACTTCGTCCCTAAAAATGGTGTTATAGATCTGTGTTTATTGATATAAAAAAGGCATTTGTGATATACAGGAAGAAAAAACTTTATACCGAGCAGGAGTTATTTTGATAACTAGCTAGTACAAAACAGATTTTTTAAAAGATCATATTACCTTTCCAAATAATATTTAATGAATCAAATGAAAAGTAAGCAGATGAAGTCATTTCTTGGTAAATTCCTTTTCCTTCTGGTTTGTTTTTCTGATTATTTTCTTAAAACTTGTTACTGCCACCTAGTGGATGAGGATTTGGTTTACTTTTTTACTATTCAAGATTATGGCTTTTTTTCCCCCATAGATGATAGCTCCTTCTAAGGGTTTTTAAAAAAATCACCAGTAGTGAGCTAGTAAATATTTTACAGCCAGCTCTCCAAAAGCAATATGGACCTAAGTATATGTTCATAAATTTCTAATATATTTTACTTATATAAAAAATGCACATGATGTACATAGAAGTAGCACACAATTTATAAATTGTGAAAATTGGAAATATGTTTCACTTAAATTATATGTAGCTAATTGATTATAACAAAATGCTTTCATTGATTTTTACTGAATTCTTGTATCAGTAGCCAACCTGTGGTTGCAGTTCAACCATAATTTTTTTTTTTTTTTTGAGACAGAGTCTCACTCTGTTGCCCGGGCTAGAGTGAGTGCCGTGGCGTCAGCCTAGCTCACAGCAACCTCAAACTCCTGGGCTCAAGCAATCCTCCTGCCTCAGCCTCCCGAGTAGCTGGGACTACAGGCATGCACCACCATGCCTGGCTAATTTTTTCTATATATTTTTAGCTGTCCATATAATTTCTGTCTATTTTTAGTAGAGACGGGGTCTCGCTCTTGCTCAGGCTGGTCTTAAACTCCTGACTTCTAGTGATCCTCCCACCTCGGCCTCTCAGAATGCTAGGATTACAGGTGTGAGCCACCTTGCCTAGCCAGTTCAACCATAATTTGACCCTTGGCATTGTCTCCCAATTTGCTAACATTTTCCCAAATATCATTAAGCCTGATAGGTGTTCTACTGTTTGACTATTTCACACTGTTATTCAAATTATTGTCATCAAACGCAAATCTTTTTGAGCTTTAGTACTAAATGAAGCCCTTATTTGTAGTACTTGTAAATTTCCATTATGCAAATATTCCCACCTATGGTTGATTTCCATCTACCAATGTGAGAACAGGGAGTGTGGATTTGGGGTCAGATGCACAGTAGGACTGCCTTCTGTGGTATTTGCACCCTCCAGATGTGAGAGACAGAATAACCCCCAAAGCATAGATAATAGTCACATAGAGTAAATGTAGTAAAATGAATCGGAAGTGATTAGTTTGAAATGTATATTGATCTTTATTTTTAATAGAATCTGTTTCATTGTAAGTTTCTATAACTTAATTGACTATTAACAACTGGCTTGCCGAATTCTTGAAAATGTAACAGTTGGCTGTGACAAGCTTGTGTGAGCAGTGGATAACACCACTGGATATCGCTGTTATCTTTGCTTTCTGAGTTGTCTTCATTGTTCTGGGAAAACTGCAGAGCTATGAAAGAGAACCATTCTCTGAGTTCTAATTTGTATCTGAGCAGCATATTATGGCATGTTTTATTGTTATCTGCCATTAGTTAAGGAAGATTACTCTTCCCTAACATGTTATGTTTTAAGCTGTACAGCATCTTGTTAAAAAAAAAGGAAGAAAGTACAAAACATATATGCAAAGTTCTTTCTAAATGATTGAGCAAAATTATCAGCATGCAATTGTCTAAACTAAAATATCTCTAGCAGATACTTTTATAATGTAATCCTTTTACTCATGAGCGTCCTCACCTGGTCTGCTTTGACCCTCCTAACAAACCTGTGAGGGGGATATTATTACTTTCATTTTACAGGTTAGGAAATGGGGAGACAGAGAGGTAAAGTGATTTGATCAGGTCCCAAGAGATTAGAAGAATCGTATCAATAATAATAGCAGCAGCATTAAGTTTGCTACAGAAAATGTTCACTGAGAACCTGGGTTATGCCAAGCGTTGTTCTAAATGCACTGCAAGTTTTGTTCCACTTAATCTCATGAGCAATCCTATAAATCTCCATTTTTACAAGTAACACAACCAGACCAGAGAGGTCGAGCAATTTGCCCAGGGTTATATAGGAAGTCGGGAACCTAGCATTCAAGACCAGGTCTGTCTGATTCCAACAGGGGCTGTAATCTCCGGCCTCCCATTCCTAATGTGGGTTCCCACTATAACCTGCACACACAGACAAAGCACTAGAAATGCAGGTGGAGAGTTTACCCACTTCTTAGGCAAGCATAATTTATAGCTTGACTATTGCAAAAATAGTTCCAGGAAAATATCATTATATGCTCCATTTTCCTTCATTAAGATTGTTTTTCCTTTTTATTTCTTAAAATTTTTGGTATTTTAAGAGCCTGCGGGGGATTTTTTTGTGTCTTTCTTTTAAATAAAGAAATTATGATGACTGGCCCTTTTAAACTTTTCCTCAATTTGTGGTAGAAGTAATACTGATGGACGCTGAAACTGTTTTGTGTTTTGTTTTTCTGTTTCTCACTGCGGCCATACTATCTTTTTTTTTTTTTTCCTTTCTCTGACACTAGCTGTGACATTTCCACGTACCCTGCTCACCCCTGACCTTACCGGAGTCTTTTCATCCAACGCTCAGTGCATGGAGGTGAGATCGCTCGACATTTTAACATCCAGGGGGCAAATTCACTGTAACTATTCCTTTCTTATCATATATATTTAGGGTGTACAACACTATGCTTTGATAAACATATATATGTAGTGAAATGATTACTACAATCACATAGTTTGGTTTTTCTTTTAATGGTAAAAACACCTAAAATCTACTCTCTTAGTAATTTCCACTACACAATTCAACATAATTGACTGTAGTTGTACCTTAGATCTCTAGATTTATTCATTCCACATAACTGCGACTTTGCACCCTTTGACCTACATGTCCCCACTGTGCCCCCCTCCCTCAACCCCCTGGTAAGCACCATGCTCTGCCTCACTTCGAAATATTTGGCTTTTTTTTAGAGTCCACATATAAGTGAGATCATCTCTGCCTGAATTATAATTGCCTTTTATGACCAGAATTCCTAACTCAAGTGTGTTGATGTGTAGGAAAAACAAAATGCATAATGGTGTCATCGGTAATAATAATAATGTATTTAACATCAGCAAGGTGGAGACAAAATCCTATGGATCCGAGTGGACAACTCAGATGCAAAGCATCTTCTGGAACTAACTTCTGATAAAACCACGCTGTCATAACCTAAAGCCCATCTGTGTTAGTGATCACAGGAGATGCCATTCAGCCGGAGGACCTCCGTATATTGTCCCCAAGTCTCCTTTGGAGGTGCAGCTGTCTAGGTGGGATGATGTAGATAACACGTATGCAGAGTGGATTCTAAACCAGAGATGGAGCAGCATTAGTGTCTGCTATTTTTTTTTTTTAATCTTTTGGTACCTAATTTCCAAAGCCACTCAAAATGACAAAAAACGGGCGAATTGATTATTATACTAGGCACATAAAAAGTTTCTATTGTCTTTTGTAGTTTTTTCCTGGCTCCCAAATGTCATCACTGTTTTGTTTTTCTGTTGTTTGTTTTTTAATGAACACAAGAGCCTGGTGCAGTGGCTCACGCCTATAATCCAGTGCTTTAGGAGGGTGAGGTGGGAAGATCGCGTTTGGCCAGGAATTCAAGAACCAGAACAAAAACTTCCTTTATTTTAAAAGAGTCCACTAGTCCCAAATTTTGGGCATATCATAATGTCCCAGATTAAATCGTATTTAGTTCAACATCAAAATGAAATAGACTTAAAAATAAATGAACACTATTCTCTTAATAAATGTATTCTTTAGAATGATAAATTAGTGATCATTCTTAACATTAAAAATTTTCCTCTACCATTTTCTTCAGTCACAGCATTTTCACAGTAATACGGTAATTTATTTTATGTACTGACTTGCCCAGTTTCCTCCATGACTTTTTCCTTCTCACCTTCACTGACATCCCTGTGAGGATATTGTGATAAGTATCATTCATTCAATTTTACAGAGAAAACCAAGGTTTCACAAAGTTATTATTGTTTTCCCTTAGGACACGAATTCCAGATTCTTCTGTTTGCCACGTTTTCTTATTATCAGATGCTTTTACAAATAACCACATTTGTAAGGTCTTTGCAATTTTCAATTTCCGTATCAATCAGATGTAGCACTGTTATTTTTTAAGGTATATGATGAATATAAATTCTTTAGTTTATGTAAATTATTTTAACAGCTGCTATTATTTTTAATAGAGGGTTTAAGAGAGGCAAATAGGCTACAGACAAAATTCCATGACGAAAATCTCACTGCAAAAAAGAGTTACGTGAAAAAGCTATTTCCTCGTCTGGGCAGACAGCCTGGGGAAAGTATTTGTCTGATCTAATTGCAGTGAATTCTGTGTGAAGAAAAACAAATGCTTTCTCTGGATTTTAAAAACCAATATAACAGTAACAACACAACTGTTGAGTGCTACTTTCATGATTAGCAGGGAAAGGAGAATGTAAGTTATGATTTTTTTTAAAGATATATAGGCTCAACTGTTATTTGTTGTTTCCATCTCAAAAATAACTACCAAATAGAGCCCTTCTTCACTTCAAAATTACCAAAACAAAGCTACAAACATGAAGACTCTGTGTATACAACAGAGAAAGGAAAAATATGTACTTAATAAGTTCCTCATTTTTTGCATGGGTTCCAAATACTTTAAAATGTGTTACAGGCTGGGATTTAAGTGTAGGTACTCGAGGTTGAGAATACCATTTGCTTTTTGAAGACTGTGACTTACATAAACAGAATAAAAGCATGCCACATGCCACATGTCCCCCTCACGTTTAGGACTGTTGGACCATGTGTCTGGGGTCAACTTTTCATTAGCGATTTTCTCTCCCTGATAAATTATCGTGCTGATTGTTGATCTTCAGATAGAAATTACTAGTATAATTATAATGACTAGAGCTGACTGAAGAGTTTGCAAGAAGTCAAAATAAATCACAGTGGGTCTCAACCCTGTCTGTCCAGCACAATTACTTCAGGACCTCTAAAATATCATGATACTTGAATTCCAGAGATTCTAACTTAATTTGTTTGGGGTGGGGCCTGGGCCCAGGAATTTTTCTCAATTTTCCGAAGTATCTGCACTGTGCAGCCTGAGTTAAGAACCATTAATGTAGTCTGTGGTCCTTAAACTTGGGTTCTCTTTAAGTAATGGGAATTTATTAGGGAAATATATACTCAAGCACCACACCAAACCTAAGGAGCCAGAATCCGTAGGGAGAGCACTCTGGTATCCGTATTTTTAAAAGCCTTTAAGAATCATTGATTTATGGCAAGAGAAGAATGACATGATTTCACTAAACCTTAATCAGAGTTAAATTTTAGGGTAGTGTCACACTAAAAGGAAAGAAAAGAAAATTATAGAAATAATAAAAGAAAAGGAAATTATTTTCCCTAGCAGTAGGTTACTGCTAATCCTTTGTTTGATAAAGTGTTATTTCTTTTTATATCTCAGATTTTTTTCAGCAAATAGAGGAATATTTTCTGATTATCTACTTTGTTTCCCATCACGGAATGTTTTTGTTTCACTGCTTAAGAGTCAGTTACTTAGCAGAAATGAGTAAGCAGGCGGTCGAATGTTCCTTTAGATCCAGTTAGTTCCGACTCTGCTGTCCAGGTGACGTGGTCTATGTGGTTCTATTGAGACGATTTCCAATGGTCTCAAGCTGTACCCTTCTCTGAAAGCAATGTGAGAATGTATTTTAACTTAATCCCTTTTCTTTTAAAGCCAAATGTATTTCCAAATACATGTTCCTTTTTCTTGATTGACTCTTAATTTTTAATGACCTTGATGATACTAAAGCCATTTCCACCTTTATCGCTTACACTGTACAAGGCAAAAACATTCTTTTCTGGGAACTCAATTGATTTCATGCATCTATTATTGTCTACCAACCTCTAATAGTCAAAACATCATAGCATGAAAGATAATTACAGCTTTCAGGTTGCGTGGGCTTTGGTAAGATTAGTTAGATTTTAGTCTTTTTTTTTTTTTTTTGAGACAGAGTCTCACTCTGTTGCCCGGGCTAGAGTGAGTGCCGTGGCGTCAGCCTAGCTCATAGCAACCTCAAACTCCTGGGCTCAAGCATCCTCCTGCCTCAGCCTCCCGAGTAGCTGGGACTATAGGCATGCACCACCATGCCCGGCTAATTTTTTCTATATATTTTTAGTTGTCCAGATAATTTCTTTCTATTTTTTTAGTAGAGATGGGGTCTCGCTCTTGCTCAGGCTGGTCTCGAACTCCTGACCTCGAGCGATCCTCCCGCCTCGGCCTCCCAGAGTGCTAGGATGACAGGCGTGAGCCACTGCACCCGACCAGATTTTAGTCATTTTTGAGATTACAGAAATAATTTATTAGTTCAAACTTTGGATGACTAAAAATAGTCCACGAAGCACAGTAGAGTAGCTCTCGGCTAGTGGTGAAAGTGCAGAGAAGGGACAGGTTGAATTTCTTTCCCAATTCAATCGCAGTTTCTCTCCATAACGTTTTCAGTCTTGATGAGTGCCTCTGTAAAATGGGAATAATAAAGCATTTGTTAAGTTCTTATATATATCCTTCGAGGAAAAATACAGCTTGAAAAACCTTTGTAAAATGTGGAAGCTGAACTCAGTCTCTGTAAAATGTGAGTACGTGCAAGAATCAATTATAATTCAAAACATCTAACAGTACTTTGAAATACAAGGTGGGAAATTAACAAATGGGAACAGCAACATACTAACACGGTTTCGTTTTTTGTGACTCCCCTCCAGTCTTCATCGCTGTTGTTTACAGTAGCCAACTATTTACACTTACTGATACCGTGTGACCAACTTCTGTGATTGTATACAGTCATCACATGCATCATGTTATGGCTGCGTTATATTATTATGCAAGAATATCCCTATTGTTCTATTCTTAGGAATATTTTAGTTACAGCAAACAATGTAGTGCTATGGGATGCTATATTTTATATATAATGCGATATTTTATATATATTTTATGTATTTTATATATATGTTTTATGTATTTTATATTATAATGCTTATTGCCTGATTTTACAAAACCACCAAAAAGATTTTAATGACACCTTTCAAATGAAAAAAACTTAAATTCAGTGTATTTAAATGGGACTGTACCTTCACATTGTTAAATTAGAACTTTAAAAAATCCAAATCTATAAACATCTTCAATTATGATAATTTATCGGCAGCAATTAGTGTTCAGAACACTTTAGGAAGAAACTATGATAATATATTTCCTTCTCCTGTGAACACTTATACTGTGAATCCAAATTCTATCATAAATGTTTGATTAAATGGTTTTCTTCTGCTTCTGCCTAAAAGACCATATGGTTCATTAAAAAATTAAAATATACTAAAATAATTTTTGTTTATACAATTTGAGCATAACTCTTAGATTTTCATTGTAAAAGTTATCCACATTACTAGTAGAACATGTATAATGGAAAATTATTTGCATTAGTCACTGTAAATATTGTTAATGTTTTATTTTTCTTTTCAATCCTTTTCAAATGGACATATATGTGTATATCTATATATTTGTATACGCATGCTTGCATATATACACACATACTTTTTAAAAGCAAATTTATGATCACATTAAAATCTCATTTTTTTTAATTTAATTATATAATAAGAATTTCTTCATATTTGCAACTATTTTTAGAAAGTGTTCCCTTATCAGTGTTGCTTTTTATATTTCAAATAATGTTATGGTGAACATTTTTGTACCTAGAATAGATTTTTAGAGAATTAAAGATGTCCATATTGGAGTATCCCTCATAACCATAACCATACGTAAGATCATGGAAATAGAAAGCAAGGTATTCTGCATAAACCTTTTTTTAAAACCTATTATGAAGTTCCTTTATAAACATTAAAAAAATCTCCATCTGCAGTGTTTGATTGACAATGCATAAAATGCTGTGACACCTTTATTAAATAAAGTATTCCTCCTTCTGACCCTCTGCTCTCAGAACGGTCAAATCCCATTTTCAGCCTGAGCAAGCACTGTCGATAAATGGAAGAAAGCTTGATGAGAGCCCCGGGCGTAGCACGTCGGGCAAATTGCTGGTTTTGGGGCATACGAGTCATTTTTGGGGTGTCTTTAAGACACATTAGGCAGTTCTGAGTAGTAGGAGAAAATATATTCTCGACAGAGCATTGAGACGTGTTCTCCATTGACTCTTTCGTGAAATAAATACTTATTAATTTTAAATGCAAAAATATGGTAGTATTGTACTGAGCTCCAAAGAAAGAAGTCAATGCAGTTCCATCTGCAGCACTGAGGAGAATACCATTGCCAAGCTCAAGTGTGTGGCCTTAGGGCCCCCTCAGCAGATACCGAGACTGGATTAGCTCTGATGCCTTCCCAGGGCTGGAGTCCAAGAGTTAAGATTAGACTAATCCGAATCTTGCCTTTTACAAGTGAGCAAAGTGATGCTAAAGAGGTTCAACAACTTTCTCAAGTTGCAGCCGAAGAGCCCAGTATAACCTGTCTCCCACCCCCATGTAGTACAGAGATTCAGAGG
>CM052456.1:3701744-3740141 GCA_028533085.1 Varecia variegata
AAAGGAAGTGAACGTAGGTGTGCACCGTCCCTGTTGGAAACAGGATTGCCCAAGGCAGGGCGAGATGCCAAAGGAAAGAATTTTTCAGGTTATCTGATGTGTTCATTTTCAGATAGTTTAACTGTAGTTGCAAAGTAATAAAGTAAAACATTACATTAGAAGTGAACCTGTCTTAGAAACTAATATCACCCATTCTCAGCCCAGCACCTTTCATATAACACATTGCTTTTCTAGATTTCAACTTCAGAAAATGCTCTTTTTTAGCCACTGAGAAAAATCTATTTAAGTTATATGAGGTACTTACTTGCCTGACATCATCTCTTTGTAGAGCAATATTCTGCTTAGGAACTTCCATTTAGCTGCCTGTACACTACAAGTATGTTCCCTTGATGTTTATGTCTACTTAACCAAGAATCATAATTTTCCTAAGATCATGATGCTTATTTCTAAAAATTTTATTTATTTTTTTTCTGCTAGAGTGAATTTATAAAATGTCATTTTTCCTTCAAATAAAATCATCTCTTTCTTGTTTTCAGATCATCAAGTATAGTTGAGGGAAATATACACTTGAAAGGAAAAATAGTTATTGGATCCTAAAAAAAACATTTTGGAAAACATTCACAACTTTAAATAATTTTTCATTGTTTGCTATATTCAATATTACGGAAAAATGGGTTTAGTTAAACTGAAGGAAATAAATCAAAAGGAGAGGGCTCACAGTTTTAGCCAATGTGACCTGTGAATTGAAAATGAATACCATCAACCACGCTAATTTTTATTCCTTCTGTAAATAATATACAATAGGACTAGAAGCAAGTAAACTCCTTTTTACAGCTTGCCATTTCTCTCCTTCCTTTTTTTCTTTTTTTTTTTTTTTTGCATAAATGCCTTCCTTTAATGTTGATAATAGGTAGCATGGCTCAGAGGCAGGTCCTCTGTGTTATAAATATCAGATATTTCATTAAAAATATCAGATTCCTAGATTAGAGTGCTAGTTATTACTTTTTAGGAAATTCTCTAAAAATTGTGGGTGGGTATCATCTATGGATACATTTGGATATGCCCAATCTGCGTCTGGCCTTAGCTAACCTTTAGTCTTTTGTTATTCAGAAAGCCTCAGCTGCCTAAGTAGTTGCTCCCATCTTATATTTAATTGATGCTTCTCAATCTGCAAATTTAATATGCTAACGCATGCTCTGTCATTTCTCCATTTCATATGACTGTTTTTTGCAGCTCATGAATTCTCTGTGCCTTCGTTTTCTGAGCACGCTGGTGTGAAGCAGCTTCGGTGACAAAGCAGTTTAGGCATTAAAAGAGTTTATTATAAATAGTCCTGGGTTTTACTCGCTGTGTAATATTTAGTAGACTGCTTCTCTGAGAGATACCTTCCTTTTCTGCAATACGGGAATAAATCATAGGTTGTTAAAGTCAGTAAAGTAGTATATGAGAAATTGCTTAATAAATTTTAAGATGAAATATAAGCTGATAGAAATGTAAGATGATATTAATGCTGGTATTGGCTTTTTTTTTTTCTTTAAGGCATTCATTCCAAACCAGAGAGACTGGCATTTTTTTTCCCTTTAAGAGAGCTCCCAAAACACCACCATTTAGCATTAACTGCTACTTTTGTGACCCTACTATTCTTTGAATCTACCTCTAATGTTAAATCCACCTCTTTGAATATCTACCCAAAATGCAGAGACAAATTAAGTACATGTTTCTATCCCATGGACTCAGTTCCTTGATAGGGAGAAAGGGTGATCTTGGTCATCTTTTTATCCCCAGCATCTAGCACTGAGATCTGTCACTTGTAAGTTCTTACAAGTCCCTTTTGAATTCAATTTAATTCAAAAGACTAGAAAGCAGGAATTCTATGTTCTAGTCTTTCGCTTGATTTTCTTAAATGAAGTGGAGGTTTGCCTTTCTAAAAGAATAGTTTATACTGGGCCAAATGTTTACTGATTTTTATGAAAAGAGCAAATGGTAGGAATTAATTTGCATTCATGTGACTTTTGTTCATGTTTTTCGTAATCTTTAAAGAAAGGAGGAGTTGCTGATCTCAAATTGCTTGGCTGTTTTCAGTATGGAAAAAATTGCTTTCCAGTTATATATTATGAACAATTATCTTTCTTCCTTAAAGAATATTGTTGAAATTAATAATAGCAAGTTATACTTTTTTCCCCAATAAGGTATAAACTAATTAGAAAGTGCTTTAGGAAATTCAGTTTTACGAAATATTTTATATTAATTTTAAGATATAAAGACATTTGAAAAGTAAACTTGGATCATTGAGTGTAATGTTTTTTTCTGAATTTCTTTTATATGTGATTATTATTCCTAATAACTACCTTTACTCAATTCCTCTTTAAACATTTAAAAAGCATCAGTACATTGATTTTTTTCATAAGATTCTGATAAAAAAATAATTATTAGTCTTTTAAAAAGTTTGTTTTCTGTTACTTTTCATTTAAAAATTCCTCTTCCTGGGAATTCTCAATGTAATTTTGTTCTACTTTTTTTTTTTATTATGGTAAGATATACTTAACATAAAATTTACCATTTGAACCATTTTTCAGTAGACAGCAGATTAAGTATATCCACATTGCCATCAAACTAGAATTTTTTCATCTTTCCCAAACTGAAACTATGTATCCATTAAATAGGAAGTCCTCATTCCCTCCTTTCTCTGGTCCCCGGCAATCAACTTCCTCCTTTCTGTCTCTCTGAATTTGATTACTCCAGGTACATCAGATACGTGGAATTATACAATATTTGTCCTTTTGTGTCTGGTTTATTTCATTTAGTGTATTGTCTTCAAGGCTCACCCATATGTGAACCTTGTGTAACGTATGTGTAATAATATGTTATTGCATATATCAGAATATCCTTCCCTTTTAAGTCTGAATAGTCTTGCACTGGACGAGCTCTGTCCAGAAACTATCCAGCCATCGTTAATATTAATATAACGAGAACATACTACACGGCTGAGTACTTTCTGGACAGACCTTATATGTTTATATCACATTTTGTTTATCCATACGTCCGCCAATGGGCGTTTGGGCTGTTTTCACACATTTAAAAAATTTCCCAGTAATTTAATGCTTCTAAGGTTGTAATTTTAGCAAGTTGAAGATGCCTGCACAATTACTAATTTCACCTGGTCCTTTGACCTTTTTACATGAGAGAGACCATAGCGTGTGGCCAGGCCACCCACACTGGAGCCAACTGTGTGGGCTCAAATCGTGACTAGAGATCACTAGCCGTGTGACCTCGAGTGGGTTGTTCTGAGTGTCTGTATTTTGACAATAGAAATAATAATTGCATAACAGTAGTGGCTGTGACCTGTGACTCTCACGTGACCCGTCAATCCTTGTTGGAAGCTGTGGCCTGGAGATGGGAATGAAAACTGGCCAAAGTTGAAACAATACCACCAAGAACACACCATTTATATCTTCCAGGTAAGCAGTTCTGGAAAATCCCGTCGTTTATGAATAGCATACATTTGGTGACTCCTCCTGTTGGGTTAAGAATAAAAAGCAGAGATGGCAAAGCTGTTTGCAGTCTGTGCAGTACGCTTCATCCTTTCAGCCCTAATTATTGATTGTGGGACTATTTTATCCTGTTTGAAGAATGCAACAGTGTCCACCATGGCAACCAGTGCATCACACGCGTACCGCATTGCAGCCACCCCAACGAGGCTAATAATAGTAACCGTTTTCATTTCTCTCATTAACTCTCTGCAGTATTTTTAGCCATCTCTAAAGCCAAAATTTGCCTTTATTATCTTGGAGAAAAACTGTCATGCTGAATGTTAAACTAACATGCATTTCTGAATACGATGGGTATATTTCCTCCCATCGTTACATATTTCATTGTATTCAACATGTTAGATCCCTTTTTTCCTAGTCTCTATATATTATAAAATAATTATTCAGCTAATGACAAAAGTTTAGAGTATGTTCCATTAGCATTTGGTGCATTAAATCTCTATCTGGAGCGCGTAGACTTCTAACATGATTAGACAGAAAAATGTGCTTATAAAAAAAGAAGAATTGGGCCGGGCGTGGTGGGAGATGGTGCAGGAGAAAAACACATCCCTTTATTCTTGGATTCAGGTACCCACCAGGTTCAGATCGGCAGCTGACTTCCTGACCTGCCCTTGTTAGAAGGTGGCCAGTCTTTGGGGGACAGGAATCCCAGACTAATTGCTTGTGGCAGGAAAGGAGACTCATGTGTGCAACAGCCTAGGATATAGAAACAGGGGAGGTGACTCCATGCCAAAGCAGAGCTAGAAGGATCAAGGAGGGGAACGGGTTCCAAATCGGGAGAAATTGTGTGTCCTAGCGTTTCCTTAATGCCCTAGTGAAAAGGAATCAGTGATTTACGCTAGAACTCCAGAGTAATAATAGCTACGTGAGTGTGTCTGCTATGTGGAAAAAGAAATCTTTTAGAAATTGTTAAGGAAACATACTTGAAGTAGGTTGATTCAGTTATCAGATTTTTATTGAGCATCTACTATGTACCGGGCACTATTCCAGCAACTGGGATCCAGTATGAAACCAAACAGAAAACCTCTCGCTTGCTCTGTTGGCACTAACGCAGTAGTGGAAGTCTAGTATCTTCAACGGACCTTTGCACTTGTTACTCTGGTGACCATGTTAGAAGTATCTCTTATGGGATGATGGCTGGAGTATCTTGATTGCGTGATCTGCTTCTTACTTACGTAGAATTGTTATTGTGATTGTTATGTTGTATTTCAGCTCCCACTGGAGTGGGTTCTGAGACGTGGAAACAAGGGTCTAGGAGATCAATAGAAAGAAGAAAGGGTTGAACTGGGAAGAAATGCAGCGTATATATATTCTCTAAAAATGAGGAAACAGCTACGGACCAATCGGAGGTAGTCACTTCCAGTCCTCAGATTTAGGGGTGGAAATGGGAGGATAGTATCTGGAGATACAGTGTCTGATTAACTCGGGATCTATTTTAGTACTTCTTTTTGTTAAATAGTAACAGCTAAAGTACATACAATGCTTTATGATTTACAATCTTCTTTAATCTATTTTATAGGAGACTTGTAGTAATCCTTTAGGTAAAGAGTAAAGGTAATATTAGTCTGATTGTGAACATGAGGACAGGAAGACGAACTAGTAGAAGGAGGTTGAGGTCTTTATTCTACTAATAGCTTTTAACCAGAGCCAATACATAAGCTTTTGCTGGGTAACCCAGATGGTAAAAAAAAATTCTGATGGTCTCAAAACAGTCTGATGGGTGACACAGATTTTCTTGGTGTTTCAAGTCCAATGGGAATGATTTTGTTTACTCTGTGTAGACAAATGCTACTTTAATGTGCATATAGATATATCTCTAAGATGTGTTTTTCTTACAGTAGATAAGAACCAATGCTAGGACTAGAGGTAATCCTAGAGATCTAGCTCTTTTCCTATTTTAAATGAGAAAACGGAGACACAAAGAGGTTATCAGTTTTGCAAGTTAAAAATTCTTAATAATATAGCAGAAACTAATACAATAACTTCAAGAGGATAATTTACATTATAATATTGATGAAAAGAAAATCTGGAGATACAAACATAGGATAGAACGTGTGGTCTTACTGATTCATTGACTCCTCTTACGCATAATATTTATCTACCAAATTTCCTTTTATTCGTAGTGGTGTTTTAAATTTATTATAGCTAATTGATTCTGGGGATATAAATAAGCCTTGTTGCCTTTGGAAGGCTCCACAGCCTTGTACGGTATGTTTTCATTATACTTATGCAAAGCCAGCCTTTGGATGATCAGACGTTAAGAAACAACACAGTAGGGCAAATTTTAAATTAATAGTTTCAGAAAATATCCTACAGCCTTGTGGTACAGTCTCGTCAAGTGCCCCAAAACGTAGACATTCATCATAGATCTTGGAAAGAATATAGTTTAAAATAGAATGGCAGGAGAGCGTGAAGGTTTAATGGTATTGTATGGTATGTGGTATGGTGTGTATGGTAGTATATGCTTAGTGTTGTTCTGTGGGAGTAATAAATGCTTTTAAACCAATGAATTATAGGCAGCATGTACACACACACACACACACACACATACACACACACACTTTTTTTTGTACTTTGGATAGTTCATGATTGTATCTTTCCAAGATAGAGTTCAGAAAATTAACATCTATTTCCATAGCTCAACAGGTATTCTTGAAACTATGACATGCTAGCAAAGTAAATTAATAATTTGAAAAACCACTGCAGGTATTGAGCCAAAACAATAGTCTCTCAGGAATAGTCACAGTATAAAAGTCCCTGCTCTCGGATGACAGATGACATCCATCTGAAGTAATTATTCTCTGATTAAACCCAGACACTACTTTCTTCTCCTATGTCTAGTATGTTTGCTAGAGAGATTTTTAAACATACCTATCTTGGTGTATCTAAGAGTTGCATATCTACATCTGGTCTGTTTCAGAGAGAGAGAAGGGTTCAAACGTGTCATCTCTAATGTGTAGATCAACACTTCATCGTATTGAAGGATGAAATGTTTCAAAAAACGGGAAGACACCAATTTTGAGGGGCATAGTAGACAAAGTAGGGGTGACCCACTGCGTGTTTATATAAATCTTCTACCCTTGTCCCAAGGCAGAAGACACTCGCAAACACCAGCATTTTCCTCTTTCTGTTTACTCCTCTACCCGGCATGCAAGGTTGGTGTGATGGTCATGTTGATGTGTCCACCTGGCTACGCTATAGTCCCCACTCATTCAATCAAACTCTAATCTAAGTGCTGCTGTGAACATACTTTAAATTTGTAATGCAGTCTGCAATCTGACTTTAAATAAAAGAGATTATCCTCTGTAATCGGGGCAGGCTCGATTCAATCAGTCGAAGAGCCCTGACAGCAGAGCTGAGTTCTCCCTGCTGAAGAAGAAATTCCTTTGATGACAGCAGCTTCAGCCTGAGCCCAGGAGTCCCAGGCGGATTCTCCTGATGGCGTGCCCTGTGGATTTTGGACTTGCCCACCTGGGCTCACAATCACACCAGTCAATTCCTTGCAAGAGATCACTTAATATATATGTCCGCCTGGTTCAGTTGCTCTGGTTAGACACTGACTGAGAGAGATGGTAATTAACACGATGTTTGAGAACTGTTTAACCTGGGCCCAGCAGTTGACCCCTTGGTCCCTGTCATGGCTCCGGTCAAAGGAACATCAGAGAGGTTGGGAAAATTCTCAGGATGTCAATTTAACAAGAAAGACACGGCAAGCTTTCTACTGCTCGAGTTTCAGTCCGTTTATAGTTTTCCTCCTTAGTTTCCTTTCTACTCAGGCATCTTTTTTTTTTTTTTTTTTTTTGGGTCCATCAGAAGCACCTATTCTTACTACGGTTTGTTTTCTTTGGATAATTTACTCTAAAACCTGCTCAGAAAAACAGAGATTTTATTGCTACTGACTGAGCTGTTTCACGTTGCTCATGACCACAGCGGTAGCTAACATTAGTTATAAAACTGTTTTTTATCGGCCAGGTTATGTTAACCCCTATAAGAATGATCTCAAGGTTTTGTTTTTATTAGTTATCCTAAACTATACACGCTCAAGAACTTTACACCTATTAATTCTGACTCTTCTTTTCTCTTTCTCAAAGATGAATATATAAGACTAATTCAAAAATGCCTCTGTTCTCCTTTGGGCGTAGTAGATGTGTGAAAAGGTCACCTTTAAATATCTTTATGCAGGCTTTTAAATTTATATTCCATGACAAGGAGTGTTTGCATCAAAATTTTCTGTCTTTTGCTTTTAGCCATTCTCATGTACATCAGGGAAAGTCTGGAAACCAACCCACTGGTGGGCTAGCAGAATCTTTTTGAACTAGAATGCTTCTGTGTTCCAGCCAGTCTTTTATCTCTCTTCCTTACCATCCCTGCCTCCAGCAGGGGGAGAGGCTGAGAGCCAAGAGAGAACTGGCTTGGAGTCTGATGGAGAGAAGCCTGGCTAGCTGGGACACATGGGGTCTATGCTGTCCCAGGAGAAGCTATAGCTATGCCACTGCTTCTGCCACTAATGCAGTCCTCTCTTACACTCTTCCCATTTTTTGGACTCAAGATTGAGTGACATCATTTGTAACTCGTTGCATATACCACTGTTACCTGATTCATAGTGTCCTGCAAAGTTTTAGGAGAATGTCATTTATTCTTTCAATCATGTATTCCTTGAATTCTTCAAACACTGATCAACGACGTATTACTCAATGCCAGGCCTGTGGTATGAGAAATCGGAGGATTTCTTATAGCAAACTGTGCGATAATTAGAATTGTTTTACTGATTGCATCTTTACGGCATCTCCCTATATTTTAAAAGTGATCTCTTTTAACGATACATGAAACTGTATATATGTTAAATACCGTGACTTTAAAAACCAAAGCGATGGAAAATTTAAAAGACAGATTTAAATTTTGATTGTTAAAGACCCATACACACTTTTCACCTGTCACATTGATGTGAGAATTGAGAGTCAGCTTCCTTCCTAAGTGCTTTTCTGTCCTGGGCTATATGGAAGGCTTAGCACGCATAGGCACATTTCAAGGTCAAGCCTGTTGCTCAGCTTTGCTTTCATAAACAGAAGTTTTAGAAATCCAGTTTTAAAAAAATGTATGCTGGCCGGGTGCGGTGGCTCACGCCTGTAATCCTAGCACTCTGGGAGGCCAAGGCGGGAGGATCGCTTGAGATCAGGAGTTCGAGACCAGCCTGAGCAAGAGCGAGACCCTGTCTCTACTAAAAGAAATAGAAAGAAATGATCTGGACAGCTAAAAATATATAGAAAAAATTAGCCGGGCATGGTGGCACATGCCTGTAGTCCCAGCTACTCGGGAGGCTGAGGCAGGAGGATTGCTTGAGCCCAGGAGTTTGAGGTTACTGTGAGCTAGGCTGACGCCACGGCACTCTAACCTGGGCAACAGAGTGAGACTCTGTCTCAAAAAAAAAAAAAAGTATGTTAATGAAAAGGGACTAAAAAATAAACAGGGCCTGCTTCCTGCCTTTGAGTATAATGAGGAGCTATTTTATTCTAAAGTTCTTATCTATACATCATGTTTGACAGCTGAATCGAACGTGGCCTCCAAAACCATCTCTCAAGATTTTGGCAAAGATGAAAAATCGGGAAGACCACTTAACAAACTTCCAAATTAGGTCTTCTGAAATAACAACCAAATTCATTCTAATTTTCCTTCATTGAAATCCTTCAAGAACCTCGTGTGGGAGACCTTCATCAAGTCAAGGACATTAAAAACCCTGTAACAGTCATTTGCTGCATTTGTAGTCTAATTCAAGGTGCAAAAGCTTGAGGTATTATATTGAACGATGTGGGAGTCAGTTCAGAGTGCCGTAACAAAATACCGTAGACTGGGCAGCTTCGAAACCAGATATTTATCTAGTTCAGACTGTCAGTGTCTTTGCTAGTATAATCTCATTTCTATTCCTGGCTTCTCATCCTGTTGGGATGGCTGGTTAAACTCATGTGTTACAGCCATGATCTTTTTATCAAATGACTGTTCAGCCACACCCTTAGTGTTCTCTTCAGAGCAAGCTTTCTTCCTCTCTCTCTCTCTCTCTTCAATACGGATAGGTTGAGAATTTCCCGTGTCTTCCATTTCTTGCCGCTTTTTGTTTAACAATTTCTTCTTCCATTCATCTCCTTCCTTTCATAGCTTACTATAAACAGTCAGGCGGAAAAAAGTTGCTCCTTCAACACTTTGTGTAGAAATTTGCTCAGATAAATATCCAATTTTATCACTCACAAAGCTCTACCTTCCATAAAACACTAGAATAAAGCTCAGCTTGGTTTTTTTTTTCACGATATAATAAAGATTGTGTTTCCTTCAGTTTCCAATAACGTGCTGCTCATTTCCATCTGGGACTTCACCAGAATGACTCTTTGTTGTTTTTTTTTTTTCAGAATGACTCTTAATGTTCATACTTCCACCAACATTCTGTTCATTGCATCAATTTTATGTATTCTTTAAAGAGATGGAAGCTTTCTCTTCTCTTTTCTTTCTGAACTTTCACTAGAATTACCCATCAAATCCATACTTTGAGCATACACTTCAAAACTCTTTTAGCTCCTACATATTCTTTATCCAGTTCCAAAGCTATTTATATATTTTTAGGTATTTCTTTGTACCAAAATCTGTACTGTGGAGTTTCCTGTACTAATAAAGTTGTGACAGCACTCCGAATGCAAGTATTTATGAGCAAATCTCTGTGATATAGGCATTGGGTTTTTGATAGTAGAATCTGCTTTTATGGGGTGTTGGTGAGGATTCCACATCCTTTGGAACTCTCATATATTGCTGGTGGGAATGTAAAATGGTGCAATCATTTTGGGGGAACAATCTGGCAGTTTCTTAAGAAGTTAAACATACACCTACCATCCCCAGCCATTCCATCATAGAGAAATGCAAGCATGAGTCCATGCAAAGAGCTGTATGCAGATAATTATAGCAGCTTTATTTGGAATAGCCTCAAACTGAAAATAACCCCAATGTTTAGCAGCTGGTGAATGGACAAACAAAAGGTTAGCTATTGACACAAGTAATAGCATGGAGGAATCTCAAAGTAATTATCTAAGTGAAAGAAGCCAGACATAAAGTGAATACATACAGTATGTACAATTTTAGAAAATGCAAACTAATTCATAGTGACAAAAGCAGATCAGTGAGTGCCTGGGGACAGGGACGGGAGTAGGGAGGGACAGATTACAAGAGGACATGAGGAGACTCAGGAATGATGAATACGTTCATTGTCTTAACTGTGGTAATGGCTTATGGATATATACATATACTAGTCTCTCTCTCTCTCTATATATAGTCTATATACATATATATATAGTCTATATAGCTATATACAAAATTATCACATTGTACACTTTAAACATAAGCAAGTTATTATACATCAATTATACCTCAATAAAACTATAAAAAGGAAAACATACATACTTATTTTGCACATAAAACATGTACTGAGCTTATAGAATGCTGTAGGAATAGCAACTTTCATCCCACCATTGACTTAACTTGCAGTGCAATATTTTATTTATCTTAATCCGCATGCATTTTAGAGTTCTCTCCTAATGCTTTCACACTCTCTGTCTGGTATATCTTCACCAGTCAAGATTATGATGAAGCTTATTTTTCTATAGTCAGAGTATAGCAAGTTTTGCAAACTGCGCATACATCCCTGCTCTGTGGAATTTTTTTTTTTTAGGCTTTTGAAGTCAATCTCTTAATTTTTTTAAATTGACAAATAAAAATTATGTATATTTTTGGTATACAACATGATGTTTTGAAATATGCATACACTGTGGAATGGCTAAATTGAGCTAATTAACATATGTATTATGTTACTTTTCTTGTGTGTGGTAAAAACACTTAAATCTACTCTCTTAGCAATTTTCAAGCACACAGTGCAATGTTACTGAGTATAGTCATCATGTATGATAGGTCTCTTGAATCTATGGCATTTCGGACTGACCAAATCTGCAAGCCTCCCTCCCCCCCCCCCACACTTTCCCCTTCTGCCCATCCCCCCAAAACCATGACTATGCGGCAGGCTCCACAAACACACTGTATCAACCCTCTCTTCATCTTGAAACCGCTCTATGCAAAGGTGATTCCTCCATCAAATACGCCTTTTGGATTTTTCACCCCTGGGAGCTTGTTTCTAGCCAAACGCTTAAAAAAGACTTAACAACTCCCCTGTTTTTGGAGACTGTAGCATTTGTTCTTTTCCCACAGTATACGTGCACACAAATATTTTGACCATATTTTCATTCATTGATTTCTTTAATTTTTTTTTTTTTTTTGAGACAGAGTCTCACTCTGTTGCCCAGGCTAGAGTGCCGTGGTGTCAGCCTAGCTCACAGCAACCTCCAACTCCTGGGCTCAAGCGATCCTCCTGCCTCAGCCTCCTGAGTAGCTGGGACTACAGGCATGCGCCACCATGCCCGGCTCACTTTTTCTGTATATTTTTAGCTGTCTAGATCATTTCTTTCTATTTTTAGTAGAGACGGGGTCTTGCTCTTGCTCAGGCTGGTCTCGAACTCCTGACCTCAAGTGATTCTCCTGCCTCAGCCTCCCGAGCAGCTGGGACTACAGGAGCTCACCACCACGCCCAGCTAATTTTTTTTTCTATTTTTAGTAGAGATGGGGGTCTTGCTCTTGCTCAGGCTGGTCTCGAACTCCTGACCTCAAGTGATTCTCCTGCCTCGGCCTCCCAGAGTGCTAGGATTACAGGCGTGAGCCACTGAACCCAGCCAAAATTAATTGATTTTTTTAATTGACAAGAAACAATCGCATATGGTATACAGCATGGTATTTTGATACATGTATACATTATGGGATTTTTCATTATTATTTTCTAATTGTGGAGTCCGTTTTCACAAAACTCTGGTGTCATCGACTACTTTGTCTAACCACATAAGCACGTGGGAAATTGTAACCTCTGGAAGATCATCTTTTGCGCATGTGATACCAAATATGATGGCTTTAAACCCTGCCATTTTACTCTCAAAAGCTACTAGAATTATTAAAAATCCATTAGTTGAGACTGATATTTTTATACAGAGTGTGACACACTGAATTTTTCATAAATCTTAGATCCAGGGGTAATAACTAATTGCCATTTTCAAGGCACATTCGGCTGTTTTGCCACGGGCAAAGTGACTCTTTCCAGCCGAAGTCAATTATGACTGCAATCCTCCTCACCCACGGGGCCCTGCGGGTACAATTCAGGGGAGATTTTATGCCCAATTCAGGAGAGATGATCTTTAACAACTGTGATGCTTTGTACCATTCGCCAGAAGTGTCCCTCTGCCTTCTCATTCAACTTTGGTCACATAGTGGCATCTATCATGGTGCATTTGCCAGGGTTTTCCAGGATAACTTTTAGGTTGGCATATTAATGAATGAGAACAAAAGTGCTCAGCAAGCCTAGTTTAGAGTTAGCGCTGGGGGTTGTAGTTTATAATGACGGCTGCATGTTTGAAACATACTCATTGATCAGCTTTTCCAAACTGTGTTATGCAGAACACTAGAGGTTCATGAGATATTAGGAGGTGGTTGGTTAAAAAGATAAGAGTGTCCTGGTTCAATTTGGGGAACAGTGTGTTAAATAAAACTGAACAGATTCCTCCGCTGTGGGATTTCTCAGAACCTTTTAGATGTTATTGTGAATTTTGAATCTCTTAAGATAAGCATATGTTACACAGCATTTCCTAAGCATTTTTGATGACGGCACCTTTTTAAACAAATTTCAAAAATAGCCAAGGTTCATCTTGCAGAAAATGAACACTCTTCTAAATTAGTTTGGAGAAATTCTATACGTGCTCCTTTTTTAATGTCTTTTAAGTGCCAATCAAAATAGGATTAGTGGGAAAAATAACTGTAAATTTAGCAAGAGTAGCCCTGTCTTAATACTACATATATATAAATATGTGTGTGTGTGTGTGTATGTGTATATATATATATACACAAAGTATTGCAACACATATATTACACAAAATGCATTTTATGTCCTTTTATGTATTAAAATAATTTGTCATGCATTATTCCTCTTCCATTTTCCTCTGCAATACAGACAGATGCTAAGAGATTGCTGTGATTGAAAATATTTTACCAAAATTTGAAAAAACAAAATAGGCCAGGTGTGGTGGCTCACGCCTGTAATCCTAACACTCTGGGAGGCCGAGGCGGGCGGATCACTCAAGGTCAGGAGTTCGAGACCAGCCTGAGCAAGAGCGAGACCCCCGTCTCTACTAAAAATAGAAAGAAATTATATGGACAGCTAAAATATGTATAGAAAAATTAGCCGGGCATGGTGGCACATGCCTGTAGTCCTAGCTACTCAGGAGGCTGAGGCAGGAGGATTGCTTGAGCCCAGGAGTTTGAGGTTGCTGTGAGCTAGGCTGATGCCACGGCACTCACTCTAGCCTGGGCAACAGAGCGAGACTCTGTCTCAAAAATAAATAAATAAATAAAAAATAAAATAAAATAAAAAAATGATGAAGAATGCAGTTTCAAAAGAGTAACTATAATAGAATACTTTATATTTGTGTATCACCTTATAGTCGGCCAAGCGATTTTATATATATTATCTAATTTGAGGCTCACTGTCACCTGCAGAATAGACAAGACAAGCCCAGCACGAGCCCCCTTTACAGTAGGGAAATGGAGATCACAGTGGTTAAATGACAAGAAGATCACACAGCCACGAGACCACCTACCATTCCGCCTCTCATCTGCTAGAGGAAGAGAAGGGACAAAATTCCTAAAATCTATATATACTTTTGAAATATTCAGTGCTTTCATAAGCTGTTTTGGTTCACCAAAAAACATCCCAAATTTTGGAATACAAAACCAGTAGGAGATTCTTAGCAATTAAGAAACACTCTACCATCTTGAAGGATTTTGGCCATCATGGGAAAGTTAATTTGAGAATGTGACATATGGAGGATCTCAGGGATCACTTGAGGTCCAGAGGGACTTGTTCAATAACATATAATAAAGTTGTGACAATTGGGAGTGAAGGGGAGGACCTTCCCTTTCCCTTAGGAGCTTGCAAATTTAACTGACCCAAGATAGGTGAATGAACACAAGAAAAGGAATATAAATTTTTTTTTTTTTTTGAGACACAGTCTCACTCTGTTAGCCAGGCTAGAGTGAGTGCCATGGCGTCAGCCTCGCTCACAGCAACCTCAAACTCCTGGGCTCAAGCGATCCTCCTGCCTCAGCCTCCCGAGTAGCTGGGACTACAGGCATGCACCACCATGCCCGGCTGATTTTTTCTACATATATTTTTAGCTGTCCATATAATTTCTTTCTATTTTTAGTAGAGATGGGGTCTTGCTCTTGCTCAGGCTGGAATACAAATTTTATGTCATGCGCACAGAAAAGAAGTGAAATCCAAAGAAACAGACTCGGGGACTTACGTGCCGTTTAAACCGAGAAACAGGTGTTTGGGGTTGAGGGATGATAAATTATGGGAAAGCAGCTATGAAATAAATGTGTGAAACTACTGGAAGATAAAGGTTATTTTATCAATAGCAAGGTTTATTTATGCAGACTCCTCTTGGTGCTGACTGTCTGTCTCTGGCGATAAGAGTTGCTCTCCTCTTTCTGGTACAGGAAAGAAAGACACCTTCACAAAGGGAAATTTATGTCCTGCTTTTGGGTGGAGAGGGGAGGGCAGAGAACGCTTCCTGCATCTCTTGCAATGGCAGAACTGCCTTCAGCTCAAAACCATCCTTATCCCAAAGGGTTGGATTTTGGAGTGGTATCTCCTGATCCCCTTCAGGATTGAAATCTGGGATTCTTAATTCACTGTCCAGGGTTTTTCCCATTGTTCTGTACTGACCAATGTGTTTATGGAGAAAGATACTCCGTTAAGTGAGCCACAAGTTTTCCAGGGATGTAGAATGACATGCAAGAATCATGAAACGTTGAGAAAAATTAAATGTAGGAGATAAAGGTAGAGTTAAGTCTTGAGCAAACAAGGAAAACTAGATTTGTGCACCCAGCTTTTGATGAAAGAGTAGAGGAGGATCCAATCAGCTACCAACAAAATGACTCCAAGCTCCCAGCCCCATCATGTGGCTCGATCATGGTCTTCGTGATGGAACAGTGACATGAGAACTGTTGATGTCAATATCATCCTCCTCATACCCAAACCATCATTGTTCTGCAGAAGAATATAACCAGATCATGATGACTGCTCTATGTTCCTAATGGTTTGCAAAAGACAAGGAATAATTTCTACAAAACTTTGAGCTCATATCTGAGATGGTGAAGGTGTCAGCTGCACGCTGAAAAATTTCTTTCTTTCCATTGCATTTTCTTGCTGCCTTTCTTTTTTTCCTTAAGAAAGAATGTGAACCCTTATATTTGACAATTCGTAAAAATGCCTTTACTATAATCATAAACATGATTATGAAGCAAAACCACCAAAGAGAAGACTGTGATCCAATGGTTGATATGTTCTTGAATATTCTTGAATGTGTCAGATTGTTGCCGCCCAACCAGTTTCATTTGCCCGCTGCCCAAGAGGAAGACGATGCACTGAGTCAGCAGGATTTGTGGCAGAGAAAGAGTTTAATCCGCATGGCGCTGAGCAGGGAGATGGGAGAAATTTCTCAAATCCGCCTCCCCGAGAATTTGAATTTTTTACAGACAGTTTGGTGTAGGCAATTGAGTCTGCTAATTGGCTGGGTTTGGGTTGGAACCATAGGGTTGTAGAAATTATCTTCTTTGCTGACCAGGTTCTTGGATGAGGTTGCAAGACCAGTTAGTTGAGTCAGTTCCTTGGTTGAGCTGCTGGTCTGGGGGGGCTCAGCTGTTCCCCTGGGATGCGGGACTGGGAAGGTATCTCAGAAACTACCCCTAGGTTTCAAAAGGTGACGTTACCTATGGAGAAAGCTAAGAATCTTCATGACCACCAGCTATATGGCTCCAGAGTGGCAATTATAGAGAAGAAAACAGGGGGACAGTAGCTAGTTATTATCATTATTTTTCTTTAGGCCCTTACCACAGTTCTCACCTCACACACCCCATTATTGATTTGTATAAAGGGCGGTTTCAAGATTAGCAAATATTTAACCATGACTTCTCCTCCCCCACCAAAAAAAAATCTGAAGCATTTTGGTATCCCCATATTTCTGATTAAGGGAAATTAATAGACTCTAGAAGACTCTAGAAACACTGCACACTTAGGCTGCACTCAATTATAAGAAAACTCTTTTCTTTATTAGAATCTTCAATTATTATAAGTTCATGTTCGCTTCCTGTAACTTTTTGACATTATAAACTTTTTAATTTTTTCAACTTTGGACTCTTGTACTGACACAGCTTAAAACAAGCTCATTGTATGGTTGTACAAAAATATTTGCTTTCTTTATATGCTATTCTATCAGATTTTTTTCTGTTTTTAAAAGTTTTCATTTTTTTATTACTTTGCTTTTTTAAATTTTTTTTTGTTAAAACTAAGACACAAACACACACACATTCGTCCAGGCCTGCACTGGTTCAAGGTCATTCATGTCACTGTCTTCTCACTGGAAAGTCTTCATGGCCAACAACATGCCTGGAGCTGCCATCTCCTATGATAACATGCGTGTTTCTGGAATATTTCTTAAAGGTCCCGCCTGAGGCTACTGTACAGTCAACTTTTTTTTATAAGTAGGAGGAGAATACTCTAAAATAATGATAAAAAGTGTAGTGTAGTAAGTACATAAACCAGTAACATAGCTATTTATTATCAAGTATTATACTGTGTGCATAGTTGTATATGTTGTACTTCTATATGACTGGCAGCTCAGTTTTGTGTATACCAGCGTCACCACAAATATGTGAGTAATGCATTGCATCATGACATTATGACGTCTACAATGTCACCAGGCAATAGGAATTCTTCAGCTCCATTATAATCTTATTGGACCCCTGTCGTATATCTGGTCCACTATTGGCTGAAATGTTTTGTGGCTCATGACTGTACTTCACTAAGCCATAGTAGAATCTTTCTTATAATCTTGCAATAGAGAAAGCTTTCTAAGGCATAAAAACAATAAGCCATAAGAAAGAAAATTGATAAATTCAACTACGTATAAATCAAAAATTTCTGCATGCAAAGATCCGCATAAATAAATTCAAGAAATAATCAACAAATCAAGGAGAAATATTTGTATCACAGACACAGGGCTAGTTTACCTAATCTGTACAAAGCTCCCACATTCGATAAGAAAAGAAAATAAACCAACAAAAATAAGTAGAAGAAATGAGGAGATAGTGAACAGAAAAGGAAATGTAAGTGCCTCTTCCCATATATGACTTCACTCATAAGAGTGGAACAAGTTGAAACACACTGACATACCGTTTTTCATCTCTCACATTAGCAAATATGAAAAAAGTTTTAGTAGTAATTTTTGTTAGAAAACGTAGGGAAAGAATCTTTTCTCGTAGATTTTTGGTGGGAGGGAACATTCTTACCAAGGGCATTTTTGGCAGCATCTATCAAAGCTACAAATAAACATACCCTTAGGTCCAGCAATTTTACACGCAGCAATTTAATTCACAGATATATTTTTGATTGTATGAATGTATTTCCTATTTTAAAATGTGGGAAAATTTTAAATAAAAAATAAATGAACTTTCATTTAAAAAAAAATCATTTCAAAATCTTTGGGTCCAATGGTATCTTTCCCCTTTTTCTCCTGCCCCCTTCCTGCTGGGCCAATGTGTTTCGCCACATTTTGTTTCAAACATGTAGACTTTTGTCATGAATCTACTATGAACCTGACTAATACATTTCCCCAGAAAACGTCATACTTTGAAAATTGCTAACAATTGGTAGAAAATTTAGAACGAGGAAAATGGTTACTCTTTTTCTATCTCGAAACTGAAAAACTAGCATTCTATTTAGCCTGAGAAAGAAAATGGTCTTAAATTATCCGTACGCCATCCATTGCTTTTCCAAAACACCTATAGATTTTTGAAAATCGGTTATTTCTTTTAGGGCACATAATTTGATCAAATGTTGTTCACTTATTTTAACTTGTAAGAAAAATGGAAAAATATGTAAAAAAAACATGGATTAGATATTTTGTGCTGATTTGATACTGATTTGAGGATTTTGTGTAGCAGTCAGTGTAAATATTTTGACCTTCATCTTGTCTTCTGGGTAAAAGAGTAAGCTTTAAACTTTTCAGAATGGAGTTTTCACACCTATTCACACATGTTGTGCTGTCCTAGAGAAGCAGGTGACCGAGTGTGGTTCTGGTCTTAGAGCACCCACAGATTTGCCCTTCCCTGAGAACTACACTGAGAAGCTGTATATAATCAATAGTTTCATCATAGGATACCCAGAGAACCATGTTCTAAGAGCACAGGAACATGTTTTCCCATGTGCTTCATTGAGAGTTTTATCCTCTTCATATCAGAAAAAAAAACATTACTCAAAGAAGAGAAAGAGCTCTTAAAAGACTTTGATGTGAGAAAATATTACTTAGAATCACATCAGCTTTAATTAAAGACTTTGTGGCTAAACTGAGAATACGCATACAGAATTTATTGATGGTAAGGAAATTTATACCTTGAAGTACAGCATTAAGATTTAACACCAGAAGCAAACAAGATAAAAGTGGATAAGGCCATGTTATACAAACACAAGAATAACTAAAATTAAAACTAGTATCGGAGTGGATTGCAAAATAAACAAGAAATAGTACTGTATTATAGTAGTGGTATGGCAACAAAAATAAATACAGCATAGAGAAGTTGTGGAGTGTTCTAGATCACCTCCTCTGAAATCTTCCAGTTTCACGAACAACATACATTTTCCTTCGTGGGACCATAATTCTGTAGAGTTTTAATTCTTGCATTTTAGAGTAGTTTTACCCTGAAACTATGGTACCTACACCATTCACCTATTAAGCGTTTCCATTTTGTTTCCCCAAATGAAATTTTCCTGTTTTTCCTTTAGAGCTAAATTTTTAATGGAAATAAACTCAGGTTATAATTTCAGGTTTTCCCGATTCTGTAGGACTGTACACATTGTAGAAAGTCTTGTGTGCTACACTTTTTGGCTTTTAAAGGCAGTTGAGTGGAGTTTGTTCCACACAAGTCTTGCATATGTAGTTAGAGAAAAACCTCACGATTACCATCTGTTTTCCTTTGCAAGCGTAGCCCTAGAATTTAGTCCTGATATGCCAATAGAAATGTTATTTTCGTGTTGGTTCAGACTGGAGTTTTTAGACAGAAAATTTAATTCTCATAGTAGAAAGACTATTTGTGACCTTTGATTACAAGCCACTTACGGGCTACAATTTTGAAAGCCACTTATATGAAACTAACATTTAGTGCAAAGTTGGGATTCCTGAAAAAAAGCCTTTGGTGTTTGGTGTTTTAATGTGAATTTTGAAAAAATGAGGTGATTCTTCTGTAGAAAGGGACAACATTACAATGTATCTAAATACTATTTGGAGAACACAATGGAAAATTGATCATTTTCCATTTTGGATCATTCGTGGGATGTTTTGTTATTTAATATCCCAGACGCTCTGTTACTGACAGTGAGCACAATTCCCGCTGGCTGCGGGCGGGTGTGGCTCTGTGACTCTGTGTTCCAATCTAGGTGGCGAATAGGGACCGTCCAGTCCAGCTGCCTCCCAGACCCAGGCTGTTCATTAGGGAAAAAGGCTCAGTGGCCACAACTAACAAAGGCAGGCAGAGGAGATAAAGCAAAAAATAAACCGTGCACCTGCTGATCCTCAGCTGTTTTGCTTACAGGGCCTCTGAGAAAGAATCCAATTTGTCCCAAACAGCATGTTTTAAATGACAATGCAACACTCCCGTCCGCAGAAGTGTCCATAGAAGGCTGTTGGGAATGGCTCCTTCCACCATTCCATTCCCGAATCCAAGATTTTTAATTATAAACATGTAGATAAAGGAGAACACTCTTCTCTCTGGTCTTTTAGTTGTTTCTTTTTGTTTTGTTTGTTTTCTGAGCTGCTTGTTTTCATGATGCTATTGGAATTAGGGCAAGAACTAAGCGAGATGGGTGTGGTGTTAGCAGATTCCTCAAAACCATGGCAAACGCATGCTCTTCTGTGGTTTAATTATATTCCGGAAACTGCAGAGTGCCTAAAATGTCTGAAAACCGTTTTAAATATATATTCATTGTTTTAAAATTCTATGTGTTTTCTCATTCCCCAGATACCTTTTTAAAGTTGAAATACCTCTGAATTTACAGCAAGGGGTCCCATTGTTAATCTGAAAGAAGTATAAATGCACAAGAAAGTTACCAAAAGTCTACAAACACCAAGAAATTTCGAGGTAGTTCACCTCGAAAACATGTCTGGAGGTTCAAGAAAAACATACTGAGACTGTTTTGTGTACATGTCACTAACCTACTTTTAAAAAACACGTTTATCCTGTTTCCAGATGTCTCGAACACCCTGTGGTTCTAGAGACTGTAGTGGGGGCACAGGACCCAGGGTGGGGTCCGGTTCAGTGTGGGCCCACTCATGAGGGTAAGATGCTTGGGAGTGGATTGGGATTTTTAAGCATTGTACTGTAGGTGTCTTCTGTAAAGTTATCCACAGCAACTCAGTGGTGAGATAAATCAATTTTAGAAATGCTTAACTGTGTAGTTAAAAAATGTTTTACCTTTGTGAAGTCGGTGTGTGCTTTTAATTCTCACCCTGTCTTCGTAAATGAACCCAAAGTTTTTGTTAGAATCTGTGTTTTCCAAAGCCCAACTGTTGGGAGAGATTTTGCACACACACACACACACACACACACTGCCTGTGATACAATAAGACAGCACTTTGGTTTGGGAATTAGGCACAAGTAGCAAATAATATAATAATCCACACATGCTTATGGGCAAAAAAATTGAAAAAAAAAATGTGAAACCACTTCTGGGGTTAACTTGTATCTTTTGCTTTTATTTTGCCTGGTTTCTCTTTGCAAGGAAGGTGGACTGTGTGATCCTAATTTGAAGAAACTTTTGACAGCAGAGAGATTGTGTATTTTTGCCATCGTAAGTGCTCTGAGAGAAGGGTTTGGTGCAAGGTGAATCCATTTAATCACTGATGTACTAGCCACTTAAAAATTGTTCCCTCCATGAAAACACTCATGCATTTTCCTCCTAGGACATTTTGAGCCTCAAGATAAACCCCAGAAGAAACAAAGGTAGTTCGACTCCCACCAAAATGTTAATGTTGGACTTTTAAAAAATCTTTTAATGCACGTGTATTTACAAACACTCATTTGTTGACTGAGTCATTCATCCATTTATTCATTCGACAAACACACACTGAGCACAGACTATGTAGGTGCCTGATGGTGTGTGCTGGGTGCTGGCAACACTGCAGTGACCACAGGCAGACAGGGTCCCTGCCTGCTGAGAGCTTGCGTCCTAGCTGAGGACAGTGACCAGGTATGCAAATGAAGAAACTAGTGAGATCATCAGTAATTGTGATTAGTGTTGGGAAGGAAGGAAGGCTTGGGGTGGTGGTAGCCCACAGAGGGGTCCCATGGTAGACAGGAACCAACTCCAGGAGATTTTTAAGTCAAACCTGGATGGAGGAAGAGAAGGAATTAGCCATCTAAAAGTCAGGGAGGAGACTGTTGCAGGTAGAAAATGCCAGGTGTACACAGTTTTCAACCTGGCTCCCCCCCCCCCCCCCCCGCTATATATAAATGTTACAGTTCTTTATATTATATAACTCTTGTGCTAACAGATATTTTAGAATTCCGATTTTTTTAAGCTTTGGAAACATATGTGGTTAAATGCGTGCCTTAGGTAACATTTTCAGCAGTGTCTGGGGCAGCACCCTGCAATCCAAGACATTAACATTTCTGTAGTGAAACAAGAATAATCACACCGTGTGACATCGTGACTATGACCAGCCTCAAGTTCAGATTAGATTTTGGTGTCAGAATGAGTCCTGGCCAGATAAAGTTTTGTTGCCACCTAAGTTATATGTTATGTCAACTTTTGATTTTCTGCACTTGTTGGATTTCAAGATCACAGGTAAGGGGATCGTGGAGCAGTATTTCGTGATATAAAACACACCGTAATTAATTTTGCGAATGTCACATGTTTATACGTTTGTATTGCTTCCACTTAAGTTATTGAAGTGGGATAAACAAAATGTTTAAGCTGTGATAAGCATTCTTCTAGCCATATATTTGTGCACATTAATCACTTTCTTAGGGTAGATTTGTTAAGAGAAGCAAAATTTTATCTCCACCCTCTTAGGATTTCAGCTAGGCCTGAGAATGAAATTGACATAAGACAGACGACAGGAGAAAGGCATACACATTTATTTATTTTTATTTTTTTATTTTTTTGAGACAGAGTCTCGCTCTGTTGCCCGGGCTAGAGTGAGTGCCGTGGCATCAGCCTAGCTCACAGCAACCTCACACTCCTGGGCTCAAGCAATCCTCCTGCCTCAGCCTCCCGGGTAGCTAGGACTACAGGCATGCGCCACCATGCCTGGTTAATTTTTTCTATATTTTTAGCTGTCCATATAATTTCTTTCTATTTTTAGTAGAGACGGGGTTTCACTCTTGCTCAGGCTGGTCTCGAACTCCTGAACTCAAACAATCCGCCCGCCTCGGCCTCCCAGAGTGCTAGGATTACAGGCGTGAGCCACATTTATTTAATATAACTAGTTATTGACATGGGACCTCTCCTAAGGAAATGAAGACCTAAAAGAAGCAGTTAAAGTTGAACACATGTACAGAATTGGACAAAGGCAGTGAATTGTGAAAATGTGACAAGACAAAGGGCTTGGTCTAGGATAATTGTAAACAAGTAACTAGAAAGATAAGGATTAGTTTCACAAAGTTAGTTTGTAAAGACTTCTGGGCCTCCATTTTTATCATCTCTGGTGATAAAAATGTTGTTTCCCTTCTGGTATAGAGAGGACATTTTACATATGAGGGTTTCATCGCCTGCTTTTAGGAAGAAAAAAGGGAGGATCAGAGCACACTTCTTGCATTTGCTGTTTTGTTAAGTGCCTTTAGCTCAGAATAATTCTTTCTGCCAAAGTAGCATCTTTTGGGGTGGCATATTGTGCCACTTTTCACATTCAATTGTTATGTAAAGGATGTGCAAAAAATTTATGTGGATTTCTTGTATAGATTTGATATTTTAAAGTCATTTGTCAAAATGGGAGTGAAACAAGAAAAGCTTCCTAAATCAGTAGCTTAGTTGGGGGTATTTTCATAATATCATATCTCTGGCTCAAATTTTATAACTTTAAAAGGCAACAGCAACCATAAGAGCATGTTATTTGGTCCTGATTATTTTTCACTTTAATGCTTTTCTACTCTTCTCCTCCATTTGCAACAGAGACTGCATATATAGATAGATTGGATTATTTGCCACTAAAATGCAGCCATTCAGGGGCTGGGGGAGAAGGTAATTGGTTTCTTTTCCATATCAAAACAGAGTGATTCAGGATCTGGGCTTATAGAAAAGCATCTTTTATTTAATTATGGACCCATGGGTCATGTTGACAGATTTCTAGGTCTTAATGATCTCTTCTGAGCCTTCCTTGATTTGATCATGCATCTGACCTTCCTGATTAAAATCTGCCCGTGGCTAACTTCAGAATCCAGCCTTCAAAGCTTATCCTGTTCAGGAAGTGATAGATCTTTCCTTTGAGAGCAGAAACTTAATCAGTCCCTCCTATCAACTCCAGCTGAAGCATGGTGTGATGTCAAAACCACGTGTCTGCTGTACAACCTCATAATTAACCATACCCTTGCTCTGGCTAGGACTTGTGTTTTTTTCCAGTTTTGATGAAGGCTGTAGCATCAAAATGTCAAATTGTTGCTCTTTGTGGAAAACATGTCATTTTCTCGCTCTCTCTGTTAATTCAGTACAAAAGAATACACAATTTGTTTGAGAAGCGTGTAAAACAGTAGCTTCCACAATATGAAATTCAAGGATTCTTCCATTATTTACGTAGACTCCCAGAGCCAAATGAAATCCTTCTTTAATTTCCAACCATGCAAAACGCACTTTTATAAGTGTTTATTGAGTCTATAGATGATGTCCTCGAGGCCCAGGTGCATTGTTTATGCACCTGCCATTCCATTGAATCTCACAAGCCTCTCACCCACGGATGTCTGTCACTGAGATTTGTACATTTTAGAGATTGGAATGTCAACATTATTCTTCTTCGAATAAGTGAAGGGACTCTGTGGGTGTGAGTTGTGGCTGGTTGCTAAGAATAGCTAATCAGGTTACATTGCTATAGCAACAGTGTTGCTAGGACTTTAAAGTTTCCGTGGACTCAGTTGAAATTCCCAAGTGAAAGACATTGTTTATCTCAGTGGTATTTTAAAATGATCCTAGCTAGCAGAAGGCAGGGGGAGTCCCATACTTTGGAAAGGAACTGATAACCCCCATGAACTGCACTCTAGTTTGCAATTAGTTCAGAGCATATAATCTACAGCACCAAGGTGGTAATTTGGAAAGCTGTTTTTCAGTGTTTTTGATTTCACAGTCCCTCCCTAGTCTAAGGTCATTTCCATCTGACTCTTCCAAGAGTTCACAAAGTAGCCAGACCACTAATCATCACGCACCGATTATTTGAAAGGAAAAGTATGAATATCACTTTATATTTCTGTTATACCATAGAACACTTGGGGACTCCAAAAAATTATATCAAGGTTGGTATTTATCTCTTCTCCAAAATGAAAATAGCCTTATTTTTCCAATTATAGTAGTATTTCATACTTATCTAAAATGCAGGCTGTTTAGAAAGCATACAGCAGATAGTTTAAAATCTCTCGGAGTTAACTACTTTCAATATCTTTTCATGAACATTATATATATATGTCTATAGTTGCTAAATAGAGAGATATAAAACATTTATGTGTTTCCTTCCTGATGTGGTTTTTTTTTAAAAAAGTAACTTTACATTATATTTTTAAACTGCTTTAAAACTGTCTTTATGTTTGCTCTAGTGTGGTTATGAACACTTTTTTCCCTCAGATTATACTCAAAATGTTGAAATGATCAGGGGTTAGTCTTAAAGTTGAAAGCCTTTCTGTTTACTAAATATCTATTCTGTCTTATTTCATTTAAAATATTTAGTTTAAGGATTTTATAAATCACCATCTTTTTTTTTTTTTTTTAGTAGAGACAAGGTCTTGCTATGTTGCCCTGGGTGGTCTTGAACTCCCGGCCTCAAGCAATCCTCCTGCCTCGGCCTCCCAAAGTGCTGGGATTATGGGTGTGAGCCAATGTACCCGGCCTCACCATCCTAATGGAACTTAAAATTAGCATTTTTTTCTGCTTTTAGACACTAAACTTTGGAGTGAGGAAAGGAAATTGTGCAACGGTTTCATTCCAATCTTGTATGTGGAATTTGATTCAATTTAAGGAATTAAAATAACTCCATCTTTTCAACAAGTTGAGCCTCGGAGCCAGAAGAGCTGGTTTTAGGTTAGCTGAATATGGGCTGGAATCAGGCATGAACTATAAGTAGCATTCCCTGTCTGTCGTGTGTCATTTCATGCAGACCCCAAAATGAAATGAAAAATAAAACAGAAACCCTTTGAAGATTCCATAGGAGGCCTGGGTCATCAAAAAGATTGAGCTGCTCGTGGACCTAAGAGACAAAAAGTAGCCAACATTTTTCGAGAGTTAAGTATGGGCTAGGTTCTGTTGTAAGAGTTTCATTCTTAACTCACTTAAGCTTTATGATAACCACATGAAGGTTCTATTGTGTATGACAACCCTACGGAGGTTCCATTATATTCCCATCCCAATGATAAGGAACCTGCGGCAGAGTGAAATTGATCAACTTGTCCCAGGTTGCATGACTAGTTAGTATCAGGCTCCAAATTCAAACCTGAAGTCCGCCTCCAGAGCCCGCTGTTAAAACCACTGTGCTTTGCTCTGAGGAATCTTGGGTGGTTGGTGTGGGCTAAGGTATTCTAGTACGTATATTCATGGCCCACGATGTCATCCACAGCTTTGCTGGTCCAGAAACCTTTTTTTTTCTCAGTCAACTCACCTGTGGGTGGTGCACTGTCTTCCTCCAACTCTATGTTTCGCAAAGTTATTGTAAAGCTTCCATGAGAAAATGTATGTAAAGCACTTAGTGCTGTGTCAGTCACCTCATGGTCTGATTATACATGGAGGCCAACGATCTTGTCATTGATTGGATTTGGAAGATATTGTTTCTGTCGATGTGGACCATATTGCATTTGATCTATTGTGTACGGAGCAGGTTTAAAGAAATTGTTACGTTTCTGGCATGTGATAGCATATAACTTCAAATCTCTAATCTCTCTTAAGTCTTAATCCTACCTGTGACAAGATATAATACCACCTAATGTTCAAGGTTGTGTTAAAGTTTAAGGATAAGATGAGAATAGACTTAACTCAGGGCCCTAAATAAATAGGAATGACAATTTTTTAATAGCGTAACTAGTTGAAATTTCAAAGGGTTTTGCCTTCCTGACTATATGTCCATACTTTGACATCTACCCGCAATCCTCTTTGCCCTGCTTACTGAATTTTCAAATGTTGAACAAAATGTTGTTTCCTATGTTCATGAGGCCATTCAAGGTGTAAGTATTAGTTTCTCTTTTTGCTCCCTGCATTTGTGTTGCCGTTAATTCCACTTGATGAATAACGAAAAATATATGGGTTATTAGAGGACATTAAATCATGTTCCACTTTCCATGCAAACTACAATACGGTCTAGTGATTATTGTTCCATATAATTTAGAAAAGTAATTTCACAAAGGTAATTTAGAAGTGTCATAAAATCCTTACAGATTTTGAATTCTCAATTGTGTATTTTTTTTTTTTTTTGGTCTTTTCATGTTTTTTCCTTACATGGACTTTTGCTCATTTATTTCCTAGAGGGTTGAAGACAATTCATCATAATTTTAAGAGTCGTTGCTCAAGGTTTGATGACTGGCATCTAACACATTTGGGGGGACGGGCAAATGATTAAGAGAAAGATAATGTGGTCTTTAAAAGTCAGTACTGGCAAAACACACACACACACACACACACTTTTTCAGAAGAGAAAAAGGATGATGTAGAAGCATTTGAAGGACTCAACAGAAAAAAAAATTCCCCTTATAAAGCTTTGTTTTTCTCCAAATTTCCTAGTAGACAGTAGGTTTCCTGTCATCGGGGACAAAAAGGCAGAGACCGAGGAGGCCTTAGAGAAATCTAAATCTCATCTCATGTGTGGACCATGGAATCATCTGTGGACACTTTTCATGTTCAGAGACACAAACTCTTCTAGGTTCTTTACCCACCATGTTTGTTCTCAGCAGCTGGTGGCACATGCGCCACATGGTGACACGAGACAGTTTTGTTGGAATGCAAAATTGTCACATTGCCTTTGGCATCTACCCTTTCCACTTCCAGAGCTCTGCTGTCTCTTCCCTGCTCCAGGGAAGCTCTTTCCTTGGTCTCACGTTCTCCAGTGACCTGCCACCGTGGTCCTGCGCAGGGCTAAAAAGCTGATGGAGGCATTAGCTGACCCTGTGATCCTCCCAGCACTTCTTGTGACAAGAGCCTTGACCCGTCTCCCCCAACATAGGGTTTGTCTTTCTTTAAAGGGCTGTCTTCAAGACCTGAAGGAATGAAACTATCCAACAGGAAGATGGATCCAGGGCAGGGGTGCAGAAAGGAACCTTGATTCTGGTTTTTAGAGACCACCTACACGTGCTGCTGGAGGGGCTCGTTGGGGACAGGCTGGGGACAGGTACCGAGGACGAGAAGGTGTGAAGAGGATCCTTTGTTGCTATAATCATCAACTGTCCTGCCTCACACTAATTTTCAGTGCTTGGGGACCACGTCTCCCTAGCCCAGCCTGGTTCCTCTCTCTAGCAGGGAAAGAGGAATTATTATTATCATTCTCCTCCGTCCCCTTCACTTCGTTTCTAAGCAATAACACCCTTAGAAACGGGGCACACCACCTCTAAACATTTTGTGGGCACCTACATCAATAAACAGTTCCTAATTCAACTTAAAGTCTCTCAAGAGACTTTGCAGCTTATCTTTGACCTCTATGCATGCTACTGGATTTTCTTTGTGGGAGTTTACGTTTTATTTGGCTAGAGTTTATGTTTTATTTGGCTAAATCTTAAAATGATCTCGTATTCCTTGAGTATAGTATATCGGTTGATTTTTCCCAAGCACATATTTCACTTTCAAGAAATGTCTTGGGTACGTAGAGACTCTCACCCAGCTACTTTTCTGTTTTGTGAACATGATGGCTGATGCAAAAAATTTTCTTTTTTTTTTTTTGCTTTTTTTTTTTTTTTGTCTTTTTTTTTTTTTCTTTATTTCCCTCAGCAGCTACACAGGAAAAAAAACTTTTTTTTTTAATTGGAAAAAAGGTGAAGGCCAGAGTGCTGCGTGTATAGTAGTCTTCGATGTTGTTTCTTGGAAGAGAAATTTCTGCAAGACTGAAGGCTCTATTTGGACCTATCATAAAAAAAGAAAAGCTAAACCAACATCGCAGAAACTAGAACCATAAACCCATTCTCTGCACACTGGATGATGTAGTCAACGACTCTCCTTTCAGGAAAGATGCTGCAACTATAAATCTTCGAGAAACTCATATTATTTGGGTGCCGTCCAAACCTTGGATTTGCATCTTTCCATTAACATGCAGATTTTTGTGTGGCGTTTTAATGTGCCAGTTGTTTCAAGAGCACTTGAAAATGGATTGGAAAGGCCGGGCGTGGTGGCTCACGCCTGTAATCCCAGCACTTGGGAGGCCGAGGCGGGAGGATCACTCGAGGTCAGGAGTTCGAGACCAGCCTGAGCAAGAGCGAGACCCCATCTCTACTAAAAAAATAGAAAGAAATTATCTGGACAACTAAGAATATATACAGAAAAAATTAGCCAGGCACGGTGGCGCATGCCTGTAGTCCCAGCTACTCGGGAGGCTGAGGCAGGAGGATCGCTTGAGCCCAGGAGTTTGAGGTTGCTGTGAGCTAGGCTGACACCACGGCACTCACTCTAGCCCGGGCAACAGAGTGAGACTCTGTCTCAAAAAAAATAAAAAATAAAAAAAATAAAATTAAATCTTCTGACTCATACCAATCGCTCTGAAAGGCTTTCTCTTCTCACCTTTATTTCAGTGTCAAATGACCTATCAGCTCTGATTGTCTGACACGGAAAACAGTCATTTCTGAGTAACTGGATGTGGTGGGGGTGGGAGGGGAGGGACGCCCTTTTTGTGTGGACTCCACGTGGCACAAAAAAGCTCAAAGTATTATGTGCAGAAGCAATGGGAATGCATCATAATTCTCAGCTCTATTTCCCTTGAAAATAACAAGATGAAACATTCAGCGGGTTCGATTTTGAAAGAGCTTTAGTTGTCAGTCCATGTTGATGTCTGTGTGTTCAAACTGACACGTGTTTCCATAGCCTGAGGCAACCGGGTAAAATTAATGGTATAAAACACAGGCAACTTGACAGGAAGTCATTGCACAAAGCTCGTGGTTGTGACTTGGAGAAAATGTGGAAATAAGTCTATCTTGAAATAGGGGGGCCATTCTTGGAGAGATATCAGTCATTGATCATCAGTCAAAACACCAGCTTACAATTAAAATGCATGGTTTTGCTTTAGTAGCAAAATCTCTGAGGAGCCATCATGTTGAGAATTGACGTCATGGGAGCTGGTCACATTCTCTTAGGGGAAAAGCCAGTGTGAATGGAAGATAAATTAAATCATTCTTTGCTGCTTGACAGCTTGCCAGTTTAAAAATTTAGAGTCTAGATGTGAGGTCAGCCTTCATTTGCACTTTTGCTAGACGTGGTTTATGAGATGATTTTTCGAGGCCATAGCCAAGCCCAACTCAAAGGAAAACTCTAAGAAAAACACCAATTCTAGCACTGGCGTGGTTTCCACTCCTAGCATCTTACAAAGGCACAAGAACTTGAAGCAGGGGGGATGTTTGTCCTTGTCCCTGACTATGTTTTGGCCAACTGCAGCCCTTCAGATCTTCCTGAAGGGCTAATTTGTGGGGCGGTGCCATTGCTTTTCACTTCCAATTCCTCAAGGTACCAATGAATAGTTGGCTCACTGCTTCTTCTGAAAGCTTGCTTGCTGATTCTTGCAACGGTAACAATTTCTTGTGTTAACTCTACAATCCTCTATGATCACCTATAATATTACACACTTTTCATCTAAGTTGACACATAAATCCAGTTTGCAGCAGAATCTCCTAAAATATGGGAACCCTCCCTAAATGAACCGATTGAGGGGAACATCTATGCAACTTCCTTTTTTCTTGAGCATTTATGATAGAATTTCAGTGCTTTTTATTTAAGGTAGTGATTAAAGAGGTGTGTACATTCTTACATTATGTGTGTACAGATTCTGTGTATGAAAAGGCTAGTTAACAATCTATTGCCAATAGTTTTTTGGCCGGGCGCGGTGGCTCACGCCTGTAATCCTAGCACTCTGGGAGGCCGAGGCGGGAGGATCGCTCGAGGTCAGGAGTTCGAGACCAGCCTGAGCAAGAGTGAGACCCCGTCTCTACTAAAAATAGAAAGAAATGATCTGGCCAACTAAAAATATATATGGAAAAATTAGCCGGGCATGGTGGCGCATGCCTGTAGTCCCAGCTACTCGGGAGGCTGAGGCAGGAGGATCGCTTAAGCCCAGGAGTTTGAGGTTGCTGTGAGCTAGGCTGATGCCACGGCACTCTAGCCCGGACAACAGAGTGAGACTCTGTCTCAAAAAAAAAAAAAAAAGGTTGGATGTTATTATTGCATGCAAGACACATGTGTCTTATATGATTAAGAAGCCCTGGGTGACCAGTTAGGTGGGCTTTCATGATTAGATTGATGCCAACTGTCCAGAAATTATTTTAAATGTTTAGCATTTGAAAAAATCTACATTCTCCATTTTCACTATTTTGTATCTTTTTTTTTGTTTGTTTATATTTTTTGACCCCCTGAGGCAAAGATCAGATCTTACACTTTTGCCTAGAAAGCAGTTTTAATGATACAATTTTTCTGATCAAAATTCTACCAAACAAGAAAGGATTTTAATGAATTTAATTTTAAAATGGAGAGAATAATGTAGCAGGACATTGAGAAGACAGAGTTACAAATTGGGGGTATTATTTTGTGTGAGGGAAATAGAGAAAACAAATGCTTTCTCTTTCTCTTTACTCTCTTTTGCAGATATTAATTTTTAAGGCCGGAGGCATAGCATTAATTAATAAATAATAACGGCGTGGAGTGTGTTCATGGCGTCCTGCCTGGGCAGCTGCACAGCTGTTTCTGCTGAATTATTGGAATGTGAGACAGAGTGATGTAAACCCTTCAAAAGCACAGAGAGTGAAGGGGATGTTTTTTTTTTTTCTCTCTTAAATCTCAACAGAAAGAAGCTTTGGCACACAAAGAGGGACTGCAAAGTGGCCTGTCCCCTTTGAGCGTAACATTTCTTCCCCTTTGAGCACTCTGTTGTTGAGCTAGGTTCTTAGTGTGAGTCATTTCTAGGGGTTTCTGGTAGCACAAGACTTTTCTGTTCTTCCATGGATCACTCAGAACCAGAACTTCCTATCAATAACCTAGTGTGAACCCTTCCCCTCCTCCCACCCGGTCTCCCCAGGATCTCTGCAGGGGGAAGGGTGGAGAGCCAAGCCAAATGGAGGGCAGCTTGGGCGTAGCTGCTGGGGTGTAGCGTGGCAGTTAGGGACCCTGGGGCTGGAAGGACCTTGGTGCACATCCCAGCTCTGCCTCTTTCTAGCTCTGGAACCTTGGTCAAGTTATTAATACATGACATTTCTAGACCTCAGATTTTATCACTAGCATGAGGATCTTTAATAAGTGTGTTTTTTTTTGAGACAGAGTCTCGCTTTGTTGCCCAGGCTCAAGTGCCATGGTGTCAGCCTAGCTCACAGCAACCTCCAACTCCTGGGCTCAAGTGATCCTCCTGCCTCAGCCTCCCGAGTAGCTGGGACTACAGGCATGCGCCACCATGCCCGGCTAATTTTTTCTATATATATTTTAGTTGGCCAGCTAATTTCTTTCTATTTTTAATAGAGACGGGGTCTGGCTCTTGCTCAGACTGGGCATGGTGGCGCATGATGGGTAGATTGGTAGAGTGTTCCCTCCTCCCCCAGGTATGGAGAATCAGGGTTGGGCAGGACCAAGATGGGGCAACACCACCCACTTTGCCCCTAGGAGACCCGGAATCCCTCGCTATCTACCTAACAGTCTCTCAGAAAAAGGTGATGTTTTTTAGAGCAAAAACCTAAAGGGATGGAGGAAGAAAGCATCCCAGGAAGAGGAAATAAGCAAGTATTTACACTTTAAAATATTACTGTATACTTCTAGTATAAACCTACCCACTTCATTGGAGCTTTTGAGATGAGCAAATGAATTAACGTGAATAAACTTTGTCAACAAGAAAGCACTAGGTAGATAATAATTGTTATTATTAATATTATTCAAAAGAGGAAGGGAACATTGTGGTACAATTTATTATCCGACAGAGTTCTATAAGGCTTTTTCTACTGTTTTTCTGTCCTTTTGTTCCTTAAAACTGCATTTTCAAAAAATGTTCTAGTACAGAAGATGTGAATTCACTCCCTCAAGCAAATCTCCATAGAAAAGACTCATCACGCCGCCATTACACCTCGTGTAGCCTCATGGATGAATTTCAGTCGCTCCTTAGAAAGTTTCAGAATTGTTCTCTGCCTAGAATGAGGACCAGACATATTTTATAAAACCATTCTTGATTTCTCAAATAAAGACCATTTGGGATATCAGAAATTTTCTTATCCTCTTGCTGATAGTAACTTCGAATGATGTAGTGCTTTCAAAGGTTTTTTTTTTTAGTAGTCTTATTAATCATTAAGTCATCCATATAATTCAGCCCAACCTGAATCAAAACTAGCACGGAAAACACTCACAAATTGTGTTTAACAGCTTCATGGTTCTTTAATTATCCAGCTGAGACCCAATTCACCAGAGTGATTGACTACTTATTCCAGTGATTGAATCTAATATATCCTCTCCCTTGCCATTCTTGTTTGAAGATGATATAACTTTGAGTAAGACTTTTCCTAATATATTTACTGAAGTTTAGGAGTTTGAAAAATAAAGGGACTCATTAATGACAAACTTAATTAATTGAAAGAAGCTTTTCTTGCAGAGGTGCAAAACTGTCAGGTTATGTAACACGCAAACTCTATGCCTTGTGTTAATTCTAACAGTGAGGGCTACTCTCAATTAAGTAACAACTGATAACCCCAGGCGAGGCCACCTGCCTCATTCCTTTTATCATTTTTATTAAATAAACTTTAAATGTGTAAAATTTACACCACCTTTGAGGCAAAATAATTCCCCAACCCTATAAGGAAAAAATTATACAGAGAGCCTGTGAGGATGAGTTTTGAGTTGTGAAAACATTGATGGCAAAGTCAGGGAAGAAATCCAGATTGTGGATTACTAAGGAGCAGAGAGATAAATTCTTTATTTTTATTTACCCTTACTGGATTGGATAAATTTTCTATTTTATGGGTGTTTTTTTCAAACGTCAAGAACCTTATTTATCTAGGAAAATAATTTTGCTATTGTATGGGTGTAAATGTGTGAGACTGTTCATTGCTCGTTGTAAAAGTCATGGCCGATGCGTCTGTAACAAAAGGTGGGTTAACAAGAGAAAAGCATGACAAATTTATTTAATCAAAGTTTGGTGTGACACAGGAACCTTCACAAACCCAAAGACCCAGGGAAATTGTCTATTTTTATGCTTAGGTTCAATGGAAAATGGACGGCCTTGTAGAAATATGGTGGAACAAAGGGTATGATCTAGGGGTAATAGGCTGGGGGAGGGGCCCAGCAAGGCCTGTCTTTCCAGATTCTTCTTGGCCTCTCTGTGTAGCCCTCCTTCCTCCTGGCCATGGGGCAGGACCCCTTTCTGGTTGGATGGTCTTCAAGGGAGAAGGGAAAAGGGAGAAAGTGACCTTTCTGGGTTTTTTGGCTTGCTTTGCGGGAAGAAGTTCAAATTTCTTTTTTTTTTTTTTTCTTATTTCTTTGAGCGCACATCATCTGCAAGGAAGTTCAAATTTCTGTGATCTGCCTTTAGGAAGAGGAATTCTGGTTTCTATGAATTGCTTCTGTAGAAGAAAGGAGAACAAGACAGGCAGACAGGAGGAGGAGGTCAGAAAGGCCTTGTGTTGGAGGCCTTTCAACCTCCTTTGGTTCAAAGTACTCCGCACGCCAAGGAGCTACACTTGGGATGTTGTGTTCTGAGCCCCAACACTATAAGGAGACGATTTTCTGGAATGTTTGCAAGTGTTTGCAATTTATTGAAAGAGACAGTTTGTTATGTATTTATGGAAACGTCTGTACTTCCCTGTGTGTTTGCTTGTTAAATTTGTGTTCCATGTAAGTAAGTGTTAGGTAATTGGAGCCATAGCTTTTGAGGAGCCTGGACTCTGAAGGAAAAGAAAAGACACCTAGGTAAAACTATTTTAAGAATTAACTATGTTTTAAAATATTAACTGTAACAAAAGTCATGCTTAAACAACACAGGGCCAAGCTTCCTGCCTTGAAGCTAACAGTCCTTGGATGACTTTATCTCTTGCATTTCTCTCTTTTGTTGAACCTTGAGGGCTTCTAAATGTTTCCCTTGCTTGGATAATTTTATATTAATACATAACTCTTTTTTTCTGAGACAGAGTCTCACTCTGTTGCCCCAGGTAGAGTACAGTGGTGTCATCATAGCTCACTGCAACCTCAAACTCCTGGGCTTAAGTGATCCTCCTGCCTCAGCCTCCCAAGTAGCTGGGACTACAGGTGCACACCATGATACCTGGCTACTTTTTCTATTTTTAGTAGAGACCGGTCTCGGGTCTCGCTCTTGCTCAGGCTGGTCTCGAACTCCTGAGCTCAAGCGATCCTCCCGCCTCGTCCTCTCAGAGTGCTAGGATTACAGGCGTGAGCCACTGCACCTGACCAATATATAACCCTTGGTATAAAAATTTTGGAATTCTTTGGTGATCGGACATCCAGCAAGGTTGCTTCTACAAAAATTATGTGTGTGTGTGGGTGTGTGTGTCCCTATCTGAGAAAAGAAAATGGGGCACATTATCTATTTGTCCAAATAGTGCTGCTGATCGTATGTATTTGACAGTACAGATAAACTTATAGATCAGTATTTCTTGGCAAATTCAAAAACACAGTTTCTATCATTTATGAAAAGCATGTTTTATGAGATTGAAAACTGAGGAAAAGTATTATTTGTATTAAAATCTATTCTGGTTTCCATCCTTAAATTGGACTTTTCTTATCCATATTATATTTGATGTTCAGTTCTGAGATAATAGCATTTTCCAGCTGGAAGGGACTCTAGTTCATACCCTTCACCTTTCACAGTGAGAGCTAAAAATGGTTCAGAGATATATCCAGCACCGTGTTCTTGGGGTGCCCAGAATCCTAGTCACATCCTGTGGGCACTGGACCATTGCCTGCCACAAGGGTGCTGAGTGTACGTGGAATTTTAGGGTATATTTCATTCACTTCGAGCTAAACATAATAGAGAAATTTGAAAAATTCAAAATATAATTGCCACCTCTTCTATCAGTCTAGCTGACGCTCTAATTCACTTAACCTTGAGGAAATTAAGGGAGTGGATTTGGTGTCATGAGAGTCATGAACTATTATTAGCAGAGACTTCATATCACTTTTCATTGACTGGGTGATGCAGTCATGAGTCCTGAAAAATTAGCCAAATTCCCATCATTGTGGTTTCCATGCTGATGGCAGCAGTCCTGTTGAATTTCCAGAGGTTGACATAACCAATACAACGAAGCTACAGCAAAAGGAAGGATTTCTCTTTCCATTACTTATGCTATTCTGTTTTGCTTTTACTTGAAAACTATCAACATTCTGGATACCCACAGATAGACACAGGTGGGGTAGCCTGTTGGTGAGCATTAGAAGACTCTTATAGATTTCCTTTCCCTCGTTAAAAATTTTCTCTCTCTGGCTATTCAGTTTGCCAATTTGTCTCATGGAGAAAAAACTTTGAAAAGGACACAAAAATTTTCCTTGAGCTACAAAAACAAACACATGAAACACTAAAGGAAAAAAAAAAAAATCCAAGACCCTCAAGGGAGGAGTACTCCACATAACAAACTGTGCTTGCCAGAAGTTTGGTAACTAAGCAATCGTCAACACGGTCTGTGACCAGCAGCATAATTGTGAAGTGCTTGAGGACAGATCATTCCCTTGTGCCTGTGTGAGCTGCCGAGTTTGTTTCTTAAAGACTCCCAAGACATTATGCAAGTTTATTTTTTATTTTTATTTCTTTTTGCCTTTTTCCACATGTTCTGATTTCCTTTTTTTATTTTTTATTTTTATTACATTATGCAAATTTAAATACAACTCAACTTCCCACTTAGAGTGTACAATGAATGCCATTGTATTATCTGAGGCCAGGAGATCGTACAATTTTGGTTATTGGTTCTAGATATTTGTAAGTTACAAAATTTCAGGCCCTGTGATAGGAGTGGAAAGTATAAAGAATGTTTTACTTAAAATATTAAAGATTTACCTTCTCCATCCCACATTTTCTTTAAGGTTTTAAACTAAAAGAAATCTATTTTTACATTTTATGATTATCTGTGTGAATTTTTAAACATTATATTTAATGTTACTTTGGTATTTCTTATTGCGTTGATTTATTACTCTTGGAATTTTGTTCTGGACGATAATTATACAAAAGCTAAAATTCTGACAGTGATCATCTTTTTTTCCTTAATTCTTACTTTAATAATCCTCATACAACATAATGCTCAATAGTCCTCTAACTATTCATATTTATCTTTTCTGCCCACTTGCCCCAATTTACCTAAAACATAACAGCAAGGATCGATGGGTAGATGGCTCACTAACCATGCTGCCTTTTTTTTTTTAAACAAGGCAACATGTACAAAGTGGCAACCTTCATAAATTGTGCTTTTCTTCACCTCACACACCACACACCACAATGTAATACTCATGACAGAGGAGGAAGAGATGTGTAATATATGTGGACTTTAGGAGTCTCCATCCATGTTTCCTTCCACCCACACATTTATTTCCTGATGGGCCCATTTCCACCCGTATTCTTTATGGCATCCAAACAAATGCACATTTCTCTTTTCTTTGTGCCTTATGGATGGTCTCCAAACTCCAGCACATGATGTTTCTTCTGTTCAGAACCTTGCTAAAAATTAATCTCTATGACACTTCTTTTCCATCGTGCCTTTAATCCTTCTGAATGAATGCAGCTATCTCCTGATGCGGTTGTAATCAGCTTTGTACATTATGTTTTGGGTTCTTGGGAATGGCTAATGAGAACCTCTCTCTTTTTCTCTGTGGAATTTATAAATATTAATTGCTAAGGAGATCCAAGGGTTGACGGAAGGGGTTTCACTCTGAGATCAGGAACTGTTTTGTGAAAAAGTTTTGAGAGATGTGGAGGTATGGGTTGTATACCCAATGGCTATGGAAACTTCAGTAGGGAGAAGTGACATATAGGTGAATCTATGTAGATGATTTCCATCATTATGTGTGTTAATTTTATGATTTATAAAATTTAAAACAGGCCGGGCCTGGTGGTGCATGCCTGTAATCCTAGCACTCTGGGAGGCCGAGGTGGGTGAATCACTCGAGGTCAGGAGTTCGAGACCAGCCTGAGCAAGAGCGAGACCCTGCTTCTACTAAAAATAGAAAGAAATTATCTGGCCAACTAAAAATATATATAGAAAAAATTATCCGGGAATGATGGTACATGCCTGTAGTCCCAGCTACTCGGGAGGCTGAGGCAGGAGGATCGCTTGAGCC